>JAGFMF010011690.1:3000935-3212082 GCA_019455555.1 Galemys pyrenaicus | reverse complement strand
CAGCGGGCACAGCAGGAGAGGTCTGCTGCACCATGTGGGTCCCCTCCCTGGCCGGCAGCAGGGATCGAACTCGTGCTGCAGTGGTTGCGGTCTGCCTCACAGTGCGTTGCCTAACCCACTGCGCCACCAGGGAGGCCCGCTAAAGGGAATTTGATCAAGAACTAAAAACCATGCTGCATGAGTGAAATCATTAGGTGGTTCATTTACAAACTAAAGTGGTTTCTGCAAAGTAGTAGAAAGGTTTCCGTCTCAGAAAGATTAAACTTAAAATTGCCGAATAATATTGAGGAGATACCATGTGCTTTGACTAGATAATGTTTTATTTTGTCTGCTTTACTACCTTGTCAACATCAAAAAGTGAAGCTGTAAATATGAAGCTGTTTTAATGTGAATTAGAATGTGAAAGTTTTCCTATAGAAAAAAAAAAGATATGTTTTAAGTGGAAAATATTTTCACCAGTTTCTCTACTTGGGATGTCCTAAATTTAATTAAGTACTTGACCTATTACCTTAGGCCATGCCCACATTATGGCAAGTTGACTTTTAGAACTGAAATTAACTGCAGCACTTAGAAATAAAAATTACTTTCTTCTATGGAGAGAAAGCCTGTCCCACAAAGTATATGCAAATGTTTATTTCAGAACAATGAGCCCTCTATGTCTCTAAGGAGGAGTTTAAGGAAAACCCTTGCATAGTTAGATACGTAAGCGCTCATAGTCAAGTAATGATCCTCATTGGTGGGAAGGGTGGTAAGGAGGAAGAAAAGTCAAGAGCTTCATGCTGTAGATATATGGTGCCCTTAGAAATTGGCATCCTCTGTCTTTTCTACATCTTCTTTTTTGTGTTATCAGAACATGGCATGACTCATTCAAGAATATTAAATAAATTTTAATTTCCATGGCCTCATCTATAGAGGTTACTGAGTTATTGTTTTAGGTTAAATTAATTATGTCTTTCAAGAAATTTGTGTGGCTACTATGAATTCACCAATTTAGTCGGGGGTGGGTTGTTAATCCATTGGAATAGTAAGAGTTTAAGCACACTTAACCTCTGAGTAGGTAACTCTAACATTATATTCCCAAGATTATCTCTGGTTTGTAGGAAGAATAGGAAAATAATCAGATCAACCTAAAGAACTTGCAGACTTCTGAGGAATGTGGCGATCAACCCTGATGAGCCTTTGCTCATCTTTCTCCATAAGTAGAGAGATGATTCAGTGGTAATGAGATGATTCATCATTTTCTCACAAGCAATTATAAAAATACTCCTGTGTGTGTGATTTAAAAAGAGAAATTTAGAAGTCAGGCTGATGAAGAAAAAATTGAGTAAACCTAGATTGCATATGCTATTAATACAAGGTGAGGTCTGTTTTTAAGTCTCTTCTCACTGCTAAAAACTATTTTGAGATCCAAATAATGTGGTCGCTTCTATCATGAAAAGCTGCAATAGTGTAGATACTCATGAAGAGAAATAACTGTGCTCTGTAGAGTGCCTACTATGTGCTGCTACACCTAGTATGTGTTCTTTTTAACAGATGAGGAGACTAGAGCCCAGAGATACCTAGTAACACAAGAGGTCACACACAGAATCAGAGACTCAATCACGATGAGATAGTTAAGTTCCAAAGTGTTTGCCCCCTACTTTTGTGGACAGCATTACAGAAATGTGCCTTCATAACTCCCAATGAAGAACATTTTCCCACCCAAGCTTCCTTACCTTTTAGGAGGTAATTAGTAAATTGTCATGTGGGCTTGGATCTTGGGCTCTCATTGCTGATAATCTTCCATTTATCTTCCTGGTACCCAGGGTAAGTGGCATAAATTCTCCAATTTTCAGGAGAAGCTTATATATCAATATATATATATGTATATATACACACACAAAACATACACATTCCTTTAAATTTGTGCTTTCATATTCTTTAGATAGATACCTAGGAGTGGAATTGCTAGGTCATATAGTAGATATATTTCTGATTTTTGAGGAACCTCCATTCTTTTTTTCATAAAGTTTAAACTGTTCTACATTCTACCAACCATGTTTAAAGAGTTCTTTTTTTCCACACTCACTGACACTTGTTTCTGGTCTTCTAGATATAGGTTATGCTCAGACCAGTGATGTCTCATGTGATTTTGATTTGCATTTCCCTAAACATAAGTATGAGGAGCCTGATGATGATGATGAACATTTTTTCCAGTGCCCATTAGTAATCTGTATATATTCAGATCAGCCTATTTTTTGTTATGTTTTTCATATACCTGGATATTAACCCCTTGTTGGAAGTATGATAAAAAAATATTTTCTCCCAATTCAGTAGGATACCTTTTCATTTTAATAATTTCTCTGTACAGAAGTTTTTTAGTTTGATGTAGCCCCATTTGTTTACATTTGCTTTTGTTTCCTTTAGTATTGGATTTGAGTCCCCAAAGATATCTCTGAGGCCAGTGTCATGGAATGCCTATGTTTGCTTCTTTGTACTTAATGGTACATGGTTTTCATCTTTTTGTTTGTTTGTTTGCTCAGTTTTTGTTTTGTTTTTTTATTGAGATAACACTGGTTTACAACATTGTGTGTAATTCACTGGTATGGGATCACATCTCTTCATCTTACATCCAAGTCTTAATTCATCTTGAATTAATTTTTGTGTGTGGTGTGAGATGGTGGGATAGTTTTATTCTTTTGCTGCCTAGTTTTGCCAACACCATTTGTTCAAGAAACTTTATTTTCTCTATTCTACGTTTTTGGCTTCTGTATTAACTGTCAACTTCTTTTTTTTAACTGGTAACATATACCAATAGATGAACAATTAATCCTTTCATTGTATTCTACCATATCCCTTTCAAATAGTATGGAAGGGAATAGACTAAAGTAAGGAAAATCAAGGTGAAAATTGATTCCTCTGCCACCTCCCCACTCCATGACCTTGAACATTTGTCCATTATCAACCCTGGTAGAATTCTGGAGGTCTGCTTTCCAATGGAACTTCCATGCCACTATTAATAAGTTTAGGGGGGTAGGGTATAGTTTCTGGGTCACGACTGTTGCTTCCTTGGCCTGTACTACAGTTTGCCCCAGGAATTCTCGGTGCTTATATTTTTAAAAACACAGATCTTGACAGTACTTATATCAAAGGATGGTTGTGAAGATTAAATGTGATAATGTTCATGTGGACATAATACATATTAGTATCTTTAAGGGACATTATTAACTATAATTATTTTTCACTGACTTGTCCACTGGCTCCAGAGAGTGGCATTTTTACCACATAATTGCAAAGGATTAACTCCTCTCTCTTCTGTTTTCTCCTTCTCAACCCCTCCTCCTCCTCCTAATTCTCTTGATCCTCTACCTCCTCTCTCTCTCACTCCCTCTCCCTCTTTTTCTATCCCTCTCTCTTTTTCTCTCACTTTATTCAAATATTTTGTCAGTCTCTATCCTCTGAAATTTTATATTTAACTGTTAGTTATAGAGAACTTCAAACACATAATAATTAAGGAGATTAAAAAACGCTCAGATAGCCATTGCCCAACTTTAATAATTATCAACTTGCAGCTAATATTCTAACAGTTAACTCTAGATAAGAAAACTAAAGGCCCTTTTTTCCTCAGCGTTTACCTGTTATACATGATCACCTGTGTAGCTCTTATCAAAACTCCAAATATCCCAGGAATCATTTTCAAATGTATAAATACTGCTCACAATGTACTTCTCTTTGTTAAAAAAAAAAAAGTCACGTAGTCTTGGTTTATAGTATTACAAGTTGCAAAAAGTTTTCAAAAGATGTATAAACCATCAAACTCTCAGACTCAGCAGTGAATAAAGGGATGCATATGAACTTGAGTAGGGCCTGAGATCTGTGAAAAGTTTATAAAACCTCTTGGAAGGTTTTTCCTGAACCTGGTCCAAGGGTTGGATTCTGAACAAAATACAAAGAAAATGAGTTAAACCAAGCTTTGTCCCCCAGTTAGAAGAATTCCCCATAGCTCTATCATTGAAAATTAGGCCTTTGTCTTCAAATGCAGGCCTCCAAGTCTAGGTTGCTGGTGCGCAACCACTGAAGTTATTGCAAACCACATCTCACGGACTCTGAAAATGATTTCTTAGTAATGGCAAACTAATTATGTGATTACTAGACTCCCTTCATGTGCCATTAGTCATAGGAAGCTGGAAAATGTGCCTGTTCGCAAGGCAAATTACTCATTTTGAATTGTGCCTCAAAATGTAGATTCTCATCTGTAGGTCTAAACTGAAAAATCCAAGCCAAATTTTCAATTAAAACTTCTAAACAGCCATTCTTAGCCAGCCCAGTAAATGGTCTATGATGACTTGGGGAATCTTCTAAATGGGAGACAGGAATGAAAAGACTGGAGTCTTCTGCATATTTTCTTCCTTCCCTACAAATGCTTTAGGGAAATTAAAATCACAACCACTTTTCTTCCCATAACTCAGAAAACACAATTTTTTTCCCTGACAAATCCATGGTTCACCAAGCATTTGGCTCCAATTCTCTGATAATGACAACTGGCTTCGTTTTCAAATCCAGATGCGCAGGCCTATGCTCCCCAAGCTGCTGTTGCCGGAGAACTAGGAAGATGAAGCAGCATTAGGAACAGAGCCTGGGAGAGTTTATTCACAGCAAAAGGAAGAAAACCCACCCACACGTGGCCTAAAGAAGAGCACCCCCCCAACACACACACACACACACACACACACACACGGTGGGGGGAGGTGGGGAGGTAAGAGGTAAGAACATGGCTGCAAAAGCAGGAGAATGATAGATGCCAAAAATTACTAGATCAAGAACTCCTCAGGGCACAAACTGCATGCCATTCATTTTTGTAACCACAGTGCTTGGCACACAGTAGGAATGCAGTGAATGGTTGGTAAATTCAATTTAATTGAAATGAGAAGAAACAGATTGACCCAGTGTTGCTTGCAGTGTCTCTAAACATAATTAATTCTGGAGGTTCTCAAAATCATCTGAGAATTGCTTGCAGGCTCAGTAATAATTTTCATCTAATGACAGCTCCTAAGACCAGATATGAATTTCATTTAAAAAGTCAGCATGCCAGCAGTTAGAATGTGAGCAAAACGTTAAGGAAGATCTGGATATCACCAGAGTCAAGGCACAGAGCAGGATATAGGTTAATTTTGCACTATCAAGGTTTTGCTATGTGGAATTTGTTTCGAAGAACAGGAACGAATCTGTTTTAGATCTGAATCTGTGATAATTAGTATTCTATGAGACTGTGCAGCTAGGACTGAGCTGCAAACTCCTGAGAAGCTCAGCTGTGACCAGTCTGGGCTCTCCAGGCACATCCTGGACTGTACAGCACTAAGAGATACACATGATGGACCCACAAGAAATGTCAAACGAATCAAAATTAACTGCTCTGGCTGTGTTTTGGTCCCCTGTAAAATAATTCTAAGAGGCAGTCTCATTTCTATGGTGACATCTGCTGTACGTTGCAAATAACACAAGTTTGATCTTGTTACAGCACTAAACTTTTGCTTCAAGTGAGACTACAGCAAAGTTGATAACAACTACGCACTTTCCCTGACCTTGTTCCAACTTTCCTGTAAACGGCTGGGGCTTACAGAATGGTAACCTAATACCAACTCCAACTCTAGGGTGGCTGCTCTGTTGCTCTATTGTGTCTCAAAGAATGCTTTCTGCTACCACTTTAATAAAGTCAAAAGAAAAGGGTGTGACACTGGAGGTCTAAGAGACAAGACCATAAATTGCTTCTTCTTTTCATAAGCCGAAAGATGAGCACTATACTAATAAACAGCTGGGCCTCCCATTGTTCCAAGTCTAAGTATCAGGAAGTTTGGGTAGTAGAGACAATGTGAAATGCTTAGAGTCAAAAATAATTACTTGAATCAGTACAAGATACATTGGCTGTGTTGGTTTAAGATACTCTATTAGCTACTGTGCCAAGTCAGGGCTTGATTCTTTTTGTTGTGTTGGCATCCCCCCTCCCACCCCCCGAACAAATAAAATAAGTACAAGACTGGAAACAAGAGTGTACATAAACCAGGTAGGTGGGATTTAATGAGTTAAACCTTTAAGCTTTCAGAAAGCTAGGCTTTCTTGGGGGGCAAAAACAAATGCTGACTAGAGGCTTAAGTTCCAAGCTTTCATCTCTAGGAGGACTGCTAATTAAATATAAGTCTTTATAATATCTTCTATAAGGAACTCTGAATGAAAAAGCATAGCCTAATGTTGTTTAAATATAATTTTCCATATTTCCCAATACTCTTTGAAGAACATAAATTTCTTTTATAATATGAACCAAATTTATGTTGTATTGACTATTTGGAAAGTGACCATTGAGGAAAGATGTGGAGTACCAAGGAATGATTGTTTGATTTAAACAGAGACTTGTTTGAGTTCCAATCCTAGCTCTCTCATGTCCTAGTCCTATGAAATGAGAAAAGTTTTTGCTTTCTCAAACTGTAATCCCCTCACCCCATAGTATGGTGAGTGATAACACTTCTTATTTCATGGATTTATGATGGGAATTAAAATAATAAGTGACCAAATAACTGTAAATTATTTGGAAGTTACACATACTAGCTACTTAGCATATGACAGCAATGGCTGTGAAATTAAAGAACTCCCTCAATCCCACTACAATTGCAAAATAAATAAAGCCAACAACATTTTGCAAGAGAGCCTTTTTAAAAGAGAGGCTATTCTAAACCATATATTTATATATTTTAAATTTTTATTTATTTACATATATTTTTACATCTTTGTTCATTTCTGGAAAATGTTTGCTTTCTCCTTTCATGTGTATTCTCCATAAAATTCTCACCACCAATTCACTGGTGCACCATCACCTCTCTTGTGCTCTTCCCTCTCCTATTTTGATCGCCCTCCCTCCCTTCCCTTGCAAAATGTCTCTGATTTATAATTACCTGTTAATTTTTATTTATTTGTTTTTCCTGATTATTGGTTACTTACTTGGTTCTCCTATACTCCTCTTATAAGTAAAACCATTCAATATTTTCCTTTTTCCTTCTAGCTTATTTCACTGAACTTAATCCCCTCCAGCTCTGTCAAAGTTGCTGTGAATGGCATGAGTTTATCTTTTTTGATTGCTGAATAGTATTCCATTGTGTATATTTACCACATCTTCTTGATGCAGTCATATGTTTTGGGGCATTTGGGTTGTTTCCCTATCTCACCTATTGTAAACAGTGCTGCAGTAAACATAGGGGTGCAGTTATCCTTTTGAATTAATGTTTTTCTGTTCTTTGGGTATATTCCTAGGAGTGGAATTGCTGGGTTATATGGAAGCTTCATTTTTAGTAATTTGAAGAACCTCCACATAGCTTTCCATATGATAAATGATCATTTAGTTTTTAAATGCTAATCACAGTACTGAACAGCAGAATTTGTTGACTGTATAATTGGGCCAGTATAAAAGAGCCAGGAATCATGGGACAGTCATAAAAGTGGTCCATCATAGACAAGTCTCCTTGTGCCTCAGTCTCTCCATCAGTCAAGCTGAGATAATAATGCCATCCCAAGCTACACCGCGCAGTGACTTGTGAGGACCAAATGAGAAAAACAGATGAAAAGGTTTTGAAAGTTAAAAGACCTCTATGTGCAGATGATAGATGCCATTATGATTCCAGAGTTTGAAATTATACATAACAATACCTACTCAGAGTTCAGTTATGTTTTTGAAACATGACTCACTTAACCTATAGCCTCAAAACAAAACAAGACAAAAAAGACCTTGAGTGATATAAATAGATACGTTTCTGAAAACTAGTATGAGGAAAAAATTCTACTTTTATATAAACTTTTTAAATTATATAAATGTTTATAAAACATTCCAGATCATGCAGCAAATATTCTCTGTGTGTTGCATAACATTTGCAAAAATATCACCAAAACTGTACAATTAAACAGGCAAGCCAACATCACATACAACTTACTAGCTTTTCTAGATTCTTAACTAATATAACTCTTTGTTTATTCAGCATACACTGTCTCTTTGTTTTATTTACTTATTCCTTATGAATGAGTGAGTCAGAAATGGAAGGTCCTGGCAGTCATCCTGGGGCATGCCTTCACATATGGCTGGTGAATAATTTATTTAAAATAATCACTTTAAACGACACACATTCATTGCTGGTGTCAGGTTCATTGTTACTAGCCTTTGGAAAGCAATATGGCAAAATCTATTAAGAGCCATAAAAATGCCCATATATTTTCACCCAGTCATCACGCCCCTGGGAATTTATTCTAAGGAAATAATTCATGCACAAATATGTTCATGACAGTTTTATATGTGAAAGTAAGATCACTTAAATGTTCGACCAGAGTTATAACAAATAAACAATAATTATAATGATAAAACAACATAGAACCATATTAATAATAAAATATCTAACTCCAAATGCAAAATATAAAATGGTACTCTAACAGGACTTCAAGACTAAAAATGTGAATGTGAATTATGACTAGAAATAATGTACAAAAATAAAGATTAAGAAAGTGAGATATGTAATTTTTAAATTTCTTCCTAACTGCACTATTTTTTACAATTAAAAGAAAAATATATTAAGTTTTTTTTTTTTACTTGAATAGGACTTTAATGCTATGAAAACACTGGCATTATCTTATTTGATTTTCACAACCCTGGAGAGGTGGTGAGGGCATATCCATTGCCATTTGACAAATGGAGAAACTAAGAGTTTGAGAGCTTTGAGTCTTATCTAGAGTCCCGCCTAGGAAGTGGCTGTCAGAGATAGAGCCAAATCCACCTCCTGACCCTTACCTCAATGTCTTTTTCATAAAGTGCATCCTACAGGCTCGCCTCAAGGAGAACAATTCTTCCTTCCATCCTGGATTTATTGGGACATTTGGGCAAAGTGCTTAACCTTTGAGGTTCCCTGGCATTCTTTGAAAGTTCACTTGCCCCTCCCTACTCACATCTGGGTCTCACCTATTCAACAAAGGCTGAGCCTCCAATAGCTATGATTTTTTTTTCACATACTCCAAATACGGTGGACTAAAAGCATTTTCATGAGAAATTATAGTGTTCTTTGATTTAGTGTGGGAGGACATCTTATATTATACAAAGAGTAAAAACTATGATTTAAACTCTGAAAAATAACCAGCTTACTTATCTACTCATAATCTGCATATATGGGCTAAAATCTGTAATGAGTCACCAAGGTACAATTGACACATAAATTCCATAATGAATTTTATCTTCCAAATGGAGATTCCAGTAAAATCTCACCAGATCAGGTACTTCTCCAGTAAACTCAACTGCATGTGGTGAGTGCTGCTGGGAAAAGTCTATAGTTCCTTGAACTACCAAAATAATAATAATAATAATAATAATAATTCACCATTAAAATTTAGTGTCTGCACATTCAGAACCTCCAGCTGACCTCATGCTCTCATTACAATCACAGTGTGGCTGTATCCTTGCAGAAACAAATCCTAAGGGGAAAGAGGACTGAAGGAAGCAGAAATGGGAGGATGGACAAAAGAAGAATGCAAAGAGAAAGGGGAACTTCTTCAACCAAATGAAAAATGTCTAAAAATTAATTTTAAGGGAAAATGGGACCTCCCTGGTGGTACTTGGTTAAAGTCAATGCTGACAAACTGTCAGCAGCCATTGCGACATGAGTTCGATCTCCATCCAGGGAGCTGACCTACATATGGCAGGGCAGACCTCTCCTGTCTCGCCCACTGCTCCCCTCAGCAGTGTATTTCTGTGGATCTACCTGTTCTACTCCCCACTCTGTCTTCTGTGAATCCTCTTATCAATCCCCACCCCCACACCTCTGGGTTACACCCGTTCTAGTATGCATAAATAAAAATGAATCTTTAAAATATAATAATTTTAAGTGAAAATGGTTGACAATTAATACTTTAACTTACGAAATGTTAACTTCATTGGCTCATTGCTGAAGCTCCAGTATCTTTCTAAAACTTTTCTGCTTAGTAATTTCCTGTCTTATCCCTACAGGTCAGTACTTTTGATAGTGTTTTCTGGTTGACCATCGGGACAGCTTCCTTTGGTTCTGGGGTTTCTGTATCCTCCCAGTGGAGACATGAACCTCTTCACCAACCTTCTCCAAAACCATTCTCTGTTCATTGTAAGTTAACAGTGTATTTAGCATAGACTGTTATCTCCCCAAGCAGACAGATGGGAGGCAAAAATTGACACAAAGTGGCCATACTTTGGGGGTACTACCAGTATGGAAGGACAGAATTTCCCCAATTCAGGAGATTCCCCAGTGGAAAGAGGCTATATAACCAGTAATATCCATTCATTCAATCTTCAAATTGGGAATTGGAAAGGGCAGACAGTCCTACTCCAGGGCAGCTCCTTAGATGAAACTGAGTGCTCTGTCTTGTAAGAGAAGGAGAAGCCTTTCTGGTCTTCTCTGGGGGAAAGGCACAGATCTATGAAGACTCCACAAGCTCCCCAGAAGGAATTCTCCACTGGTGAGTTCAAGGGTACCAGTAAGTGGCAATCCTTCTCCCCTGTTTTCTCCCCACTGCCGCTATCAAGGTGAGGGGAAGTTTGCTCCCATTTACTTTGTGCCATTAAATGGACCTCTGCCCTTTCCAAATCTAATTTATGGAAGACAACCAGAATCTGCTTTCACAGATTCTTAAACAAAATAGAAGGCTCACCTTTATTTGAACAACAACAACAAAAATTATAGCACATACATATGCATACCCACAAGAGGATTCCCAGAAGTAAAATTCTTAAATTAAAGGTTGTAAACAAGCCCCAAATGTATGCCATTAGCATTTTCTAGAATACAAAAATCAACTTGTATATAACAAACCTCATTAGGTTTGCCAATCTGAAACCTAGGACAGAAGAACTATAAGGAGCAGGGGAAGGAAGAAGAGAGAAAGGAGGAAGAAAAGGAGGAGAAGCAGTGACACCCAAACTGAAGAATTGAACCCATGTTTTATTCAAAAGTACTCTAAATCAAATCCTGTCATGTGTCTTGCAACTGCAGTGCACTTTGTGGTGACCAATGCAAGGAAAGGAACCTTGGGCTGGTCAACTATGTGTGCCCAGTCCCTTGATAGTCACCAACTGAAATACCAACTGAGCAAAACTTGGGGGATGTCGCAGTTTGTAAGTTCTCATACATGCACCCACAATTTCAAAATAGGATTCAAGCTCAGGATGCAGTTACAACAGAGTTTGTTTACAGAGGGATGATTGAGATAAAAAGAGTTCCTATGGTCACAAATAGCAAGCTGTTCTACCCCAGATAGTGTCTGCAGTGTCCAATAATCCAACCCAAAGTCTGCTCGTGCAAAATGTCATTGTCTCCACAGTGATAGCTTTGGAAATCGTACCACATGGATAAGCAGTGGCCCAGGATCCAACTAATCTGTGGCAGCTGGAGGTAGTTACAGGTGGCAGTGCTATGGCAGCACCACAGCTGTGCAGCAGCAATTCAAAGGCCAGATTTCAGCAGTGCCAGATAGGACAACTCAGAGGTGATGGCAAAGGACTACGGCACCAGTGTCACAGCTCTTTAGAGATGCCAGGGATAGGTCAGCAGCACTCCCAACGAATAAAATTGAACAAAAGTCTGCAATGGTCAGCAAAGTCAGCAATGAAGTTCTGCCCAAGAGAGAATCTGAATGAGTCTGTCTAGATAAATCTTTCTTTATTTTCTTTTTTTTTTAAATTTATTTATTTATGCATACAAGAACTGAGCTACAGGTCAGAGGTGCAGGGGAGTAGCGGGCAAGAGAAGAGGTCTGCTGCGCCATGTGGGTCACCTCCTTGCCCAGGGATCAAACTCATGCTGCAGTGACTGCGGACAGCTTCATAGTGCTGCGACTTAACACCCTGAGCCACTAGGGAGGCCCCTAGACAAGTCTTTCTGAAGCCTCTGTAGATGTTTCAGTGACTAAGTCTCCTTGAAGCCTCACCTAAGCCAACTGAAGTCTTGGCTTATGTTCCCCTTCCAGGGTACCCACCTTTTAATCCTAATTGGTCCATTTTCCAAGTGGCTATTTCCTAGACTTGATTGGTGCCAGTGCAAGCTTAAACTTAACTGGCCTGTTTTCAAAATCAGCTCCGGGGTCAAAACCAAACCCAGGTAGCACATGCAACCTTCTCTGCCACATCTCCCCCTATGGTGGGTCCTGCAGCAGTCTCTACTACCTCTGAATAGTACTTGCCAGGTTTAAACTTTAATCCAAATACAGCCACACTAGGGTTGGTCATCAAGCCTGCCAGCCACAGCATAATCCAAGCTGATGTTATTCAGCCTGGGGGTTGCTGCAGCCTTTGGAGAACAAGAAGCTACAGGGCTGCTCTTACATCTTAAAAATAATCAAGATGAGGTTTGTGTTTATAAAGAAATCACAGAGCTAAGGATTGAATAAGCATCCAGTTTACAGTCAGACAGATCTGAGTTCTTAAATATTACCAATTTTAGATTGAATGACTTAACTTCTCTGAGCCTCCATTTTCTTATAGTTAAAAGGAAGAATAACCACACCTACCCTTTCAGCATTCATGCATTCACGCAGAAATGAGAGACAGATAAATGAAGTGCCAGAGCGGACCATGAGCAAATAGCCTGCTCCTTAGTCCAAAGAGGCCCAAGGCCTGGTTGACTAGAGTAAACAATCAAAGACCAAAGATATGAAGTGGGTATGGTCACAAGGAGTTCTGCATTTCTATTTGTATAGATAACCTAAAACATCTCTAAGATCCACAGCCCAACTATCCATACACCTACTACAAGTCTACAAGTGGAAGAACTGGCAAAGTTCATGAGCAAACCTGAAATGTACACACACTAAATTGGACTAGCATGTTGCCTGGAAATAACTGACCTATGTAAAGCTCAAACATTTGGGCTAGAATTTTTATATACTAAGAACATTCCTCAACAACTTATATCTGGCTGAAACATTTACTTAGTGTGATTAAGTCATTCTTACCTTGGCTTATTAAACCTTAAACCAATATGCATATGCCAATGTATTTATTTCCCATAATGTGGGCTTGGGTCTGGAAATCAATTAGTCTCAACATAATTGCATCCAAAGGCTATGCTTTCTAAGGGAATTTCTGGGAGCCTTCTATCATTTGAGCCTTCCACAGCAAGTCCCAAGTTTTTGCTTTGTTAAATTGTTACCAAGTGGCAAGCACAAAGTGGGATGTTCTAAAGCATCATACAAATCTATTTTCTTTTTGATATTATTATCAGTATTATTATTACCAAAGTAACATACATTCTCTTCATTTTAATTTTCAGATAAACATAAAGGAGCAAGTACCACTGTCCACATTGCAAATCATGAAATCAACCCAAATCCAGTCAACAGATGAAAAGATAAAGAAATTGTGGAATATATACTTGATGAAGTACTATACAGCTATGAAAAAAGATAAAGTGGTGGCATTTAAGATAAAATGGATGGACATTGAGGTTATTATATTAATTGAAATAAGTTAAGAAGTGAAAGACAGATATCAGATGGTTTCACTCATTTTTGGAGTATAAAAACAAAAAAAAAACCCATACATATGCAAAGAATAGTAGGGAGGAATAAATCTTGAATTCAGTGAAAGAATATAATAGTTACCAAATAGAACAGGGGGCGAGAAAAGAGGATGTAGAGAGCCAAAAGGGTATGGGCATAGGTGGTTTGATACAGGGTAAGTGAGGGGCAAAAATGTAAAAAGAGAAAAACAAGATGAAAATTAAATTCCTTGCTATCTCACCACCCACAGATAACTAACATTTACATTTTAACTTTTTGCATCTTTTTTCCATTCTTTCTACATGAATCTTTTTACTTATTTCTGGCTTCCCTATTTTCCTAAGTATGGAATCATATTTTACCATAGTTTCATAATTTGCTTTTTATCACATAACAATATATATTGTAAACTTGAATTTCAATTATATTATTGTGTGTGCATGTGTTGTTAAGATTATCACCCCTTCCAGTTGGATCCCACCCTAAGTTGAGATTCTTTTACCTATTATCTTTATCCTTATGTCCTATTTTATCTTTTTTTTAATGTGTACATTCATTGTCTCTCCTGACTATTCAAGCCAGTTTCTTTACACACCTGATAAATAACCTGAGCCTTCTAAATGAGGTCTGGATTTCATTGTGTTGTTACTGAATACTGCATCATTTTTTAAAATAAATTTCTATTGAATAACATTTGGTAAGTTTATGTAAAGCTATGCTAGTTTCAGATGAACCACACTGTGATTCAGTATTTAGTACTGCCTCATGATCACCACCAAAGAGTCTACTTTCCATTCACCTTCACTAGTTCCACGTCCCCATTCCACCCCCATCCCTTTCCATTCTGGTAACCACCAATCTGTTGTCTGTATTTAAGAGTTTGTTTGCTTCATTTCTTTATAGTCCACATATAAGTGAAATTGTATACTAATTTGTCTTTCTTCTTCTGACTTCACTTAGCATAATACTCTCAAATTCCATCTATGTTGTTACAAGGTATAAGATCTAATCTTTTTCTTTTTATAACAGAATGCATATATACCACATCTTCTTTATCGACTCATTTGTTAATAGACATGTAGGTTGTTTCCATATATTGACTATTGTAAATAACACGGCATCAACAAAGGGATGTATATATATTTTCAGATTGGTGCTTTCATATTCTTTAGACAAATACTCAGAAATGAGATAGTTGGATCATGTAGTGCTTTTATTCTTAATATTTTGAGGAACCTGTATACTATTTTTACACAGCAACTGTACCACCAACACACAAGGATTCCCTTTTCTCCACATCCTCACCTACACTTTCTGTTTCTTGTCTTTTAGGTAATAGTCATTTTCACAGGTATGAGATGGTATCTCACTGTGGTTTTTATTTGCATTTCTCTGGAAAGCAATGAAGAACAACTTTGCCTATGTTTGTTGACCATATATATATATATATATATATATATATAAAATCTTTGGTAAAGTGGTTATTCAGTTCCTTTGCCCATTTTTCAATCTGGTTGCTGTCGTGTTGCTGTTGAAGTGTGCCAGTTCTTTATATATTTTTGATATTAACTCCTTGTCAAATGTAGGGTTTGTGATTATCTTCCATTCAGCAAGTTACCTTTTCATTTTAATGATGGTTCATTTAACTGTGGAGATTATTTTTTTTAGTTTACTGCATTATTTTTAATAGTTAGATATTACTCCATCACGTGTACTTAGTATAATTTGTTTACCAATACCTTATATTGGATACTAGGATGCTTTCATTTTTTATGCATATAGTCTGATTTCTTAAATTAATTCAAAAAAATTAGTGAGAGCTTTGGCAATTTCTGCTTTGAAAGTTGCATACCAGACTAAGTTGTCCAAATAAGCTAAATGCAACCAAAATAGTCTAGGTCTAAAGTTCAAAAACCTCTTTGAACACTAGCGATTCCATTCATGTACCTCAGAAGACCTGCACCTGCGCTGCCACCTCCCCAGCTCCACCAGGATTCGCAAGGTGAACGATGCCACGCAATGGAGCCGGCAGCTTTGTTTCTCCAGAATGCTGCGGGAGCATTCATCTTGGGATTCAAGAAACGTCATGTTTGCAAAGTCTGAGTCAGAACCTCCACCACCCACTGAATAAAAGCACTTTTACGACAGCTTTGTTTCAAGTTTTGCCACAAAAATAAAAGGAATGTGGGGGAGGGTAAGAAAAACCACATCACTTTGAGCATCTTTTCATTTCCAATTGGGTGGCTGACGTTACATCTCTTTCTACTTCTGGGGTTCTCAGCACCAACTCCCCTCCGTCATTGGAGTTGCTCAGACTCTCACGCGATCCTAGATATCCAGTGTTATGCCCTAGATGGCTTTGTCCAAAAGGAAATGTCTCGTGAATAAGCAGCAAACCAGGAAGCAACTGTGAAAGTAAGTCAGACCTGGTGAGGGTAGAAAGTCATTCCCAGAATTCCATTTTCTCCCAGTGTTGATTTTTCTGTCCAAACAATGTAAAGCACAAAAGCTGGCAGTCAGTGTTCCTTCTAAGGAAGGAAACAAAATACGTGTGTGCGTGTGTAAATATATACATGTTTCTTTACAAATATTTTGGAAACAGGAGGCCCTAAGGAATAGTTAGTATTTTATGGAGGGGAGGGAGGGGACAGGAAGAGAGTGAAAGAGACTTAAGGACATAGTGATCAGGGCACACAGGACAATTATTAAGGTGGGAAAGAAAAAGACTTAGAGAATTCTCAGCTAAACCTGGATTATCTCACTACTTTTGAGTGTTTGCAACAAATACTTTTTTTCATCCAAGCAAATTAGTTACTAGAAAAATATCCTACCTCCCAGCTCCTTGCTCTGACAGTACCTGTCAAAAAGATAAGATCTTTCAATGAATTAAAGAAGGTGAAAGGCCAACCCCTCCCAGGCATCTCACTGTGATTTACATCAGTATAATTATATCTTCTATTGCTGTGGGAAATTGACTAAACCTACAGGGAAATGCTACTAGTGTATAGGAAGTTTCTTTTTTAATTACTACAGAACACAGACCTGCAACTTTATTTCTGGAACCAATTTTATAGTGTGCTTTTAGTGAGGGGTGTGTGGTTGTGTAAACATGGAGGCATTTTTTTTCTTCATGACTAAAAATATCAAGAGAAAATTGGGTTTGTACTAAAGAGAAAAGGAAACCAAAGGATTAATATTAATTCTGGTAATTACTTAATTGTGAATATCATGTGTGCATGCATGCACTTGCACACTCTGAAGGGGATTGTATCTTGAATCCCACAAATCTTTTTCTGTGTTTTATCTCCTTACACAAGATTGCTTACCAAATAGATTGTACACTTACAGTTGCCCTTTAAATCCATTAAACTTGAGCTTTTAGTCAGTATCATATGTGGGCATATACTACATACACACAAATAAGGGTACACATATGCATATAAAATATTTTTGTTTAGCCAAAGGCAGGTCTTATACTCTCCACCTTTCATTGGAGTGAACCAATTTTAATTATTAATTGATTTTCCCAATTTAAACATTAGTCTCATGTGATGCATTAATTTAAAAGCATAAGCTCATGCTGCTTATTGCCTGGGATAAAATGAGTGCTGAAAAAAAAAAAAACCTGTAAATGCAATTAATACAAGTCAGCTGCTCTCTTCTTTCACAAATGGTAAGAGAATTTTATCATATAGGAATGATCCTTGGGATCTAATTTCATAACCTAACTAGCTCATTTACTTTAAGAATCACTCTGATATGATTTGAAACTATCCACACTAATTTAAATTACTAATATTAAACACTGACATCCAGATTATCTCCATGACATCAGTTGATGGACTTTTCAAAATATTTAGTAAATCTGAACCTCGGACTTTGGGAACTTCCTCACAGTAAATTTCAAATATATCTCAGTTACATTACACTCAGCAAAATAAGTCAGAAACCAACAGAAAAATACCAATGGTTTCACTTCTAGGACAAATATAAGGGAACCAAATAAAGGACTAAGGAAAAGAATAAATAACAATAAAAAAAACACAATAAAACAAAAAGACAAGGACAAATCAGAAATACTTTGTGGAGGAGGGTAGGGAATGGGATGAGGGCAGAAAGAGCACAAGGGAATAAGGTGCCGGTGCATTAGTAAAATGGTGGTGGAAAATCCATGGGGACCACAATTGATGTCAAATAGAAATAAATAAAGAAAAAAAATGTATCTCAGTTACAAATGTGTAATTTTGTCATTGAGTTCACCCCCAATCTCTTGCCATCAAATTTAGCTTGATCTATATGTTATCAAGGGTGCAGATCACATATCATCTCAGTTAATAAAAAAAAAAAAGCAATCTGCAATATATGGCCTAAGTGTGATTTGATTTTATACTTAGAACTAGGAGTCATCCTGTTGAAACTCATTTGCAGATGAGGAAACTAGAAGGCCTGAAGTTATTAAATAAAGTGCTGAGTTTCAGAGGATTACATAATGATAAAACCTAGACCATAGCCCATGCCTGTGGTATCTGAGAGCAATTCCAATATTATATTCTCTGGAAGGATGTTTTACACCTCAAGATTCCTAGGAGAACTTATCTCGAGTATTGCTCTTTGCTCTTAGCCACGGGCTTTTCATGAAGAGATTTCAGTGTCTCCTTATGGGACACTAAATGTAGTTCTGACTGATTTTCCAAAGATGGCTGTGACACTGTGACTGGAACACATTTGACATACTTGAAAAGAAGTAGGATTACTACTCTGGATTGTGGGCATATCAGTTGTACAAATAATTAGGGCAGCATAGTTTTATTTGCATCCATCACTAGCACATATTCAGGCAATGGTAAACTTAAACCACAACATCTTTTATTATATGAATTGTTCTTCAGCTAGCACTCCCTAACTTCTGCAGCAGACTTGTATCTAAATTCAGAATTTCTCTATAAGCATCTTGACAGCAGGGATGTACCTACTGATATTTTTTAATGTACCCCAAAAGGACATCATGGTATGTACATGATTGTTTAGGGGCTCCAGAAATCTTTTCCTTAGGAGAACTTTTCCCCAGTCCATCATTCCAAGTGATAAAATTATTTTGAATCAATCATGGTTATATTCACCTTTGCATTGTATATACTGCTAATTTCCCCACATAAACCTGCTATGATTTCACACAAATCATTTCATTTTACTAGTGTTGAATAGAATAAGATTAGAGATAAAAATCTTTGGTATAATATTCTTTGACTCAGCAATCTCTAATGTACTTAACAATGCCATCATTCATCTAAATGTCACTCTAGCAGTTAAAATCATGTTGGTAGACATGTTCATAAATCTGAGATTTTTTGAATTTATTTATTTATTCATTCAGAAATACTAATTAAACATTTTCACGTGCCATGCATCATGCTAAGCATAGGGCCTGAGAATTAGAATTAGAAATTTGTTATCAAGAAATCCATCAGCTACTGATACATGAAAGCCATTAAATAAATAACTACAACACACAAAATTCAAATTTTCATAAGATAAATTTCATTATATCATGACTTAATAGCTTACAAAAAGACAATATAGAAAGAAATAAAAGTCAATTAAAATGGGGAGAAAGTCTTTGCAACACAAGTTTGGGCAAAAGATATAATAGGCAATTCATGAAAGACAGAACAAAAGCTTCTTAGTCTTATAAGTGTTCAGGGAAATGCAAATTAGGACCAGTTACCTTTTTTCTCATCAGTCAGATTAGCAAAAAAATACCATATGCAGTAACACTCAGTCTTGAAGTTGCAGGAAAGCAAATATTTTCATTTATTACTAGTAAGAATATAAAGTGGAATTCAGTAACATCTATCACATTTTTTAATCTGCCCACTAGAGACTGCACTTCTCAGGTATATCTTGAAAAAAACAGAGGACAAAGGACATGGCTAGGAGAACACCTTTACCTTAGCAAACTCAAATTAACCTAAATGCCATCAATATAGAAATAAATTATGATACAAACACAGCATGCCATGTAGTAGTAGAGAAAAATGAAACATACCTATAATTCAACACAAGATTTTTTATGGCATTAAATTTTTAGTAAATTGCCAAATAGTAGGTATGGTGCAAAACTATATAATTTCTGCTTAGAGGGGTAGGGAATGGGATGAGAGCAGAAAGAGCACAGGGGACTGAGGTGATGGTGCACTGGTGAAACGGTGGTGGGAAATGGGGACCACAATTGCTGTCAAATATATATAAATAAAGGAAGAAAAAATAAGTTATGAATAAAAATTACATATTTCTGTAAGTTTACATATTTTATAATTGCTCTTAAAGAAAAAGATCTGAGAGTTTCACCAGACCAATGACAGGGGGTACATCTGTCTTGAAAGTTGTGACTCAGGAACCTTTATCAGTATCTATATTGTCAGGATATTTCAAAGAGAATTCCTTTATGAATTACTGGTGTTTGTTTCAATTAGTTTCAACAATTTACCAAAGTTTAAAGATAATTGTAACAGAAAAATAAATGCTGAAAGAGAAATATGAGCAAGGTACTATGTGTCCTATAGGAAGGTGGAAAAACTCTATTTAAAAAGTTTCCCATTCACTAAACACACCTTGGTCCTTTTTTTTTTTTCCCCCCAGTAGAGATTACAGAGCATTCCAGGGTTCACAGCAGAGACACCCGAAGATAGATTAAGAAAACTACTTTGCCAGCAGATATAGCTTTAGAATGCTGGCTAATTTGCAGAAGTCAGAACTAGAATTATGAAGCACTCAAATAGATGAGTTATTCCTGTGGGCAGCTTTCTGAAAGAAGTATATGCCTTGGGAGTCTCGTTCAACTGGTGAGGAAACTGGAAGGCAAAAATGAGTGCCTTCCCCAGCATAACTCAGACCGTAGCAGGAGCAGGAGTTTCAGACCAAAGGATGCACTGGTATTAATCCTGTATTCAAATCAAGTCAGATAATAGTAGTTAACAGTTTAGAAGCACTTCCTAGTCTCAAGAAACCAAAAGATACTGCTGATCTCACATGTTTTCTTACAGAGTAATGTGCCCTATAGGACCACAGGGACCTTCTGCTCTTTCCTCCAGAGCAAAGCCACCGGCGGCAGGCGTGGAGAAACATTCTGGCCTGATTCTCTCAGCCCACTCTCCTATTACACACCAAACCAACTCAGCCACCTCATAACATGACTCACTCTGCCTCGGAGGGTTTCATATATGTACCAATTTGGCCATCCCATCTTAAGCTAAAAGAGTCAATGATTGAAAAAAATCTACATTTTGTCCCCCACTTAGCTGCACGAGTGAAAAGTACCCAGGAATGGTGATGCATGTGACATGCAAATTTGTGGATAAAGCTGAAACTCCTGTCACCCTCATTTATTCCCAACAGGTGAGTCGAGTCATACCAGCGAGATGAGATGCTGAGTAACTTGGCTTTTTTTTTTCCCTCCCTGATTTAACTGAGACCTACAATGTTATTTGATGCCGTTTTCTGTATTTAATTAATTTAACATTCCAGATTTTTAATTTGCATTTAATTTAACATTTCAGGTTTTTAATTTACCAGATATTGTTTATCAAATATTCATTTCAGAGACTTTCACCGTATATACAGTGCATACCCCTCTTTAATTAGTGTGTGGTAAATTAATTCTTCTATCCGTCTCCTTCATCAGATATTGAATTAAGGAAGTTGCACTGTTTCAACACAGCACATAAAATCATTTATTAAACCAAGATGGTAAATTTCCCATGTATGTGCATTGTAGTCTGCTTTCAGGCTTAACCTGATAAAAACTGTGGTGGTTAAAAACAGAAATCTGCTATTACTTAAAACTTACTGCATGGTTTAACAATGGGAATGGTAAATTTTGTATGCTATCCAGTTATTGGATGTAATTTTGCTCTTTTCTTACTTCTGGTATTGTTAGTACCACCTCCCTCCTTCGCTTTCTTCCTCTGTCTCCCTTTAGGCAGTTTTCATCCTCTTCCTCCCCGGAGTATTTGTTACAATGAGATTACACTTGTCCAAGCTTCTTTTTAACTTTCTCTACACTCAGACTATCACCAGTTACAAACCTACCTTCTCATGTCAATGTTTTACATTTACTTCTCTCTTACCACCTCCCTACCTCCTTAGCAAATAATAACCAGTTTTCCAAAGTGATAGTGTGTATAGAAGGAATTCTGTCAGTAGACCGGCTGTGAAGGGACAAGTCTTGTCTCTCCTGTTAAATCGTAAGCTATTTGAGAACACGTTTTGTTCAATTCTGCATTCCATACAAGTCAGGCCTAACATAGTGTCTTGGCAAACCGGCCAACAGCAAATGTGAGGCTGCTGTATCCTGGCTTGGTGAACACAGCAGGCCCTCTGGACGCCACAAACTCTATTGTGGGTTTGTTGTGATACCATTTTATATAACTCCTATTCCTTTTAATACAAACTCTCCTGGGAAGAGCTTCAAAGACAACTTCATGGTTTGTTCCATAATAACCTTGGACACGATGTCATGGACCTTAGAGACAAACTACAGCAACAACTGGCACCATTACAAGAAGCACAAAAATGCCACATTGGCACATTTAAATAATACTGCCTATTGGGCCTCCCTGGTGGCCCAGTGGGTTAAGCAACACACTAGGAAGCAAACTGCAGCCACTGCAGCATGAGTTCGATCCCTGCTGCCGGCCAGGGAGGGGACCCACATGGTGTAGCAGACCTCTCCTGACTTGCCTGCTGCTCCCCTCAGCAGTGTGTTTCAGTCCATCTGCCTGTTCTGCTCCCCAATCTATCTCCGGTGAATCCTCTCACCTCCCTGGACTCTGGCCTGTACCCCAGCTCTTGTATGCATAAATAAATAAAATCTTTTTTAAAAAAAATAAGAGCCTCCCTGGTGGCACAGTGGGTTAAACAATGCACTATGAAGCAAACCGCAGCCACTGCAGCACGAGTTTGATCCCTGCTGCTGGCCAGGGAGGGGACCCACATGGTGCAGCAAACCTCTCCTGCTGTGCCCGCTGCTCTCCTCAGCAGTTTTAAAAAACAAAACAAAACAAAAACACTGCCTATTGTCTAAATCCAATGAACGGGTTGTCAGGTCTCAATGTTAAAATCCTGGATTTTGTTTGGTATAGGTTTATTATTATTATTACTTTTTAAAGATTTTATTTATTTATGCTTACAAGAACTGGGGTACAGGCCAGAGGTGCAGGGGGTGAGAGGACTCACCAGAGACAGAGCGGGGAGCAGAACAGGCAGACTGAAACACAATGCTGAGGGGAGCAGCAGGTGAGGCAGGCAAGGTCTGCTGTGCCATATGGGTCCCCTCTCTGGCTCATGCTGCAGTGGCTGTGGATGCTTCATAGTTTGGTGCTTAACCCCTTGCACCACCAGGGAAGCCCCCAGGTTTATTATTTTTGCTAATTTTCCTTCCAGTCCTAAAAAGCCCTGTGCTGCCTATTCCAGAGAACTCTTTATGCTAAGCTATGCTGATCTTCCTATAACTTTCCCAATACCTGCCATTACCTGTCTCTTAGTAAAAACAACTTGGTAGTTTTATGTTTCTTAATTTTATTACCCACTATGCAAGCCTATGTTAAGTGGGTCCATGTGATGTATCCCTTAGTTTTTCAAGTTGTAGGTTGGAATGACCCAGAACCACCTGTAAATACTAATGTTTCCTCCCCCTATAGGTGGACCAGATATACTTGGTAATGTGACTACATTCTCCATCCATAACCTACCTGCTCCCTGAACTATTCACTCACCAAATTATCCACTTTTTTATGTCTAGTAAAGACTCTACTATGTATCCATGTGCATATAGCACTCCTATTTCTTCTCAGTCAAATATTAATGATATTCCTCTCCTTCTGCCTTTCCTCTCTTTAAATAAAAAAAGGGGAGTATATGTGGGTCTGCTAATCCTAAGTGGCCTACTCAGTCACCATTTTGTTAGCTAGGATTCTATATTCCTAAGTAAGGCCAGTATTGTCCAGTCAATTAAGTTATAGGAGCCCAAAGCTGCAAGGTGCTTTTCAAATCAACCAAGAGTTTAAAGCTTGATCACCCTGGGAAGGGTATGCATTGTGAGGTGTGACCAGGAATGCATGGGGTGGGGGCTGATGACTGATAAATAAACTTACTCCCAACTTATACATCATGAGGTATGACTGGGAATGCCCAGGGGCCAAGGACCATGAATGACAAAGGACCCCAGAAGTTGATTAATGGAAATCCTCTTTCGGGGGTGGAGGGAGAAGATATCTACTATGTCCCTGATTCCAAGCTAGTTCTTTAAACTATGTTTTACAATTTAAATGTTTCTCAATATGAGGAATTATCCCCATTTAACAGATGAGGATACTGAGGTTCAGAGATTTAAGTGAGGATTTGCTCATGATGTCATAATCAGTAAGGAATTGATCCCAAATTTCAATTCCAATCTGTTTGATCTTTCTATATTTATCACACCTGAGTGGCCCAGCTACATCATCTATGGAGTTGCTGTGATCTGAATGTATTTTTCACAAAACTGATATGTTGAGATCCTAGATCCCAAAAGTGATGGTATTAGTGGGTGGGACCTTTGATAGGTGATCAGTAACAGGTGAATGGGATTAGTACCCTGTTAAAGAGACCCTTAGAGAGATCCCTCACGCCTTCCATCTGGTGAGGGTACTACAAGGAGTCTGTGACCCAAAAGAGGATCCTCACCTGACGATGCTGAACCCTGATCTTAAATTTCCAGCCTTCAGAACCAGGAGAAACAAATTAATGCTGTTTATAAGAAACCAGTCTATGATTTTTCTGTTTCAGCAGTCCCAAAATACTATGACAGAGACCCATGCAAATCTAAAAATTCATGAAGCCAACCCTGGAGTAGGGACTTAATAGTCCTTACCCATGTTCCAGCTCTAGTTCCTCATTAGGACACTGTCCCTGAAAACCTCTGAGTTCCTACACTCAGAGAAAACTTTTCAGCCTGACAGAAGAAGACCAGTCTCACCCTGTCTACAGACAGGAATTAGAATCTTGTTCAGATGTTTGTGGTAAGTTAGATACACAGATCTAAAAGGACTGGAAATGCCCGGTTGGGCAAAGAAAACCTTCAAATATGAGTCTATCACATTCTTCATGTCTGTCACCACAAATCTCATCCCATTACCCCTAGGAGAGGTACCAGGTAGAACAAGGATAACAACAATGCCCTTGCTCCTTACACTCTCCCCAGCCAACCGAAAAACCAAACTCCCTAATCATATCTTGCCTTTGCTACTCTGATGAAATAGATTAAGTGCATAGGCATGTAAGAAAGCACCAGATACACAGAAATTGTGAGGAGTAAATTAACAGTCCAACATTTGAGCCTAAGAGTCAAAGCTGAGAGTGGTGTCCCAGAACAAATTCTTCCCTTTGAATTTCTTCAGCCAATATCAGAGCCAGTTTGATATGAGGCAAATTTAAGGAGCCCTAGTGTGAAACTCAACACTTTCTAAGGTCACAAGCTAGATGACTGCCCTCCCAGCCATATGGCCATTCCACTATAGCAAGCATTCTTTTCAAAGGCAAGATAATGAATGACCTTGATGGATTTATGAAGAAGTCCTTATGAAAACAATTTCTCACATGGCCATTGATAAAATACCCCAAAGCAGAAACAAGAAAGCTTTTGAAATTTTGTGGAACAGCAAAGGTGGTGTTGGAAATTGCTTTTGACCTTGCAGAACATGTTCCTTGCCAATAATAATTAAGAGCAGCACTGAGGTCGTTCAAGATAATATGTACCATGCTAGGGAAAAACACTCAAAATTCGACTTCGGAAAAGTCAAGTTTTGGTGTCCTTCAGGGCAGAATTCACATCTTCACATCAGTCTTGTCCCCTGAAAAATCTCCATAATTGAATATAGTCACTCAATGAATAGAGACGGTCAAAAGGAAGATGTTCCAAGGGGCAAAAAATGAGACAAATTCAGAAGACACAACTTCACTTTTTGTTCCTTTGTCATTTTTATTTCTTCTAAAAATAAATAATGGCGCATATTAAAAATTTTATGTGGTGTTTTAGTATTGTATATCATGTTTAACTTCATCTCTTCAGGAACTTTCATACTGTCTCTTTTTTTTAAAAAAAAGATTTATTTATTTATGCATACAAGAGCTGGGGTACAGGCCAGAGTCCAGGGAGGTGAGAGGCTTCACCAGAGACAGAGCGGGGAGCAGAACAGGCAGATGGACTGAAACACACTGCTGAGGGGAGCAGCGGGCGAGGCAGGAGAGGTCTGCTGCACCATGTGGGTCCCCCCCCTGGCCAGCAGCAGGGATCGAACTCATGCTGCAGTGGCTGCAGTTTGCTCCATAGTGCGGTGCTTAACCCGCTGCGCCACCAGGAAGGCCCTGTACTGTCTCTTTTGCCGAGAATCCAGAATTGAAATGAGGGCATTTGATTTTCCCTTTATTATCCACTCTGCTCACTAGAACAATGACTGTGCTCCCTGGAGTGCCCTGTCTGATTACACAGTCCATGTATGAAGTGCGTGTCAGCCAGGAGGTCCTTACTGTCACAAGGCATTCTTTTTGGTGTTGTTTCAGATCAGCATTTTGGTTTGGTTTGGTTTATTTTTGTAATTCTATTTTATTAAGGTAACATTGGATTATAACATTATATATGATTTATAGGTTTCTATCACATTTCTTCAGCTATATGTCACCAGAGCACACTCACCACCAAAGCACCCATAATTATCCACCATAGTCCATTAGCCTTGCTCCCCTGTTTGGTCTATACCACACCTTCTTTCTTGTAATCTCAGTTCTACAGTCAGATTTATAGGGTTTGTTTTGATTTATTTTCATCTGTTCTTTTTAGCTTTTCTATGGTCCACAAATGAACACAATCATAGAGTACTTGTCTTTCTCCTTCTGACTTATTAGCATAGTGCCCCCAATTCCATCAGTGTTGTCCCAAGAGGCAAGATTTCATCATTTATTGTGGTTGAGGAGTATCCCATTGTGTTATATGTCATAACACCTTTATTCTTTCATCTTCTGTTGGGCACTTAGGTTGTTTCTATGAATATTGGATATTGTAAACAGTGGTGCAATGAACATAAGATTACATATATCCCTTTGAAATAGTGGGAGTGAAATTCCCAGATCATACAGTAGATCCACTTTTACTTTTTTGAGCAACCTCCATACTGTTTTCTATACGGCCTAGACAAGTCTATGTTACCAACAACAGTGGGCCAGGTTCTTTTTTCTTCACATCTTCAACAACACTTGTTTCTGAACTTTTTTTTTTTTAAGATTTTATTTATTTATGCATACAAGAGCTGGGGTACAGGCCAAAGGCATGTGGTTTGGGGCAGGGGGTAGTTTAAAGGATTCATCAGAGACAGAGTAGGGAGCAGAACAGGCAGATTGACTAAAATACACTGCTAAGGGGAGCAGTGGGCAGGGCAGGAGAGGTCTGCCACATGGGCCCCCTCCCTGGTCAGGGATCGAACTTGTACTACAGTGACTGTGGAGGGCCCACAGTGCAGCACTCAATTCCTTGTGCCACCAGGGAGGCCCTGTTTCTGAACTTTTTGATACAAGCTATTCACAAAAGGTGAGAAATGGTATCTCATTGTGGTTTGATTTGCATTCCCTTGATCATAAATGATGCTGAAGATTTTTTTCATGTGCCTATTTTGGTCATCTGTATGTCTTCTTCAGAGAAGTGTCTAGCCATTCTGCCATTTTTTAATTGGTTTTTTGTTTGTTTATTGTTATTCAGATGTATGAGCTCTTTGCAGATCTTGCTTATTAGCACCTTATTTGACATACGATGTACAAATATACTTTCCCAATTAACTAGAGTTCTTTTTGGTAATGATAGCTTCTTTCACCATACAGAAGTTGAGTTTAATGTAGTCCCATTTGTTTATTTTAGCTTTTGTTCCCCTAGCATTTAGAGTCAATTCCCAAAGGTATCTCTGAAGTCAATGTTGTAGATTGCTTTGCCTATGTTTTCTTTTGTGTCTTAGGGGTTCAGGTCTTACATTCAAGTCTTTGATTCATTTTGAATTAATATTTGTAGATGGTGTGGAATAGTAATCCAGTTTCATTTTGTGTGTATCTATCTATTTCTCACAACACCATTTGTTGAAGAGATTTCTTTTCTCCCTTGAATAAACTTGACTTGTTCATCGTAGGTTAGCCATCCATATAAGTGTGGGTTAAGTTCTGCACTATTTATTCTATTCCATTAATCTGTGTCTACCTTCAAGCCAATGCCATACTGTTTTGATTAATATAGCTTTGTAATACACACTGTTTGGAAGTATGATATCTCTGTTCTTTTTTGTCAGTATTTCTTTGACTACTCAGAGTAATATTTGTTTCTAAGTAAAGTACAGTAATGTCTAAAGAATGCAATTGAAACTTTGATAGGTTTCAAAGAGTTGCACCCCAGCTCTATATGCATAAATAAATAAGTCTTTGAAAAAACAAAGAACCAGCTTTTGGTTTAACTGATCTTTTAAATTATCTTTTTAATTTCAATGTCTTTTATTTCTATTCATATTTTTATTATATCCTTCCTCCTATAGAGGATTTTTACTTCATTTATTCTTGTATTTCTAGTTTCTTACAATGTAAGTTTAATTTAATTATTTGAGCTTGTTTCTCAAAAAATCTATAGAGGATTTTTACTTCATTTATTCTTCTATTTTTAGTTCCTTATGATGTAAGTTTAATTTAATTAATTAAGCTTGTTTCTTAATGTAGGCCTGTATTGCAATATACTTCCGACTTGGTACTGTTTTTGCTACATAGGTTTGGATAGGTCATATCTTCATGTTATCTCCATATATAGTTTTTTAATCTTTCATTTGAATTTTTTTTTAACCAGAAGTCATTCAGAAGCATGTTCTTTAATGTCCATATATTTGAAGTTTTCCTGCTTTCTTTTTTTGTTAACTTCTAATTTGATAACATTGTCATCAGACAAGATGCTTGATATGATTTCAATCTTCATGATTTCATTGACATTTTTTCTATGATCCAACATTAAGTCTGTTCTTGAGAAGAATGTGTACTAAGCTTTTCAGGGGTGATATGCTGTTCTGATTTCCCCTTCAAGACTATTGTTTTCTCATTGATTTTCACTGGTTATTCAGTCCATTGAGAAAACTGGGCTGTCGAAGTAGCCTATTACTATTGTATTACTGCCAAAGTCTGTTTTAGATTTGTTAATAGTTGCTTTGTATATTTTGATGCTCCTTCATTTGATGCATAAATATTAGTGGTTATTGTGTCTTCTTAAAAGAGTTGCTCCCTGTCTCTTGCTATCTTTTTAGCAGGAAATCTATTTTATTAAATATAGGTATGGCATTCTTGCCATTTTTTAGGGTACCGTTTGCTTGTAGGATTATTTTCCACCCTCTTACTTTGAGTCTCTTTATCTGTGGAGCTAAGATGGGTCTCCTGGAGAAAGCAGAAAACTGGGTTTTATTTTCCAAACTAACCAGCCATTCTGCATTTTTTAATAATTAGTTCAGTCTATTTATATTAAGGTGATTATTTGTTTATGTGGGCTTGCTACTCCTTTTCTGTCCATGTTTTTCTGATTCTAGCTATCTCCTTGTTCAATTTTTTGTGGACTATCTTTTCTTTGATTTAAATAGAAGGGTTCAATTGGGGAAATGAACCTAGGGGAAATCTAGTGTTGGCAAGCTCTCTCAGCTTTTGTTAGTCTAGGAAAGTCTTTATTTTTCTGTCATGTCTGAATAAGTCTTATAAAATATAATATTCTTGGTTGGCAGTTTTTATCTTTGAGTATTTTATCATTCCATTCTCTGCTGGCTTGAACCATGTCTACTGAAAAAGCTATGACAGCTTGATGGGATTACCTTTATAAGTTACCTGCACTTTTCCCCTAGCTACCTTCAATATTCTTTATTTATATTGCAGTCTTGATAGATTGACTACTATATAACTTGGTATAGATCTCATTACATACAGATAATTAGGTATTCATTTAGCTTCATAGGCATCTATATTTAGTTCTTTCTCCAAATTTAGGGAGTTTTTCTCTATTATTTCTTTGAATAAATTCTCTAGTCTCCTCCCCTGCCACCATCACCACCACCACTGTCTCTTCCCCTTTTGGGATTCCCATTGTCCTGATATATTATTTACTAATGGAGTCAGATAGTTAGCAAAGTTGAAGTTTTCCTGCTTTCTTTTTTTGTTAACTTCTAATTTGATAACATTGTCATCAGACAAGATGCTTGATATGATTTCAATCTTCATGATTTCATTGACATTTTTTCTATGATCCAACATTAAGTCTGTTCTTGAGAAGAATGTGTACTAAGCTTTTCAGGGGTGATATGCTGTTCTGATTTCCCCTTCAAGACTATTGTTTTCTCATTGATTTTCATTATTTTATTGTTTGCTTTTAACTTCATTTTTTTCCTGTATTTTCCATTTGGGTCCTTTTTGTATCACTATCTTTGAGGTGACTGATTTAATCCACCACTTAACTGTTCTGCTTCCATTGCCTACTGTACAATTTTTAATCTCAGCTATCAAACTCTATACCTTCTAACTGTTTTATTTTATTATTTAAAGCTTGAAATTTTCTTTTGTGCTCATAATTTTATTTCTCAGTTCACTTGTTTGTTTTTCTGAATTTTTGTTTATTTTTTTAAAGATTTATTTATTTATGCATACAAGAACTGGGGTACAGGCCAGAGGTGTGAGAGGTGAGAGGATTCACCAGAGTGGGGAACAGAAAAGGCAGAATGACCGAAATACACTGCTGAGGGGAGCAGCAGGTAAGGCAGGAGATTTCTGCTGCAACATGTGGGTCACCTTCCTGGCCAGTGATTGAAGTTGTGTTGCAGTGGCTTCAGATGCTTCATAGTGGGGTGTTTAACCCCCTGCACCACCAGAGAGAAACCCTGAATTTTTGTTTCTATTTGATTAGGCTTTCTGAGTTTTCTTGATTTGCTTCTTGAAGTTTTTTTTCTCTTTGATTTGTCTTTATTATAGCAATTTGAACTCTTGTGATAGGGAAATATAGTCTTCTATGTCTTTGTGGTTAAATTCTACAGTGTTGTTCTCTCCTTGTGATGTCATATTTCCTTGAGGTCTTGAGCTACCATGTGTAGTATTTTTAGTCTATCTATTTTGCTGCTTTTGATTTCCCTGTTCATTTTGTTTTTAAAAGAGCTATTTATTTATGCATACAAGCACTGGGGTACAGGCCAGAGGTACGGGGGGTTAGAGGACTAACTGGAGACAGAGTGGGATGCAGAACAGACAGATCGACTGAAACACACTGCTGAGGGGAGCAGTTGGCAAGGCAGGAGAGGTCTGCCACACCATGTGGGTCCCCTCCCAGTAGGTAGCAGGGAGTCTGCTTCACAGTGTGTTGCTTAACCTACTACACCACCAGGGAAGCCCTGTAATAGGCCTGAATCTGTAATAGGAAATTAGAGTTGAATTATTTTTACTTTTCCTATAGGTAGCACTATGGTTTTATTTTATTTTAGTTTAGTTTTTACTTTTTCTTGCTTCTATATGTACTGAGACCTGTTTTTGCAGTCGTTGAGTCAGAAGGCAGGGGAGGGACCTGAAGGAGTCCAGTTACTAATGAGCATGTGCTGGGATTGGGAGGTGGCGGGCTGGCTTGTGCCTGTGGCACCACCAATAATATTCTTCCTCCAGATCAGAGACTGCAGTCTGTGAACTGTCAGTAAAAATCAGGAGGTCAGTACTAGCCCTCAATTGAGGGGTATGGGAGGGTAAACAAAACAGTCTCTGTTTTGTTTTGTTTTTTTAACAGGACCCTGCCAATGCAGAACACCTCAGCAACTCTGCACATTTCCCCTTAGTCAAGGATTTGTGGCTCCACATCATTTAACTCTTTCTTCTCCGGTCCCCCTGGCTTAACTGCAAGCCTGACAATTTATCTTCAGACTACAACCTCCATGTGTTTCTCTCTACCCACTTCTTGCTCAGAGAAGTGTGACATTCTTCTGTGTGTCCTCTGTGCCTTTAGTGTTGGTCTCCAAATCCAAGGGCTATTCCAATTTCACCGTGGTGTTCTCTGGGTATAGTGGCCCTCTAGTTAACTCCTAGATGATCTTCTCAGAAAAAGCAAAGAACCTCCTCTGCTGCCATTTTGTCCAATTCCTGTTATAGTCATGATCTTGGCCACAGAATGAGCAACTCCCTTTCTTTCCTTGTAGTATGGGAAACTATTTGAGGCATAGATTTTTAAATAATCTTTTCATTTGGGAGTAATTTTAGGTTAACAGAAAAGCAGCAATGACAGTACGGAGAATCCTCACATACTCTTCACCTGGATTCTCAGAATATTAACTTCTCATGTCACTATAGTACAATTGTCAAAACTAAGAAATTATGTTGGCACAATATTGTTAATTCATATCTAGACCTTATTCAATTTTCACCAACTTTTCCAATAATGTCCTTTTTAAAAAGTAATTAATAGACTTCATTTTTTGTACAGTTCAGATTTAGAGAAAAATTGAGTAGGTAAGACATGTCCTACCTATCCATTCCATCCTTACCTTTCCACCACTAGCACGCAGCCTCAAGTTAACATCTTGTATTAGTGTGGTACATTTGTTAAAATAATGAACTAATGTTGATGCATTTTTACCAACTAATATTCATAGTTTGAATTAAGTTTTACTCTTTGTGTTATACACTTCTATGGGTTTTGACAGATGTTTAAAGACATTTATTACATTATCACACAAAGTAATTTCACTGCCTCTCATATTCCTCTGCCCCTCATCTATTCATCTATTTCCTCCAAAATCTTGACAACCACTGATCTTGCTGTCTCTTTAGTTTTGCCTGTCTGAAATATCGTATATTCGGAATCATATAGCATGCCACCTTTTCAGATTGTCTTCTTTCACATATTTATGTGCATTAAAACTCTTACATGTCTTTTTGTGACTTGAAAAATGTCTTCTTTTCTGCTCGAGGATCCAATCCAGACTTTGATATTTAGTACAGAAGTATTTTTAACACTAGCTTTTCCATGGTCAGAATTCTTTTCAAAACAAGAGTTTAGTGTCTTTTGGTGATTTTCACTTCAAATTTAACATTATATTTATTTCTGTAACAACTACTAATATTTGTTAACAGTGTTAACTAACAAGTTGAGCCCTTATTATATGTCATATGTTGTCTTAAACAAGTAATACAGAATTTGAGCTATTTCTAAAAGATCCTTGCTTCCACAGCATTTAGATAATATTCCTAAAATTACTACTACAGGCTGCATACTATTCCATTTTATAAATTTCCTTTAGAACAGATCAGCTTCAAATTTTCTCTGCTTCTTATAATATGTGATGAATATAAATCTTTGGTTATTCTTTATCATGTCCCAGGAGAGTATTAGAAGTAAAAATATAGGCACATTTTTGAACTATTTGATATATGGCTCTATTGTACTAATCAAAAAAAAATGTAGATGTTGACATGTATTTCAACCATGAAAGCTCCTGTCTTTACTACGACATTTACTCCCCTCTTAACTACCCCCATACTTTGCATGGTTACCCTTAGTTTCTTTGCTCTCTTCCAATGCAAGCAATCTCCAACCCCTAACTGGCTTCTTAAGCTCCTAATAGTTCATGTAATTCCATCAAAACTTCTCTTTCTTACATGTGTATGCCACAAACAGTTATCTAACTTTAGAATATACCATTTTCTCAGGGACCTACACTTAATTTCTTTAAGCACAGGTTCCTCACTGTGAAATAGACATACTCTAATGATGAAGGTTAACCTTTATGAAAAGTTCTTTCATATTTGCAACTGTTAATTTCTCCTAGGTGACCAAATTTTATTTCTACGGTCCCAGAAAGTGACATTAGATAGTAAAAGTATGTGAACAGAGAGCAAATTTTTGTAATTCTTCTCAAACCCATTCTCCTTACTTTTCTAATATTTTACCATGTTCTTATATATACAAACCTAAGAGATAATTCCCTCTTCTAAAAAATTCATTATCTTTATCCTCTTGAACACAGTGACATGTACTGTCTTTGAAAGTGGACAATTCTAGGCTTAAAAATTAGTGCAATTATTTACTTACTTAGACGTCACATAAGTACATAACTAACCTCTTAGAGTCTAGATTTCTCCTCTCTAAAACTGGGGTACTACATGTGCCTCCCTGGTGGTGCAGGTGTTAAAGCTCAGAGCTATCAAGCTATCACCAGCCACTCAGGCCAGGAAGCTAACCCACATAGCTAAGCAGACCTCTCCTGTCTCGCCTGCTCTTACCCTCAGCAGTGTATTTCAGTACACCCACCTGTTCTGCTCCCCACTCTGTCTCTGGTGAATGCTCTCAACCCCCACACCTCTGGCCTAAACACCAGTTCTTGTATGAATAAATAAATAAATATTTTTAACAAATAAAATTGGAGTACTATGAATGTCATCCTTAGATAGCATCTACCATCTCCAAGACACTGTTGATTTGACCCTCATTACAATGTAATGAGGCAAATTCCATTATTATCAATCCCAATTTATAGAGAAGCAAACTAAGGCACAGACAAGTGACCTACTCAAAGTCGTGCAGCTAGTAAGTAGCCAAACAAAGCTTCAAACCCAGGAAAACTTGCTTAAGTGTCTAAACTTTTTAACATTTACTCTACCTTACATTTCACTGACACTTGCATGAGTTAATATAGAGATTAAAAGACACAACCTATATTAAAGACCTATTACTTAGTATGTAGGGAACTTATACTCCCTTTTCCCTGCTCCCATTGTGACACTGTAATTTTTTTCATCCTGGGTACTCAAATCTCTGCCAAACATGTGTAGTGAAATCCAACCATCCTGTCTATGGGTTAAACACAGGATGGCACATATAGGAACAGTTGGGGGATGAAGGGAGAAAAGTGAGACTGGTTTAATGGATGCCAATGTGGTCATAAAAGAACTAAAGTATCCAAGACAATGTAATGTAGGGTGAAGAATATAAGCTTCAGAATCAGCCTGTCTATCTCAAGGGTAGTCAAAGGACTTAAATGAGATTCAGTAAAAATGATGCTCACAAGACCATCTCTATCTACTTAGATTCATTTACACTCACACAATTGAACACTGTCAATAGTCCAGGAAAAAATAAGATAACCTAAAATTTTTAGATATGTAGCTCTATCTTCAATTTATTCAGCAAATGGATTATATTTGATAATGTTGACAGCAAGCTGGGTTCTGAGAATAAGGAAGGACTTTGGGGGTGAGAGAGGAACCAATGTAATAGATAATGGTATGTCTGTCCTTAAAGCAGTGTGCTTGTTCAGGCTTCAGCAAACCTGGATGAAACAATCCTCCTGATTTTCAATCATCTATTGTTCAGATTCTATATTGACCAAACAACCTTCTGATTAACAACTAGATCCCCAAAAGACTGTATGACAGAATGCACAGAAATATTCTTAGCCTAAGAAAAAAAATAAGTCTTCATTATAAATATATGGAAAGCAATCTTACATGAATTAGGAGTTATTTATTGCTGTTCAGAGAGAATGATACTTGTTCTAATATCTATCCTTTGTTCTGTCAGAAAAAAATTAGAAACGTCACCTTATATCTCTGACTGCCTTATCACCTACTACACACTAGGTAGGAGCTTTGCACAGCGAGTTATTCAACACTAAAATGACACAGTCCCTGCTGAAGCTACTTAAAATCTAGTAGAGATAACAAAGCAAATAAACCAAGAACTAAAATAAGGTACAAATCAGACAAAATCCTCTCTCATTATCACCTTGAAAAACCCCCAAGGCCAAGTTTAGGCTTGTTAGTTTTATTCAACTTAAGGAGGTGATAATGAGGAGAAAATGTTCTTTCCCATTAAAAGTGTTCTTAAGGTGTAGATCAAAACTAATGCTAAATGGTGGAAATGTACCTTTCACATTGCAATGGTAAAATGCATTACTTTATATGGTATAGTCTTTAAAAGATGGTTTCTGCAAAGGGAGAAGGGTGAAATGCATACTTAGGGGAACCGAAGTATACTGTATTTGTAGAATTTTAAAAAGAGAGCTAGAAGTGCTGATGACAAAGGCCTTTTGTCCTTACAATGTTAAATGAATGAGTCAACAGACACAACTCAGGGGGTGCCAAATCAAACGAGTGCTTGTGTGACTCATGACAAAAAGGGTCTGCACCAGTCCACATCCCACCTTCACACAAGGCTCACACTCCCCTGATATACATATACACTCCTTATGTTTGCTTAAAACATCATACCTTGCTTTCTCAGACTTACAAAGCACCTCAATGTTAAGCTTTTCCTGCTCTCAGCTAATAGAATAGTGTAGCGGCAGGAAGGAGGCACCAGCGTAAGGTTCGGGATGGTTCTGGGCAGACAGGTCAAGGAAGGGAGTCTTGGAGCCCTCAGTCACTTTTTATGCTTTATTTAGTAGAGGTGGCCAGGTACATGGCAGGCAGGGGTGCCGGGGGGCCTGGAGGCTGGCACCCTCTCGGCTGCTTTCTACAGCTGCTGCTCATCAGTACTGTCGACTGTCAGTTCTGGTGTCTTCATGACGCCACCCATTTAAGCCCGTGTCAAACTCTGGTGCACTCACTTGCGCATGCCCACCCTGGAATGCTCGCAGCACCGCAGGTGTCCATCATCACAGTGGTGGGAGGGTGGAAAGATCTGATAGTTCTCTGACCCTACAAATAGTTACCTAAAAGTTCTTAATGGCATTCCTCACATTTTGTGAGCAATAAAAAAATATCAAAAATCCTGGATTGAAAGCTGGATCTAACGACCAAGTCCTTGCAACTGTGGAAAAGTCACAATTCTCCACCTTAAGGAATGGAATAAGTGTGTCCACCTCCAAAGGTGACAGGGACATTTAAATGAAGTGGTTTATGACAGTGATGAGTCTACTGAAAACACTGCACAAAACTGAACCTGGCAGAAAAGCATGAGGTTGTGAACTTTATCAAAGATGGCTTCAAAGAGATACTCTTGTTTTAATTTGATCAATAAATAATTTGATCAATAAAATAGCAGAAGGAAAATTTTATTTGGTTATGATTTTCTACTGGTAGAACATTTGAAAAGCAAACTAAAATAATTTTTGTTCCTTATGTTGGTAATAGTGTCCAGAGACAATTTTAGACCTGAGCAAAGTATAACAAAGTATGTTAAGAAAGTCACACTTTAATTTGAATATATAAGTAATAGAGACTTCAATTTAGACATATAAGTGAATATCCCATGCTGAGATCAATGAGAATCCCAACAAAAATTCTGACATTAGCCTGTTCTGTGGATAAGAAGCTGTTTCCTTATAACTGATCTTGGGTACTGATGGGGCAGTTGTAACTATTTAAAAGCAATCCAAAGATTGTGTTGTAATAGGAAAAAACACCAAACTGAGACTCAGATTTCCCAAGTCCCAGTTATTGATGGATTTAATTTTTTACTTTATTGGGACAACACTGGTTTACGACACTAGATATGGCTTAAAGAGACAGGCTCACACCTCCAGGTATTTGCTACCACATACATCTACCACCAAGGCACCCATAGTCCTTTGCCCTAGACCATTGGTCTTTCCCTATTGGTGTCATTAATGTTTGTATAGCAACCTTGGGAGAGTCTGTAGGTTTCTGTTTTTTCACTTATATATTGAAATGGAGTCATGAGTACCATCTCAGCGTCCTTCCGGGGGAGTGCTTCACTGATAACTATCAAATTAACAAAGTTCAAAGGTTAAAACTGGATCATGGCAAATGTCCAACCCTAAAGTTTTAAGTCAGGAACTATCCTTTCCACTCAAAGCATTCAGCAAAGACTGCTGGGCAGTAGGGCTAGGCAAAGGTGAGCTCTGAGCTCAGTGGCCATCAGGATAACAACAAAATTACTAGAAAATACTAAAACTGAAAAGAATTTCTAGATCATCTAGTTCTCTTTTTTGCACTGAGGAAGAACTCAAGCATTGAGGGGATTTAAAGTCATTTTCTAAGAATGTATGGCTAGAGGAAAACTTACAAGAGAGTGAGTGCAAGACGGATCGTGTCCCCAGATTAGGAGTCCTTGCTGAACAAGGAACCATTTGTGCCACCCAGTTTCAGCAACCACCTCTGTCCAGACCACTGCCTCTTCTTTCAGGGACTTAATGTAATTTATCTACGATTTCTTCTACTATAACCCTCACTATAGTTGGGTTTTGGGACTGAACTCAGGTATCCTAAACCCCTGTCCTGGCCTTTTCCTGTCCCACTAAAAAGAAGTAAAGTTGCTAGAGAAATGTACCAATTGCAAAATCCTGGGAAGACGGGCAGAATGTTAGAAACTGATTTGTTCTAGAGCATTTTATCACCCCCATAGAAACTTACCTAAGAATTTGTTTATGCATCTCTCAAACAACTTTTACCTGAATATGGGGATCAATCCTTTGACTTATTTGCTCACTCACAACTGTTAATTTTGAGGGTAAGAACTAGAATAAATTGATAGTGTTCCAAAATCAGAAGACAAAATTTTGCTTACAATAAAGCTGACGAACTTCAGTTTCAGAGTCCTCCACCTGCAGGAACACTATCAAGATATAGGGAGGGCCCCCCAGTGGTACAAGGGGTTAAGCACTGCACTGTGGGGTGCGTTTGATCCCTGGCCAGGGAGGGAACCCACTTGGGGGAGGGGACCTCTCCTGTCCCGAGCAGCGCTGCTCCTCTCAACAGTATATTTCCGTCCGTCTGCCTGTTCTGAACCCCGCTCTGTCTCTGGTGAGTCCTCTCACCCCTCCGGGTCTCTGGCCTGTGCCCCAGCTCTTGTATGCATGAATAAATAAAAATCTTAAAAAAAAAAAAGATATAAGGAGGACTCTAGCAGTGGGAGCACATGATCAGCTAATCACATATAATTTGCAACAGCGAGTTACTTTGTTTTTTATTCTTAAAGAAGGAATTTTGCCTGGGGACCCATAAAGACTATATCTACTCCTATCCTCTCCTTCCTTTCTTTTTTCTGAATTTGGAAGAAGGGAACATTTTTTTAAAATGCAAAGAAATGTGCAGATCAAGCCTGAGGAATAATAGAACCTATACAAAGCAGATGAGAGGTGGGAAGGGTTCAGTTGCCAGAGCAGTGAAGTTTGCTGCAAACACACTGAATTTAAAACTTGTACTATCTTTTGATTTATAAAAGTTACAGTCATTTTGATTGATTTCACATAATGATAACAGATCAAAAGCAAAAATTTGTCAGACGATCTGGTCAATGTTTTTCTTTTTAATTAACTTGTCTGTTCTCCTGATTAGTCAAGTTCAGGTCAAAATAAACCTGTTTGCTGGCACAGTCCCAAGTTCACATGTGGGTGAGTTTTCAATTTCTACAAGAGAACCCCATAGAAGAATTCCTTTAATCTTTAACGTCGTCTACCTTAAAAGAGGCCAACTAGAACTTCTAAACTTCATTAAATAGAACTGTCTAATCAGGGCCTTTTAATACATAGTAAGCAAAAACATGATTTTTACAGAAGGGCTCTTCCAATATGCTTCTGGGGATGTCAGCACATAAAGGCACTGTATCATAATGGTTTGTCCCCTTGAGATGTCCATATGTGTCTGCTGGAGAAAAAGAGTGTGGCAAGTTGTGAATTTTTTAGGATAATTATATTAAGTAGCTGTTCCCAGATACCTCCACCCATCATCACAGGCATCACATGTGGCTCCATAGATTTCCAAGCTCTGCATTTAAAATAGAAACTTCTATGACAAAACAGACGATATTTGACTTCCTTCATCTTTAGGAAAAAAAACAAGTCAAATATTCTAAGCCAAATGAAAGCCATGAAGGCTGTCTCGTAGGCTAGATACACAATTTTAGATCAGTCTTGGAGAATACTGGGTTCTTTGCATGTGGAAGAGGTCAATCTGAACACAAGATGATTCAGTAAAATATCACTTTACTCTCAAGATTCTAAAATGCAAACTGACCAGATAAGAATTATCTGAAACAGATTTCCAGAACTTAGGTGGAGTCCAGGGAGCTGTAATTCAGCAAGCATCCCAGGTGATCCTTATCACCGTCATAAAGCCAAAACTCAGAGAGGCCCCCAGAATCATCGTGTTATTGGAACAAATACAGCAGTCGTGGGACAGTGTGCTTTAACCTGCACGCAGCTGGGAAGCCACTGGGATGCATGGCTTAGAATTTCATCTCCGGGCCTCCCTGGTGGCGCAGTGGGTTAAGCAACACACTATGAAGCAAACAGCAGCCACTGCAGCACGAGTTCGATCCCTGCCGCTGGCCAGGGAGGGGCCCACGTGGCGCAGCAGACCTCTCCTGATGTTCCCGCTGCTCCCCTCAGCAGTGTGTTTCAGTCTCTCTGCCTGTTCAGCTCCCCACTCTGCCTCTGGTGAATCCTCTCACCGCCCCGGACTCTGGCCTTTACCCCAGCTCTTGTATGTATAAATAAATAAATCTTTAAAAAAAAAAAAAAGAATTTCATCTCCAAGCCAAGATGTTAAACATATCAATGAATGAGCATTTCTTATTATCACCCATAATGGTTTCCTTCCTCGTGTCTTAGGGGAATGCCATATGCCCAGAGTTCCTGGCAGCTGAAAACAAAATATTAACAGAATAAATTACTTCAAATTAGACATGTGCTGCTGAATGATTCTAAGGTACTTGGAATATTAACAAACTTGGACCTGGCCGAGGATTGTTAATAGCATTGTCCTGTGAGCACATTCTTTGAATAAAAACCTTCAGAGTTTGCTTTCAACTGCCCCAATATTAGCATCTTCATCACACTGCAAAAAAAGCAAGGGGGTGGTTTTGCCAGCTCTTCAAAGCTTTCCCTGTGATACCTGCAATCAGAGAAGCTCACCTTGGGGACAGTGCCAGAAACTGTGGCAGCCTCCTCCTCTTGCCTGCCAGAGAAGGCAGTGCCAGTTCCAGCATGATTCAGACAGCTGAAGAATGTGAGGAAGGTGGAAGAGGGTCCTGCCTCTGCCTGGGGGAAGGAAAAGACTCACCTCCTCCTCTCCAGGGATGCTCTCCAACTAAAAAGGGCTGCCAAGATCCAAGGTCAATCCTGTCACTCATATTAATGGTGATTTGAATCCCAGAATTATGAGTAAATATAAGCTAGTTAGAAAGTGACTTCCTACTCTTAGGGACTGGGCTCCATAATGTGCTATTAATATGGCATAATTTTAGTTCCTGAAAATAAGTATAATTTTTAAAAATATATTATTATTATTAGTTTTTTTTAAAGATCTATTTATTTATGCATACAAGCACAGGGTACAGGCCAGAGGTGTGGGGCTGGTGAGAGAATCCACCAGACAGAGCAGGATGCAGAACAGGCAGATTGACAGAAACACACTGCAGAGGGCGAGGCAGGAGAGGTCTGCTACGCCATGTGGGTCTCCTCCCTGGCCGGCGGCAGGGATCGAACTTGTGCTGCAGTGGCTGAGGTTTTGCTTCATAGTGCGTCGCTCAACCCACTGCGCCACCAGGGCGGCCCCTTATTATTATTAGTTTTAAGATAATGCATTCACATGTTCAAAACTAACACAAGGTGAAAAGTCTAACTTTCACCCTAAACTTCCATCTACTTAGTTCCCTTCCTCCTCCCCAAACATCATCACTGTATTTAGATTCTTGTACATTCTTCCAGAATGTATGTAAAAACAAGCAAATGAAAATAGGTCCTCATATTTTCCTATTTTTTATACAAAAGATAACATTCTAAACTTATTAATCTGAACCTTAGGTTTTTTTCAACAAACTTGTCTTAGAACTCTTTCCCTATTAGTACAATGAGGGCTTCTTCATTCTTATTTACAGTTGCATAGTATTCCATTATAGGATGCACCAAAGTGAAATGAAACAATCAGCTTTGTGTTTATTTTCCAGACAATGAGAGAAATGGCTTTACTTCAGATACCTGAAAGCTAAATAGGCACAGTAACACAAGAGGGTCAGTGAAGTTACACCTGCAGAATTTGTGGAGATTCTCAGATGGAAAAGCACAAGAAATGTATCCTGTTCCATATAATTGCAACACCATTTTGTCCCACAAAATTACAATAATTTTAATCCAAATCTGGATTAAAGTAAAGAAAGTAAGAGAGAGAGAAATAAGAGAGAGAAACAGGTCTAAGAGATACGAATCTGTTGGAAAAGTTTGTTTGAGAATAATGAACTCAAGTGGTCTACTTAGAAAGGAAGAAAAGACACTGGGTAGATGGAAAGACAGAAGGAAGACAAGGAGGGTCTGGAAAGAAAATTTCATGTTTTCTTCTATGAGATTAAGCTGTTTTCTAAGGATTATTTCCATGTGTAGGGTAAATGTTGATCAGGTATTTCCACCCTCCCACCGCTGATGATGGACACCTGCGGTGCTGCGAGCCTTCCAGGGTGGGTATGCGCAAGTGGGCGCCCTTGTGTTGGACAAGGGAATAAGTGGGCGGTGTCATGAGGATGCCAGAACTGCGAGGAATGACTGACAAAACCGACAGGACGAAGGAGCAGCAGCAGCAGCAGAGAGAGAAGAAAGCAGTCGAGAGGGTGAGATATGCTGGGGGCTGGGAGGCCTGCCAGCCTCCCAGCCCCCCAGCCCCCCAGGCCTCCCGGCACCCCTGCCTGCCATGTACCTGGCCACCATTACTGAATAAAATATGAAAAGCGACGGAGGGCTCCAAGACTCCCTTCCCTGACCCATCTGCCCAGAACCATCCGGAACCCTGCTCCAGTGCTGCCGTCCTGCCGCTACACCATGTTAGTATTTCCTCCTTATTTTTCCTATTTGTGATGTCCCCTTTCTAGAATCTTTCTTTCAGAAAAGGTCAAAACAAGAGTTTCACCTATGGTTTAAAAGATGCTAATATACCAATAAGTCATTTTAAACATTAAAATAAAAAGATTCCAAATGTTTCTGAAAAGTTGGCATAACTTTAACATGATTCCCACTTTTGTTGTCTAGTTGATGTTCAGTGGCCTGAGATGTTAACAAGATTTAGTCAAAAGTAAACTAAATATTTGTACTCATACAATAATGATAAGACTATAACCTGGTACCATATTTCCCGAGGGCAATTTGGCCCTATATGGATAAACCTCCAAATATTCTTAGAAATTACACTTATGAGAAACTATACTAAGCAAGATTTTTACTTTTGTTACAGAATGAAAAGTAACAGGGAACTAGAATTAGCAAGTGTTCTCAAATATTTTGGTGTCAGAACCTCTTTATTCTTCTTAAAAATTAACTACTCCATGGAGCTTTTGTTTATGTGGATTATATCTACTAATATTTGCTATATTCACAATTTAAACTGAGAAATTGAGCTAGAAACTCAAACAATCATTCAAGGGCTTTTCCTCCAGATGTTCATCATTGCTCCAGTACGCAACAGAAGTATTTCATAAGTACTTCTCATTCCACCACAAGAATATTAATAGGACTTATACTCAAGAGTTGAAAGTCAATAAAATTAATAATTTGTTATTAATAAAATAGCTGATTTTTAAAAATAAAAATGGTTTAACTGTTTTTTTAATCTACTATTACTTATTATTATTTAATTGCTCTAAGTATTAGTAATCACTGCACTATGCAATCAGGTAATAAAAACTGTAAAACATGGGAAAATGGGTTGGAGACACAGACACTCAAAAATTTTGTCAGTGAACCTGTTATAACAAATAGGAACATAAAGCTCAAAAAAAAAAAAAACCAACAGGATAATTTTATGCAAGCATTTTTTGAATGTGACACTATCTTGAAAGAGACCTGCAGTTTGTTATGCAGACAGGTGTGTGCCCACAGAGTTTCTATACCCATCCCATTGGGTGAGAGAGACAACACCTAACAGAGACAGAGAGAGAGAGAGGAAGGTGAGCTAAAGAAAGCAAAATGAACAGAGAATAAATAGATTAAGAGGGAAAATAGACTAAGAGGGAAAAAATTAAATGGAGACTTGTTTCCTGGCCATGGTGCCAAGGTGTCAGGGGAAGGATTCACTATCGTGACTGGGTGCAAAGTTATCTGAACTGGGGCAGAAAGTTGTAAGGCCAGATGTTAGTGGTCATGCTTTCTTGGGGGTGAATGTGTGGACACTCGGTATGTGTATTCCTAAGAGGCTGGATTCTGTATTCAGTCGTGTAAAGTTTCTGTGTTCATCTAGTGTTTTATCCAGAGAAATAGTACATATGCAAATCTGCTTGAGTTGGTCTCAAGTAATATTAATCTAATCACAGGCCTCCCTGGTGGCGCAGTGGGTTAAGCAACGCACTATGAAGGAAACCACAGCCACTGCATCACGAGTTCGATTCCTGCTGCCGGCCAGGGAGGGGACCCACATGGCGCAGCATGAAGCAGACCTCTCCTGCCTCACTCGCTGCTCCCCTTAACAGTGTGTTTCAGTCAGTCTGGCTGTTCTGATCCCCGCTCTGTCTCTGTCACCTACCTGGACTCTGGCCTGTACCCCAGCTCTTGTATGCATAAATAAATAAATCTTTAAAAAATATAGTAATCTAATCATGTTGGAATAAATTTGTTTTCAAAATAAACATCATAGAACTGAATATATTTAGATGAGCTTTATAAACCTAGAAACATATACACCATGTTGACATTAGTTGTATTTCAGTGTAGGATTATAGGTCAATTAAATCTTCTCCTTTATGCTAATTTGTATTTGCGACATTACCTTTGAGCAACATGTATCAATTTATAATAAAAAATTAGGGGAGAGTTTTAAAATCAGTGGAAAATTTTGATCTGAGAATTGTACTTTTAGCGGTTAACTTAATGCAGTTTAACTTGTTGAGTTTCAATGGTGCACATCTGAAACTAATATAATGTCGTAATGCAATGTTATTTCAATAAAAAAGGAAATTACTAATATGAAAAAAAATTGTGATCTGGTTCTCAAAATCAACTACAAAATTATGATCCTCTCATTGAGCCAACCAAAAATGATAACTCACCATCTGATCTCTGACGATCACACCGGAGGCTCTGTTCTGCATTTTCCAGTTCAAAAAATTAAGAATTCAACTTAACAGGCACCTGCAGACTGGTCTTTCCTGGTCTTTTCAGTTTACACTTGAGGAAATGGAGGCCCAAGGAAGTGAAATGACCTGATCAAGGTCACGTAACTGGTTGGTGACAAAAATCACAAAGTCTCCTAGCTTTCAGTATAATTATCCTTTTTACTCTTCACTTGGCTTGTTTTCTTGGTTTTTTGGCCAACAGTCACAGAGGTATTGTGGCATTGGGATAGGTTCACACAATACCAAATCAACAAATCATTTCAGTCCAAAGAAACCTGACAAAACAAAACTGCCAAGTAGGTAAAAAATAAAATCATGCCAAGTTCTTGTCTCATACTGTACAGACAAAATAACCAATAATTACATAGATGTTTCCCTTTCAACTAGTTGCTTTGGCATCAGGTTCTCACAGCCTGTATTAGAAAACCAAACACAGGGGTGGTAGGAGAGAAAGGAAGGGAAACCCATTTTCTAAAAGCAAATTAAACTTTTCAAAATCCTCCTGCCCATAGAAACAACTGAATTTGGACATTAGATTTAACTGCATTTGCCAATAAAAATCAATACTCTAGACCACAAAAGAAAACAGCCATTTAGAAGTCAACCGTGCTTGATATGAATACTAGGTACTCATAATTTCCATGTATTCAAGTAGCCTCAACCACTGATCTAATACAAATGAAACAGGGAACATGAAACCTTTTCATGTCAGTTTAAGCTAAGAAAAAAACTGATTTTTTTCAAAACAAATAGCACCAAGACAATTTTATTTACCTGCCTTGAATTGAATATCTTAGATAATAGGAAATTTGCTTTGTCTTTAATAAGCAGCTAATTCTATATGCAGCTCATCATGCTAAAGTCTGAGTATATATGGGGTGGGGGGAGGGGGGAGACTACCTTTTGAGCCAGAAAAGATGGAAAACCTGGCCAGGCCAAATACTGACTACTCTCAAGATCCTGATGGGAACTAATGGAAGAGGCTGGTTTCCGGACTTAAACAATTAAGTAATCAGCTGCCTTTGGTTACCCCTAACAACTCACACAGACAAGGAGATTACCAGGCAAACAGGCTGCAACAATTCAGGATCCAGAGCCAACCGGAGTGTTGAAATGACACATATTCCCAGGGCAGTCAGTACCTTCTTGTTTGAAAAAGAAGGAAGTAGAATCATTTTAAAAAGAGTTCAGCACTTGGCAGACGTGTGCTGAGGTGTGTTCATTAACGTAACACACATGGAAAACCAGCCCAGAACAGCAGTTGTGGTTAGAAAGTTCAGGCTTCCCAGCTTCACCAGAGGTCAGGAGCCCTAACAACACCCGCCCTACTTTTTGCCAAAATAATATTTACTGAATTTTGTGGTATGTTTATTTTTGTTGTTTTGTGACTAGAATGGTAATGTCCAGAAGATTTAATTCTGGAAAATGCAAAAGCGCAACAATGAAGAAGAAAATTAAGTTCACCACAGAATCCCACTCAGCCAACTGTCATGCTGTACACCTCACCTATACAATTTTTATTTGTTGATCATGCTCAGTAAAAGTAAATAGTGAATAAATGAATCTCTCCACCTAGAAATAACATTATATATGTACCCCAAATCTTTTTGCTTTCTTTTCCACTTTGCATCATATTTTCATAGTTTTCCCAGAAACACAGATCAAGGGATACAGACCAGAAATAGATGCACCCATATATGATCAATTAATTTATAACAAAAGAGGTAAAAAAAATACAATAGGGAAAAGACAATCTATTAAATAAATGGTATTAGAATTGTATAACCACATGCAAAAGGATGAAACTAGAACAACACTATCTCATACTACAAACTTAACTCTATATGACTTCTCTCCCATTACTCTAGATTGCTACAAGTAATCCCTCCTACCTCCTACCAGTGCAGAGGGAGTAGCTCTCTGGACTTTAAACTGAGTACCAAAGCTGATTTCTATACTATGAAGAAAACCACAGCCACTGCAGCACGAGTTCGAACCCTGCTGCCGGCCAGTGGGGGGACCCACATGGTGCAGCAGACCTCTCCTGCTGTGCCCGCTGCTCCCCTCAGAAGTGTGCTTCCGTTGATCTGCCTGTTCTGCTCCCCGCTCTCTGTGGTGAATCCTCTCACCCCCCCACACCTCTGGCCTGTACCCCAGTGCTTGTATGCATAAATAAATAAATCTTCAATAAAAAAAAAAAAAGCTGATTTCTAGACTACTCCAAAAGGCCTCTAGTCCATTTTCTAAGAGAACGGCATGACAGAGTCCGTGTACACTGGCTATTTAGCAACCTACATAATCAAAAATGGAAGCTTTGCCAAGTTGAAAATTTACCCACATGGATTGGTATTGCTGGACCTTCAGAGCAAGGATGGTGATGCACAGGTAAAAAAGAAGTCTTCTGAGCAGAGTGGAAGAATGAAAGAATTGAATCAGACATTACTGGGAAGGTAAAGCAATTACCTTCCATAGTTGGAGGAGTGACCATAGACAGGTATTAGCCCACTGCTGATGGCTGCCTGGTGCAGTACAACATAGATGACGTGGTGTGTAATGAAGTGTCACCTTTTCAGAACATTTTAATTCTACACTCAAAGCAATTTGGAAATATTCTCATCTTTCTTTGGATAGATAGATATTTATCCAAAGAGCACAAAAACATTAATTCAAAAGAAAATCTGCACTCCTATGTATAGAGCAGGACTATTTACAATAGCCAAGATATGGCAACAACCTAAATACCCCAGAACAGATGAATGGGTCAAGAAAATATGGTCCATATGAACAGAGGACTACTACTCAGAGATCCAAAAAGATAAACTCATGCCATTTGCAGAAACATGGATAGAACTGGAAGGGATTAGTCTAAGTGAAGTGAGCCTGAAGGAAAAAGATAAATACTAGATGGTTTCATCTATATGTAGAATCTGGAGAAGTCAAAGGATCAAACAAAGACAGACTATAAGACTGACCCTTGAAAGCAAATCATAGATCTGCAATAGTCAGAAGGGGGAGGGGAGAGAGAGAGGGAAGTACAGAATAGGGTGGGGAGAAAAGTGCAGTGGAGGACTGTAAGTACTTCGGTGGTGGGAAAACTATGGTGACCTCACCTGAAGGGAAAGTCCTATATTGTGAAAAAATAAACAAAGATATTTAATAATATAAATAAATGAAATATCTACATGATGAAGGAAACTATCAACAAAATGAAAGGACAACCTACTGAATGATAAAAGATAACCATAAAACATGTTCTACTGGTGTATATCCAAACTATATAAAGAACTCATACAATTCAGTTTTAAAAATCTGATTAAAAATCAGGGGTTCTCCAAATAAAGGTGGCAGAGCATGGTTACAGCTTTTTGCTGACTACTTTCAGCCTGTCTAGTAAACTCATCCAGACTGAATACACTTTGGCTGCTGTAGCTGAAGGAGTCCCTTCAGGGGGAATTAAAGCTGCAAATGGTGTGGTATTAACAACTGAGAAGAAACAGAAATCATTCTGTATGATGAGTGAAGTGTACACAACATGGAACCAATTATCAAGCATGTAAGCTGGGTATATTATGGCATGGGCCCAGATTACAGAGTGCTTGTGCATACAACCCAAAAACTAGCTCAGCCATTCCATCTGGTTTGCCAAGAACCCATTCCCACAATTCAGCTGGTATAGAGAGTAGCTTCTGTGATGCAAGAACACACTCAGTCAGGTGGTATTTGTCCATTTGGAATTTCTTTATTTATTTGTGGTTGGAATGAGGGAAACCACATTGATTTCAGTCAGATCCATCTGGAGCTTAGTTTTCCTGAAAAACCACAGTCTTGCGAAAAAACTATGTGAATGGGAAAACGTTCTGTAAGAAAAGATGTAATGAAGATCTGGAACTTGAAGATGCCATTCCTATAGCCACTTGACCATAAAGGAAAGTTTTAAAATGCAAATGACAGAAAACAATGTAGACGTTGGAATCTGCAATGAAGCTGGATTTAGGAGACTTACTCCAACTAAAATTAAAGATTACTTGGCTGTTACAGGATAATAATGAAGTGATTAAAAACTTTAAAATTTCCAATAATCTCTCTACTTGAACATGTTTATGTTTTGTTTCTGAAGACTTTTTGCAGATTTATTCCTATATGGTCTGATGGACTGATGTATTTAAAATGACAGTTATAATGAACTATTAAATCCAAAATATTAAAATTAAAAATGGACAGAGAGAGATCTGAATAGAATTTTTCTAAATTCTAAGACATACAGATGGTCACAAATCACATGAAAAGATGCTCAACATCATTCTTTATCAGAGAAATGAAAACCAAATTCAATACGAGATGCTATCTCATAACTGTGAGAATGGTAATTTCAAAAAGTCAAGAAACAACAAATGTTGTTGAGTATGAATAAAGGGAACTCTTTTGCACTATTGGTGAAAATGTAAATTTGGTGCACCCTAAATGGAAAACAGTATGGAGTTGTCTCAAAAAATGAAAACTAGAACTACCATTTGATCCAGAATTTCCACTTTTGAGTATTTACCCAAGGAAAAAAACACTAATTTAAAAGTCTATAAGCACCTTTATGTTTGTTGCAGCACTATTTACAATAGCAAAGATACTAAATGATAATCAATGACTTGATGATTATAAGGTGTATAAATTCTTTGGAATATTAGTCAGTCATGAAAAAGAGCTTTTTTTTTTTTCATTTGCAACTGCATGGATGGATTTTAAAATTATTAAGTCAGATAAGTAAACAGAGAGAGGTAAATACTATGTTATTTAACTTATATATGAGACCTGAAAAACCAAAACAAGCAAAATAAACTAAACTCATAAAGATAGAAAACAGACTGGTGATAATTAAAGGGGTAGAGAGTTGATACAGCAGGGATGAGGTGGTAAAATTGTTCATGAAAGGCATCAAGAGGTACACACTTCCTGTTATAAAATAAATGTCAAGGAAATATAATGTACAGCACAGAAACTATAATCAGTAATACAGTATTACAAATTTGAAAGTTGTTAAGAAAGTAAATAGACTTGATAATCATTTCACAGTGAGTACAAATTTATATTTCATAACTGATACTAAAATAATATTGTTAATCAATGAGACTTTAGTTTTAAAAATTTTGAAAACATGATAAAATTTCTCAGACCTGAAATTAAAAAAACAAAAAATTAAACATCTGTCTGAAGAGAAGACAGTGAGTGGCCCTCAAACTTTGTTATATATTATAATTACCTAGTAAACTTTTAAAAACCTGAAGCCTATGCCATATTCCAGGTCTATTATATCAGAATCCAGTGAAATAAAAAGTGGTGATTATATAAGTCTAATAGGATTGTTTTGTTGTCATATTATTAGGTAGTGAAGATAAGAGGCCTCAACTTCCCTTTTACCTTGCTCCTCCCCTTTCTAAGGCAGCCTATTCCTTTCACTCCATCCCATTCCATTAGGGGTAACATGAACTAAGGTATTTTCCTATTCTGTCTACTTCAAAGCTTCCTCTTGGAAAATAAACATTTTTGTTATTTACTTCTTAATAGAAATGTGTCAAAATTCCTTATCCTAAGAATTTAGTCATTATCTAAGAATGACTTCATTATCCTAAGAAATTAGCATTATTCTCAAAAGAAAATCAACCATGTGCTTGCAAATACACTTTAAAGAAGAAAAACATTTCTGATTTTATATTTTCCTTATGGCATATAAAAATAAACTCAGTATTTTCTCTGCATTGATTTGGTCTCCCAAACAAAATTGTTACCCTAAAATTCATGCATTGAAATCCTAACCTCCAAGTAGGCTGACATTAGTAGATAGGTCCTTTGGGAGAGGCATAGACCAGGAGGTTAGAACCTTAATGAATGGGATTAGTGACTTTTAAAAAGGTTCCAGAAGATCCTCAGCCCTTCCTCCCCATGAAGACACAATGAGAAGTCTGTGACAGGGAGGAGGGCCCTCACCCTATTGGCAGAATTAAGACCACGCTCTTTTTAAACTTGGTGGAATCCCCGTCTTATGAAAGGAATCTCGGTATTGAAATCTCCTCTGTCCCATATCCACACCCTCCCCTGCTTCACACAGTAAGACTCACATCAAGACACACTACAGAAGTCTGGGCTAGATCAACCATGTCTACTCTAGAACTTCCCGACTTCCCCCAATTCAAAAGGTTCACAAATATCTTTTGTAGATGCCTTAAATGCCACCTCCCTAGGTCGATCCCCAACCTATGTTTCATGTCTAGCTGCCTCATTGATGTGGAATCATCAGAGGAATGAGTTCTATTTCTGGCAATACCGAAGGGTATTAGACAACTATTAATATCAATGCAACTCTGATTTCAGAGAATATTTATTGCAGGTCTACTATACGCTCAGCTTCAATCTTACACATCCTGATTCACTGAAGATACAAAAATGTCACTTCCTTCAAAGAACACAAAGTGCAGTGGGTCTGTATCAAATGGGAAGCTGCAGTAGGAACATCCCTCAAAGAGTAATTCTCACATTATCTACAGAGCAAAGTATTAAAGTTTTAAAGCTAATGTATATATAAGACTATCCTTACCACTCTCTCCTTAGCTCAGTTGATCTCGCTCTCCTTTATAATGTACTGTATATATCATGTCACTTATCTTACTTTTGACTTATTTGTGTACACATCTATCTCCCCCACCAAACTCAGCGCCCCCAGTTCCCTGTGGCCCACCCAGGAGCAATATGCAGTACCTGAACCATGTGGGACTCAGCAAATGCTCACCAAAGGTGCAGATGTTTTCATTGTGAATGTAACTGCCATAAAGACTTTAGAAATAATACCTACCCCCTAAAATCTGCCACTAAGTTTTTTGAAATAGTTGAGAATAGTGAAGAGTGTGACAGTATAATCCCTATAGAAAAGGGAGGTTCCCAGTTCCTTTCCTAACCCAGGGAAGCGTGGAGCTCAGTGGTAAGGAGAAGCTGGAAAAGACAGGGAAGAAGACTTGGGAAGGAAAGAAGAGAGAAGAAATCCTGGAGGAAGCACTAGAGAGATGTGTAAAGAAGCTGTACTTGTTCCTCATCCTTGGACTTGTACCAAAGACTTGGAGAGGCATGGAAGGAGACACTTGAAAGAGACATGGGCGAGAGACTCGTGGAGAAGCTGATCATGCAGCCTTTACCTTGACTTGTATTTTGTTTTCTTTTTTTGTTTTTTTTTTTTTTGACTTGTATTTTGATTTTGCCTTTTCCTTCCAGAGTTATCTGGGTCCCTCTGCCCCTTTCCTATGCTCCCCTCAAGAAAGTGCTTTAGACTTGTGACACGCTTTCACTTCTCAGTGTCCCTGCTCTGGGCCAACACTGCTTGGTTGGGCAATTACCCACAAGGGGATGGGTAACTTTGGGTGCTCAATTGGAAAGTATTTTCACTATATTCTCTCTCTTCTCTCTATTGTATTTAATACTAATTGTATTAAAGTTCTTTTCTATTGAAGGTCTTATGCACTTAGAGTATGTTTTGTCTTGACGTGACAGATGGCAGGACCCATTGAGAGCGTGTGGGTTGGGAGTCCCAGGGTACCTCTCATTCTGTCCACTAACAGCAGCAAATGAAAATTGCTTGGCAATCTGAAGGTTATAATGTCATTCTTACTATTTTACAATTTCACAACCATCTTCTGGATTTCACAGCAAAGTAGTTGTATCTGGGCAGTGAAACCCATGTAAGAGAAATGTAAATAGCAAGGAATCTGCATGACAAATTCACATAAAATTTCAGAAGAGAAAGAATAAAAGCTTACAAGTGCTAATCCAAGTCTAAACTGACAAAATAAAGACAAATTAATGTAGGCTCTCTGGAAAATCTGGAGCTGAGTAAGCTAGTGCTTGAAAAAAAATAGGTAAACAGTCCCTTTGGTCATTATCTTGTGAAGTGCATGAGACATTAAATAAACAGTCATATTATGTTCAAAATACTTCTAAGATGAAAAAGACGGTCAGGCAAGCATTTGTAGAAGATAATGGCAAAGAAAAGACAACATCGTAGAAGTAAGACATCCGGAAAATGAAATCATTGAGCAAGCTTCAAAACTGACAAATTCTGAAGGAGTCATGTTCTTCCTACCTAAGTTTTTTTAAGAAGGAAAAAAAAAAAAGCTTTTAAAAAAATAATTATTGTTGTGTATTTATATTGAGGCCTTAAGTATTAGAGAGGGTTTTGGATATGCCTGAATTCACGCTTCCTTTTCTCTACTGCCTGGTGAAGAAATTGAGGCCCTAGGATCTTTCAAAGGAGAGCAGGGCCAGGCATGGGGTTCTAGTTGAGACTGCCTGGCCCGGTGCTCCAAGTCACAAGTACAAGGTCGCCCTCTGGACTTGATGCTCAGAAGGACCAAGGAGGACTGTACGGACCTTAAGAAAAAGACAACATGATGACTGAATGCACTAGACTGGATCCTCTACTGAACACAAATTCTATAAAGGATATTATTGAGACAATTTTTTTCAATTTTCATATTAATATAGTATTTAATAATGTTATATTTCCTATATACTGTGCTTTTATAAGAAAATGTCCTTTTACTTAGGGGTACACTGATATATTTAGGGATCAAGCAGAATGAAGATGGCAAGGACTTGTGTTTGAATGGTTCTGAGAAAAAGAAATTATTAAGAGAAAGAAAACAAATTTGGCAAAATTACAACGGGTGAATCTGGGTAGAGGTTATCAGGGACTCTTTATAGGATTTTGTGACTCTTCTGAAGGCAAAATTCATCTCAAAATAAAAAGGTTTAAAATGCTGTTGAAGTTAGATATTCTGGATATTTACTCTGGTCTACTGAGCAAAAGTAATCCCAGGACCTCATCTTGTCTAGGCTTCGCTGAAGGAAAAGGTGACAAGTGCCTGCTTAGCACAGCTTGCAGGACACAGAAATCTCCACCAAACAGAATGCTGATGGGATGTATGCAGCAGAGCCCGCCATTCAAGCATGGATGAACTGGAAAAAGTAGAGGCAAAGTGTGAGTTGGATCAAGGCACTCGTTGTGGGAACAGACAAGACAATGGTCCTGGACTTGTAACAGGGTCATCCCCAGAGAGAGAGGAGAGTCCAAATTCCCTGCCCCACCCATGGAAGGATGGAGCTGGGCAGGGAGGAGAAGCTAGAGAAGACTGCAAGAAGGGAAGAAGGAAGAGATAGAGAAAAAAGACCTAGAGGAGGTACATGGCACAGGGAGAGACATGTGAAAAAGCTGCACTTGCTTCTAGGCCTTGGACTTGTACTAGGGACTTGGGGTTTGGTAGGCATAGCAGGAGATAATTGAAAAAGATGTGGGTGAGAGACCCCTGCGAGACTGTAATGGGAGCCTTTATCTTGACTTGTATTTTGATTTTGCTCTTTTCCTTCCAGAGTTGCCTGGTGTCTTCTGCCCCTTTCCTGTTGTTTCCCACCAGAAGGTGCCTTAGACTTACAGCAAGTTTTCGGGCCTCAGTGGTCCTAATTAGGCCAACTTTGTTCCACTGGGCATTTACCCACAAGGGGATGGGTAACTGGGAGCTTCATGGAGAAACTGCTCTATCTTCTTTCTCTTCTATCACACATTAATTATATTAAATTTCTGTGTTGTTTTGTTTTGTTTTTTGTCTTACTAGAGTATGTGTTGCCTTGATGAGGCAGATGGCAGAACTGGGTGTCCCAGGGTGCCTCTCAGCCTGCCCTGTAACAGATTTGCCTCTTACTGGCATATGTCTGAAGGCAAGTTTCTTAACTTCTGTTAGCACCATTAAGTGGTGCTAATACGTACTTCACAATGGTAAGGATTAAATTATATAATATATACAAAGTTTTAAGCCTGGTACAAAATGAAAATTGCTATTGTGATTATTATTACGTTTGCCAGAAAACTCATTCACTCAGGGACCAGGGACTCATCTGTCCCTTCACTCAGCTCCACAAACAGGTATTAGGACAAGAACTGTGTCAGGCACAGGATATTCGGCAGGGACCATGATAATGCCCTCCCTCAGAAGGCTCACATTCCGAGGGGAGTCATCAGGCAAAGAAGCCATTATACCAAAAGTGTGACCAGGGACGTACGAAAGGATGGTCAGCGCAAGGTAGAAACACTGGGATTGACACCTAAGCCAATGCCAGGGGCCAAGGAGGAAGTGCTATGTCCTGGAAAATAGATAGGAGTTATGCAGGCAAAGTTGGATCATAAGGAAGCAGAAAATAGAGAGGTCGGGGTGCCGTTCAGGAGACAAGAGCACTGATGTACAGCAGCAGAGATGTTAACGGCACTAGAAATGAGCCTTAGTGAGAGATGTTTTCTGGGGATGAGCGTAAAAGTAGTTTAGAGCCAGAGAGAAAAGATCCTCAGAGTATTAACAAGTTTGGGTTGGTGCCGAAGAAACTTCTAAAAGGTTTTGAAAGCAGAAGTCAGATGAAAAGCAGATTAGAATTTAAGAGAAAATTATTCTGTTTGCAACCTGGTCCTCCAAAACCCAGGTTGTGGATAGAATTCTGGCTGGAGATGATGCTGATACTAGTCAGGCTAGATTTCAGTAGGATCTAGAGAGAGAGAGAATAAAAAGATTCAGCTCTTGCCTGAGGGTGCCTTGAAAGAAGGCGGTTCCTAGGAAAACCTAGGTTTCAATGACAAGAGGACAATGTGCTTGCTTGGCCGGTGGTCCCATCAACTGAAACCAAAAGGATGTGGACACCAGGAAGAAATATTCTTGGACTGCTACATAGTGCTGAATTTATCAGTTACATGGAGTGGGATAGGGTGTGTCAGAGCTCAATGGGAAGGAGAGGGAGGAGGCTGGCAGAAGAATGTAATTCCAAAGCAGCCAAGAGTGGTATAAAGATAAATCTCCACCTTCTCGCAGTTTTGCAAGTTGACAAATTAAACATTTTGAGAACTTTGAATCCTCCCACTAAGAGCTATGAAAAAAAAAAAGAGCTGAAAATGAAAAAAAAATTCAGATGCCTACATTCTACAAGCCAGCAATTCCACTTCTAGAAACCTGTCCTACAACTACACCGCCACTCATGAGCACTAAATGAACAAGCAAAGTCTACCAATGGTGAATGAATAAATCCAGTATGATATCAACTTACCATGGAAGACATAAATATTAAAAGCCTGAGGAGGTTATTGGGAGAATGAGATTGGGGAATGGGAAAAATATCTCTCAAATACATTGAATAAATAAACAGATACATGAGTAAAGCACCACTTATCATATTATCTCAGTTCAGTTTATGGAACACTCCAGATGGATTTGGGAGTGGGTCTTTATTACGGATTTGTGTGTGAGTGTGTGCAGTACAAAGGAATAGAAATATATATATTAAATTGTTAATATCCTGGTGATGAGAGTAGAATTAGGGAGAGAAGGTTATAGGTGGGATAAAAAATAAACTCCATTTACATTCAAATATGCTGTTTTGATTGAATGTCTTTGATAATAAGCCTATCTGTAAATAGTATAATCCTACCTGCTAACATATCTTCATGTTGTGTTTATAAATTTTTTTTAAAAAATCTAAAAGTTGGAGGAGGACTTTGGGAGATGCAAAGAGAGCTCACTCAAATATTCATTCAGATTCTACTGTGTATCATGTACAGACTAGATACTGGGGTTACAATACTGAACAATAGCAGGGAGCTTCCCTCACAGAGTTTATAGTCTAGCAATGAAGACACATCATTAGTCATGTGATTATAATAAGGAATGACAGCACCTTGGCACACAAGTCCTAGGAAAAACCTAGAAGGGCCTCCTGGAGGAGGTGCCATTTAAATTAAGGCCTGAAAGATTAAAAGAAATTAGGAAAATTTCTGGGATTGGATGCTGTAGGTACAAAAGCTAGGTAGATAGCCAGCAGTTATTTGAGTAGAGCTGGGACCCACTGGGAGAGTCAGAGTGTAATAAACTTGGAAATTTAAGCAGGTCCAAATTATGAAAGGGCATGTGTTTGCCACGCCATAGGATTTGGATTTTAGCCTCACTCCGAGAACCATTGACAAGTGTTAAGTAAGGCAGTGAAATCCTTAGATTTTCCTTTCAGAAAATTTGCTCTGTCAGCAGATAGTCTCAGTCGTGTTCTTACACATGTGGATGGGGTCAGCTGGAGAGAAAGGTGTAGAAAAGAAGATTCAGGATCCCTAATTTGGAAAAACCTGGCTACACTCTACCAATTGTATTAAGGCAAGACATGCTACTAACCAAAGGGAAAGCAAGAAGCCAACAGTCTGGTAGAGAATGAAAACAGGCAACTAATATATACAGATAACCAATTATCTTCTAGCTAATTGCTAGAAGTGAAGTCCAAACACTAACCCTGCATCATGGAGGGAGGAGAAGTTCATCCCAGTTGGGATGATCAAAGAGGCTGCTGGAAGGTGTGGTGTTTGAAATGGGTGGTAAAGGACGTCCAGAACCTTAAAAAGGCAAAAAACACATGGCAGGAGTATGTCAGTCTAGGCACAATGACAGCTGGAAGATATGGCACTGGGGAGTCTGTCATGGAAAAGCAAGATGCAAAAGTTGGATTAGATACTGGTTATAACAATAGATGAAGAAATGACATGTTCACTAAGCTTGGTCTTTCCAACACTTGACATAATAGAGAAATGCTTTCTGGTCTATTGTCTGATTGTTCCACAAGGGAATGTCTATCCCTAATAGCTACTTTAATGCCTAGATTCCAGTAAGTACTCAGCAAGCTACTTTTGAAGAGTAAGTGAATTTGTAAATAAATAAATAAGTAAATAAGTAAATAAGTAAAGCACTTAACACAGTGAATGACACAAAATATGCAGTCAGTGGTAGCTACTATTAATAATAATCATTATCATCATGTATTGAGGAAATTTAAAGAGAAACACCTGATGATTTGGGGAGCTTAACCAATCATGTACCTCAAATATTTTGTTTATATTACATAATTACTCCTCGAATTTCACTGGTTATAGCACAGACTTAAAGTCTGTAGTAAAGGGGGCCTCCCTGGTGGCGCAGTGGGTTAAGCAACACACTATGAAGCAAACCGCAGCCACTGCAGCATGAGTTTGATCCCTGCTGCCGGCCGGCCAGGGAGGGGACCCACATGGCCCAGCAGACCTCTCCTGCTGTGCCCGCTGCTCCCCTCAGCAGTGTACTTCCGTTGATCTGCCTGTTCTGCTCCCTGCTCTCTGTGGTGAATCCTCTCACCCCCCACACCTCTGGCCTGTACCCCAGTGCTTGTATGCATAAATAAATAAATCGTTAAAAAAATAATTTAAAAAAATTAAAAAATAAAAAAATAATAAAGTCTGTAGTAAAGGTATTTAAAGTCCTTCATTCTTTAATTTTACCTTAACTTTTAAGTTCAAGAGTCACTCACTGTAGGGTGTATTTTTACAGCCAATAGTTTCCTGCCCCCCAGACTGGGATGCAAACTCTGCTAGGGTGAGGTGGTAAGGGGGACTCATTAAATAAATAATAATAACAATATCCAGCAGTTAGCCCACTTCCCTGAACTAACCTAAGCAAATTACTTATTAACAAGCTACAATTAAGTATTATTCTTATTCCTATTTCCCAGAGTGTCTGCTTTTCCCGGAGGTCAGAGTTCCTAGGACGGAGCTTGGAGGGCATTTGCATGACCACACATCATTTTCCCTCTTTCCACTGGCAGAGAGTCAATGAAAGTCATTGTATCCAAAATTTGGATGTTATTCTGAAGGCAACTATAAATCAGGCCCTAGCTTAGAACCATGATCCCAACTATAGTCAGGGATTGGCTGACAGACACTTTTCTCAGGAAAACAGGGTGCATTTTGGGTGGCAAGCCTAGATAAACATGAGGAGCTCATTGGAACATGATCCCAGGAAAGTGTCCTTTACTTGGTAAGAAGTGGGTGAACAAATGGGTTTGATCAAGTAAATGACACAACCATTTAAGTATTTATCAGGCACCTATTTTGTGAAAGTGTTCTTCTGGATACTCGTCCGTGTAATAGTCTATAAATCTCAACAGGTTTAGTCCTGCCTTCAGTGAGCTGATGGTCTCATGAGGTAGGTAAAGCTCACACACATTAGACCCAAAGCGAGGTGAACCTCACAGAAGCCAAACCAGCAAGGCTAAAAAGTGCTGAGTGCACACGAATGGGCAGGTATTTGGAGGATTTGGAGGGCCCGAGGTGCAGTCCTCAGCCCCAAGGCTCTTTCTGCCAGTGATGTCTGCTAAGTGCTAATTGAAGATAAAGAAGCCTTTATCACCTCTCCAGCAATCTGCATTCCTATTCATATTAACTTCTCCCTGGAACCAGAAATCACTGGTTCCAAACATTCCCCTCTAACCAGTCTAGACTTTTGCTTTAAATTAACCTTAACTATTTCAAGCTAGCTTCACCTCTTTACACCACAGCCTTGCTAGGTGTAAAACCTGAATAGGAGAAATGATTGGCTGTTGTTTGTATTTTTTTTTTCTTTAAGAAAAAACTTACAAAAATGTAAGCTCAAGTAGTTTTTTTTCCCCCACCTAACTGCAAAAATTATAATGCAATGAACAAATAAAACAATACTATAGAAAGACAAATCCTGCATAACCCACCGTCCAAGGAAACTATGTTAGCAACATGGTATCACTTCCAAGTTCTAATTTTTAGACTGGTACATAAGAGAGAGCAAGAAAGAGAGACCTATTTTTCTCATCCAGTCCCACATCTGTAGGTAATAGTTTTCTCTTTATTTTATTTATTATTAAAAGAATTGCTCTAAAAACACCCACATTTTTATTTGAATTAATGTTGAAATCATTCTAGGTGGATGAAAGGGCTTACTTCATCACCTTACCACCATCAGGTATTGTCATCCTAGTCACTTCAAAGTCACTTTTAACTGAGACCCATCAGGCATAGTGGGCATTTCAGGAAAATTCTTATTGTTGTAGCCCTAGAAAACCAAAAACAATAAGAACAACCACATATTTTCATAGGACAGGAAAATATCAGTATTTACATATTTTTATCCCCTGGGGAAAATAAAGACAAAAAAATAGAACAAGCATATTAATACTGTCATTTTATAGTTGTAGCATTTAGATTCAGATTGCAGGGATATTAATTGAAATCCAAGCATCAAAGTCAGAAGGAATCAGGGAAGATTGATGAGACCTGTGCTTGGAGGCAGGAAACGGAAGCAGAAAAAGATCTTGATGAAAGGAGAAATGTTTTTGATAACACCCTATTTTGGAAAGATTAATTTGGAAATTCTCTAGTGTTCAGTTAGAAATTTTACAGTGCTTGAACAACTTATCTTGGGGGCCACTACATGGAATACATTGTTATCAGACAAAATAAGTACTGTTGTGGTTAGGTAAGACAGGGCTAGAAATTCTGAAGGGCAGCTTTTCTCTGGGAAACACACTTGCCTCTAACACAAGAGCTGGTGGCTGCGTGCCACCAATATTCAACAGTCACATGGAAACTCCTGCACCCAGAAGCCCCTACTAGCAGGAAGAAGGGCGCCCTGCACTGTTGATCCTATCGGAAGACCTGTGCTTGGGTGAAGGCTCGCTCAGACCCTGACTGGCCTCTAAACATAGCTAAATCCCTGCTCCCTTCCTTGTAAAGTGAAGGCATCAAAAGAGTACTTTCTGAGGGATTTTCCAGCTCTGCAAATTGTCAGATTCTCAGTGAGCTAAAAGTTACTGATTCTCAAAAGTTTTAGGTTGAACTGGAGAGCTAATCAGGAACACAGAGGATAGGACCTGGTGCTGGTATGTTCATCAGGTTCCTTGGAATTATGATCATAAAATCAGGATGAGAACCACTGAATTAGGGAGAAAAAAATCAAAAATATTTTTTAAAATATATTTATCTGTGGTGAAAATTAATGGTATAATACACTAAAGTGTTAAGTGCTATTAAAATAGTATCATTATTATCAGACTCATAGTCAATGGCTTTACTTCTGGAAAACTAAATTCTTAATTATGGCAATGTCTTTACCCAGAGGTAAAATATGTGCCCTGTGCTGGAATTGAAGTTGCCCAAGCAAATCACCTCAAAGGCCACAAAAATGATGTCCTTAAGATGTCCCTCGCTGGCATGCATGTTTTGAGCTAAGAACAAAGAAGTTTCCTGGTGTACAGAAAAGCTTCTGTCCTTGCCTAAATTCTTTGCCCTTCCCTAATCAAAGAAGAGATTGGCATGGCCTACCTTCCCCTTCGCTAACCAGAGAATCAATAGCTGCTTCCACTTCTGTGAACTAAAATAGTGTATTTGGGGTCTCTGTCTGGTTGTAGTTTTATCATTTCTTCTTTAGTTATAAGAATGTCATCTTTACTCTCAATGTAAAGTGCCTGTCACAGGAAGTCTCTTTCTTCCCTCGATGCCCCAGTTCCTAAAGTCAAAATAAACACCCCAGGTCCACTCTCTTATTCTTTAGAATTTACAACTTTGTAAATTCTCAATATGTATGTACATAAATTGATGCTTCCTTTGCTAAACGGTCTGATGCCATTTTGATTACCCATCCAGCACACAGGAAACAAGGCGGGTACAGGATGATTTCCTTTGCACTGCAACAGGAAAATTCATTCCAGTAGACAGTGCAGCCACCTATTCCTTGACAAGTGCTCAGATACTTGTTTCAGATGTGTTGCAAGTCTCTTCAGGGCTAAGAATATTGATACTAACTCTCCCATCAACATTTCAAGTCTAAGCTTTTAAAGCACTTGCAGATTCATTTCATTTGATTTCACATTTATCCAGTGGAGTAGCAGGACAAATATCACTGTATCCATTTGGAGACATTAATTTCTCAGGGTCCCCAAATGGACTCTAAACCCATTGAGTGTAGGAGAGGCTGTCTTGTTCACTGTTGTGTCCTAATCACCTGGAAGAGATATTCATACCAGAGCATATTTTCGTAAGGATTATATGGACACTAATTTTGGCATAAGGTGTTAGCTTGATCTCAATATGGAATATTTCTTATTTATCTCCACCAGAACTTTAAACTACAAGGAAGCAGAGACTTTGTCTGGTTTGTTCATTGTTATTTTCCAAATGCCTAGACCATGGTCTGGCACATATTAGACATTATGTAATTCTCAGAAGTACATTTTTTCTCTTTATTTATTTATTTTTAACTGAGGGATTGCCACCATTGTGCACCCACCACCAAATCACACATAGTCTACCACAATAGTCCATTGTGCTTCCATCCCCAAAAGTGCATTTTTACCTTTAGTGCCTAACCTACTACCTGGCCCAGAATATAATATTGGAAAGTCATGACATATTTTTTTGTTTTTCAAGTAAATGCGTCATGACTTTTCTGACAATAAATATGTATGTAATGAGCGAAATACTGTGAGGAAAAAGATGAAGGAGATCTGAACTATTAAAGACAATAAAATTAAATGACCTCATCTATAGTAGAATGATTATTAAATAAATATCCACTAGACAAAAGCTGTTAAACCATCAATAAAATGAGTGTGTACTATTTCATTATAAGCACATAGATGTATTTCTTTGATAAAACATACATATTTAAATCAAATATGCTTTTTTTCACAAGATAAGTGAAAAAGCAACTTTGAAACTTGATTAGAACTGAGTAAAATAAAATTCATGAATGTAAAAAAGACTAGGAGGGTTGATTATGTGAGAAGTAAATGACTGATTTTTATGTTTTCTTAGCCATATTTTCTGAATTTTCAACACTATATATGCATTATTTTTGTAATAAAGGGAAAAAGAAAACAAAAATTGGAAGGGAATAGTTTAAAATTCTAATAATGGGGTGGTGAGGATATGGGTTATATTTTTTAATTTCTTCTACCTTTCAATATTTTTAAATTATTTGCATTATTTACTCAATGAAAACAGAATTATCAGAAACTTGCAAGAATTGCACTTGCAATGCAGTCTGAGATCCACCCTGCAAAGTCAAATATTTGTCAGTAACTTAAACCATACACTAAATGTCAAATTTTGAAAAGGGAAACTTTTACAAGTTATCAGTAAAAACCATAGTTGTAACGTCCCAGAAAACCCAGGAATTTTTAGCTATGGGCACCAAAATATTCCCAGAGAATTCCTAGCAGGGAAGAGAGTAAGGATGGGGAACAAGTTGGAAAGCTGCTCTGGAATCCTTAATATTCCCATAGAACCTCTATGGCAGGAATGATTGATGGATGATATATAATTAATTTCACTTGACAAGCATAAAGGAAAATTTTCCCTGAGCCACTGTAACCTGAGCTAATGAAACCCTATTTAACCAAGGGTGTGTATTTAGACTGGATCTTACCTTAGTGACTTAGCTATTAGTAGGAATTCATTGTTTACCTTTAGGATTCTTATCAGTACTTAGACTCTGTTTGCATGTGATTTTCACCTGATTGCTCAACATGCTCAGTTTTATATGATTTGGGAATAAATGAAAACATTGCAAGATCACAAAAACTAATCTCAACTATCTTATCCACTTAAAACTTCATTTTTCTCTTCTCTTTCAGAATGTATTATAGCTTTCTCTGAAAAGATCCCACAAACAAGATACCTGTTTCAGGTCTTATAAAATACTAGATCCTTCCATGTCCTTTAAAATTTGGGAGATTCAAAACATATCATCCTGCTGAAACATCCTCTGTGGATCACTTCTGCAGTTCCACTGGGGCCGTATCTTGGAGAATCATCCCCTGGGGTCTGCTGCCCATGAGATCCAATCCTCTCCTGACCCCAAGAGAGAGGAAAAAGGGTTCATAAGGAATGTTTTGGGACCCCACAACTTATTAAGCCTGGTCAGGGAGACAGGAGATCTGAACTGGATTGCACTTTACCCTGTGCAGAATGTGGGATAAGTCACCCAACTTTTTGAGAGCTCTATTTCCTCATTTGTAAAAGAACAGAATTGAAGTACATGACCTCTATCTAACATTTGTTTCAGTTCTAAAATTATATGACTCAAAAGAAATCCCTTGGAATGAACATAAGAGGGCATTAACAGTTTGAATTAGTGTTTTTGGATTTCCAGAATAAATATTATAGAGTGGAAGGGCTGGGTTATTTGTAGATCTATTTTTAAAATTTTGAGAAGCCTCCATATTGTTTTCCATTGGGTCTGGACCAGTCTATATTACCACCAACAGTATGTAAGGGTTCCTTTTCCTCCATACCCCAGCCAAGTTATGAAAACAACCTACAGGCCCAATGGCAAATGAGTGGGTAAAGATAATGTAATATATACACAATGAAATACTACTTACAAAATGAAATTTTATCATTTATGGCAACATAGATGGAACTGGAGGGGATTATGCTAAGCAAAATAAGTCATAAGAACATATAAAAATACCAGATAATTTTATTCATGTGGAATATAAAAGAACAAAACAAAGGAAAAGACAAAACTAAAACAAAACAAACCCTAGAATTCTGAAAGCAGAATTAAGACTTCTACATGGGGAGGGTTGTGTTTAGAGAGCAAAGTGTGAGTTGACCCAATGGACTTTGGTGGAGGACTATGGGTGCTATGGTGCAAATGTGGTGTGCTAACATACTCCTGAAGGGGTGTGAACCTATATGTCTAAATCATATACTGTACTGTAAATCAATGTCATCTCAGGGTTAAGTTTCAGGGGAAATGTAAGTTACTCCCATGCACTCCTACTGGAAAACTGAGAAGCAAGAGTGTGCATTCAACACTCTTTAAACACACTTAGAAATAAAAGGTCTTGATGCATCAGGTAAGTTGGCATTTGTCTTTCTCCTGTATGGTTGAAGCTATATTTTATTTCCATGGCAAAGAAACAAGCTCTAGTTGCGCCATGCGGAAGTATTCATGAGTAATTAGGAGGCCGTGACAGCTGAACACCAAAAGGGCTGGTTCTGTGAGCCCTGGATTTTGGCAGTGTTGAGAATGCTCCAAGCAGAGATCTACTAGAGGGCTACTGTGATGTCATCCAGAGCCTGGGGCGGGCTACAAGCCCCGGCACTGCCTATACTTATCCCCACCCAAAGGTGTCTGTCCTTTGCCAGGTGTGCTCATGGGGGTGGCACAGATCTGTGGTGGAGAAAGAGGGCGCACAGGGGGAACAACATCCTCCTCCTCCCAGCTCAGGAACCTGCTTTGATCTCCAGGCTCTACAGGACTTTTTGATGTCTCCTTAGCACTCATGTCTACACAGCCTACCTTTGGGGCAAGCCTACATTCCTCCTGTGCCTTCCTTAGGATCCCTGGCTCCCTGCCTTTGCTTGCTGCCCTATTTTGGCCACCTCAGAATGGAGGTGGAGGGGATGACTAGAATCCCCTTCCCTTTTTCACCTCCCACCTCCACTCAATACTGGGCCACTCTTCCCAAAGCATCACATGGGGCTCAAAATTCTAGGGTCACCCTATTTCCTAGTAAATGAAATCCAAATTTCTTAGCCAACTTTAGTCTTCTTTAACTAATTTTACCTCTAAGTTCACCTTAACAAATGCCAGCCATTCAACTCAAATGGAAAATCTCCCCTAAGCTGTTCAGGCTTACCCATTTGCACATTTTGCCCCCTCTTTCCCTTCTCCCCCTACTCCATTTTTGGAAAGCTTACTCATCCTGCAAAGTTCAGCTTCAATAATTGAACTCTTCTCTTTAGAAGACTACCTAGTAACTAGGCAAAAGTCTTCTGAACTCTCTTAACGTTCTGAACTTCTGTTTGGAGGCTTTCTAGTTAAAATCACAATTTTTTTTAATGTATTATATTTTATTAGGGTAGCTTTGGTTTACATCCTTGTGTATGAGTTAGAGGTATAGTTCACACATTTTCAGATATCTGTTACCAGACCACACCCACACACCAATCCAGGTCCACTGGGCCCCTGCCTCTTTGTTCCCCATCACACATTGTGGTACATTTTTTCAAGGAACAATGAACTACTGACAATTACATCAATTTTATCTTTATTTATTGGTGGCAGAATATATGCTGTCAAGAACAGATATCAACCAGATACTGCAGACAAATTACACACCTCTTCTTGCTAAGACAAAAAGCAATTTGATTACCAGAAACTGGAATCCAGAAGTTGTAAATGCATGCTTTTCCGTTTAAAGGGCAAGCTTCTTTCCAGTGAAGGATAAGCTGTTCTTCACAAATCAAAATGCTAAGTCTGAGCCAGTTTTTTCTGTCCCAGACTCTTAAGAAATTCAGGGAACTTACATAAAGAGCCTCTCCCCATAATAATTTACATGTCTAGATCAGGAAAATATATTTATTACAAATTTTTATTTTGGTAATAATTTCAAACTTATATAAAGTTGAAAAAATAAAAATAGTTAAGAAACATGTATATCAGGCCAACCTGGTGGTGCAGAGGTTAAAGTCTCAGAATTATCAAGCTGTTGCCAGCCACTGAGGCATGAGTTTGATCCCTGGCCATGGAGCTAACCCACATGGCACAGCAGACCTCTCTTGTCTTACCGTGACTCCCCACAGCAATGTATTTCAGTAGATACACCCGTACTGCTCCCCACTCTGTCTGGTGAATCCTCTCACTTACCCCCTCCCAGGCCCTCTGACCTAGACCCCAGTTCTTGTATGTATAAAAAAAGAAAAGAAACACCTATATCACTTTTGTCCAAATTCACCTATTAACCCTGTTTTTTATCATTTGATCCCTGTGATTCCCATAGATCTTTTATTCTCATGTTTATATATAACACACACTACATATTTTGTTTGTAGATATATATATATAAGCTTTTCTAATTAGAAATATAATTTTTTTTCCTGAATGAATTAGTTGATTACATCAAAGATTTTTACCCCTAAATTGTCTAGTATTTCCTAAGAATAGAAATGCCCTCTTATATAATCACTGGATAGTTACAACTTCATAAATATGTATATTTTCACCTAATCCACCATCCTGACTCCAATTTGTCAGTTTATCTAATATTATCCTTCATAGCATTGCTTTTAATCCAGTACAGGATCCAGTCTAGGGTCAGGTATTGCATTTAATTGTCATGTCTTATTAGCTTCCTTTTATCTGGAACCTTGCCACAGTCTTTCTTTGTCTTTTTGTGATATTGGCATTTTTGAAGACTAAAGATCTTCATACTTTTTTTTTTTTTAATTAAGTAGAACATCGTTCCTTGTGTATTTGAGGTTTCTTCATGATTAGATTGAGGCTTTGCATTCTTGGCTAGTAAACTGCTTAGAAGTTGTTGTGTCCTTCCCAGAATATGTCCTATTCTTCATTAGCAAAGTTCATTTTGATCACCTAGTAAAGGTTACCGTTTTTTGCACTGTATATTTATTATGCTTTATTCACCCTTGCAACTAGATCATGGTGTGTGGGAAGAAACTTTAAGGCCATGCAAAGACCCTGCTCCCATCAAGTTTAAAAATTTAGGTACAATGGAAAGTCGTTCAAAGATTGCTGCCTGCTATTCATGCACTACGTGTTAAGAACACTAGTTGTGTGAAGAGATGTGACCCCACACCTCTAAGTCATATGCAGTGTTGTAAACCAACATTACCACAATAAAAAGTAATTTTTAAAAAAAGAACACCAATTATGTGTTTGGCAGTTTTCTGTAAGAGAAGCTGGGAGTTTACATGAGGTCAGTCACACATATTTTCTCAGCTCTATGCAGAAAAACTCCAACTCTGCAACTTTTTACCTAGTTTGTTGTGAGCACTAAATAAGGTCACAAACAAAATGTTCCTAACAGAGTCCTTGGCATATGGCCTGTATTTGACCAATGTTAGTTCCTTTTCCCTCCTTATGACTCATTTAATGCTGCTGACTCATGCTAAATTCAGACTGATCCTCAGCTACTTTATGCCAAGGATCCAAAGGAAAGTAAGATCCCTGTAGGGCCACTCACAGTCTTGGCTGAGATCAGGTTGTGTGGGATTTAGGCAAACCTTTTAACTCTCTGTCCTTCAGTTTCTGCATCTTCAAGCAGGGGAAATCATACCACCTAACTCATAGTGTTGTGAAGGTTAAATAAATTAGTACATGTAAAGTACCAGGCACATGAGTAAATACTGTATTAATGTGAATGCTCTTACAGATTGGATATAGAACCCTATCAGAGCAAGGATTTTGCTCCCTGATATATCTCCATACCTAAAAGAGTATTGTGCACATAATAAGCAAAAATACCCCAAGAAATGACTCAGAAATACCAAGAAATCAGGAAAGGCCTCAAATTCGCCAGTTAACAAACAGTTTCCTCCTTGACTTGATAGTGCGTCAACTGGTCAAGAAAATCTCTCAGTCCCTGATCAGGACTGAATTCCAAAGACCCTGTGCTCTTAGTGACTCCTGGCAAGCTAGTCTTCCACTGGAGGCTTTGTTGCTTTAATCACAGGACAAGAAAGCAAAGCCCAGAAGCACATGCAACTAGGGCAAGCTGAACAGTCTGGTTGGCAGAGAAGCTCCCTGTCCACTCCCCCAGTCCACACCCCAACGGCAAGAGAAATAATCACACTGCAGTCCTGTCTGTCATCCTGCCTCCTCCCAGAACAGTTTGACCTCTGGTTGTACTACCTTAATTACAAAGTCAGGATTCCCACGCAGTAGTTCACTTCAGGAGGTTGTGGGTGAGTAAATCCATGTTGGAAGCACATCTTATCCAGAGACTGAATAAGCAGAGTAGCTCCTTCTTAGGTGAGTTATATCCTCAGGAAACTTGAGGGGAGAGACCAAGATTTCTAAAATTGGAGTTTCTTGACCTTATCAGAATTTCTGGACATTCAGATTGCAGGGCCTTACTTCAGAAAAACTAAACATGTTGGAAGGGATGAGAAGGATGGAAGGTGGAAAGGTAGAGAGGTAGGTGGTGAAGTGGAGTAGAGCAGAAATCTGCTTTTCTTTGAATTCACGAACTTTATATTTTATACCAGTTTCGGTTTCACAGCACATCTGAGTAGAAAGTTCCCAAATACTACTTCCTTGCCCCACCCCACTCACAATCTCTCCTATTACAGACTTCCCCCACCAGTGGTCCATTTGTTACAATCGATGAAAACTATGTTGATATAACATTATTACCCAATATCTACGCTAGGATTTATTCTTGGTATTTTACAATCTGTCCATTTCTATACATTTGACAAATGTATAATGAAATGTATCTGTCTTTGTAGTATCATACCCCCAAAAGTCTCTGTGCTTCACCTGTTCACTCCTCCTTCCCCTATATCTCCAAAAGACCACTGATCTCAATATTGTTCCCATGGTTTTGCCTTTTCCAGAATGTCATGTAATTAGAATCATACAGTAATCTTTTTGGATTGGTTTCTTTTACTTAATAATATGCACTTAAGGTTCCTGAATGTCTATGCATGCTTGATAACTCATCTCTTTTCACTGCTGAATAATATTCCATTGTAAGGGTATACCACAGTTTGTTTACCTACTCACCTACTAAAGAACATTCTGTATGCTTCCAGTTTCAGCAATGATAAATAAAGCTGTCATAAACATCCAGATTTAGGCTTTTGTCTGAACTTAAGTTTTTATTCTTTTAGGCAGAAAGGTAGAGAGATGGGTGGTGAGGTGGAGAAGAGCAGAAATCTGCCTTTTTTGTATTCATGAACTTTATGTTTTAGACCAGTTTCAATTTCACAGCACATCTCAGTGGAAAGACCCAAATACTTCCTTACCCACACCATTCACAAACTTCCCCCGCCAGTGGCCCTGGTCCTACTGAATGCTGTATGACAAAAGTATGTTTCATTTTGTAAGAAACTGCCAGTCTATGTCCATGCCACCCTGAGTAAGTCCAATCTTGTCTCTAAGAAACTGTCAAACTATCTTTCAAAGTGGGTCTACATTTTGCATTCCCCCCAACAATGAATGAGAGTTCTTGTTGTTCCACATCCTTAGCAGCATCATGTTGTTAGTGTTTTGGGGTTTTGACCATTCTCATTTCCATGTAGAGTTCCTTTGCAGTTCTCAAATGACATACTGTTGAATAGCTTTTCACCATCTATTTCTTTCCTTTGGTGAGGTAGCTATCTGACCAAGGCTTTGCACATTTTCTGAGTAGATTGTTCATTTTCATATTGTTGCATTTTAAGAATTCTTTGTATATTTAGGATATCAGTGCTTTATCAGATGTGTCTTCTGCAAATATTTAATCCCAGTCTGGATCTTGTCTTCTTATTCCCTGGAGGAATCTGTCTTTTTAACCAGTTCATTCATGCATACAATAAAGTTTGAGGGTTATTAGAACCTGATGGTTGAGAAAATCTTTTCTTCAGCCATCAAGGCGTACAAACACACTTTAATTTTGCTTGTTAACACAATCTTAAGATTAGAAAAGTTACAAATGTATAATGAGTGTTATTTAAATACACATTTGTGAACATCACAAAAAATATCTTTAGTAGCTCTTACCTAATATTTTATTAAGATGGACAGAGCATCAGAAAAAGTCCCAAGACCTGGGTTGTACAGGGACCTCTGCCACTAATTAGCCAGATGTACTTGAGCAGATCTCTGTCTATACCCAATTTCCTCAAGTCTAAGATGAAATAGATCAGCTTCAAATTTACCATTGTGGTTCACTCCTTTTCATCAAAGCCAAAGCAAGGAGCATATTTTTATAATAAGTAAACACGGGTGGGTACATATGAATAAGAAATGTCTTCAATTGGGCATCCCCTAGATTTGGGCAGCAATCTTCAGAGTCAGGTTTTAATGCAGATTTGAATAATCTGCATAGATTAAGCAAGGTTAGTTTCCACACCAAAGTACTACTGTTAGGTAAAACAAATCCAGATTGATAATGGCTAAATTTAAATGAGAAAGTGTGTGTGTACACATACATAATTACAAATAGGGCAGAACATAGGGAATTTCAGACTCAACAGAGTTTGTGAATGAAAAGAGAAACAAAAATAGAAACCATCAAATAGCCAGATGGCTGAGTTTTCTATTTTTAACTATATTGTGAGTTCTGTGGGAGTATGTCAATGAGTAGAACTAAGAAAAATGTGGTAACCTTAAGTGTTTCTGTTTTTTAAACAAAATGATATCACACAGGGTGTCAAATAGCAAAGAAATTTTATAATGAAATGAAGGAAGTGAATGCTTTTAGGTCCCTCAAGTCCAGCCTTTAATATTGCACGTTGATTCAAAGCACTAATCAACTGTTCTTCATGCTTGAAGCTGCAAGCTATTTACAATGACTGTAATATTTCTAAGAAATACTTAAATTAGTGGGTGAAGTTACCTTTTTTCCCTCTCTCAAATTTCTACATTCAACCTCTTTTCAAATACCCTAATATAGTTGTGGAGTAGCCACAAAATGTGGCAAAATAAACACATCTGTGGGTCATTGATGAGCCAAACTTTGTGAAACATCTAAGAAAATGTGTTTGGAAAGGACTGCACAGTTGAGAAGAATTTTAGAGTAACTCACGAATCAGCTAACCCAGTCAAAAGATTACTCACTTAAGAATGATATAATTACTTTCAGTTTGCTTAGAGCCAGGGAAAAGTTGACACAGCGATTAAAGGAAAATGGTGAAAAAAATAGAGTTACATTATACTGACTAAATTCAGGCTGTTCCAAGGAGTAGGCCCAAGGCTTATTTGAGGAAAGATTATCTTGACAAATTGGATAAACATTTTCTGCATGACAGGACGCTGATGGAGAGTCTGTTCTGCAAGCACACCTGGTGGTGGTTTGCTTAGTGTTTGACCAAGGTGTTCAGCTTGCCCGAGTTCTCCCAGGGGCTTTGTTTACCGTTTGGCAGGTAGAGGCAGAGCCAGGATAGGCCTTGGTAACGGTTGTTGGGCTCTGCAGATGTCTTACCCCACCCCAGTCCCACCCCCAGCTCCCCATTTGAACTAAAACAACTCTTGGCTAGACCAGTCCACAAAAGCCAACACCAGACTTTAACAAATAATTCATGCTTAAGGAGGCCTGTAGTCTAATGTCCCCGAGGCAAATAAAAATGGCAAATACAAATAAATGTACCTATAACCCCTCCCCCTTCCTTGGCTTCTTTCCATGGAGAGGTCAGGTCCCATGCAGGGCATTGCTATGGATGCAGATTCTCCAGCATAGAAATCATCCTGGTTCCAAGATGAAGAAGGTGTGAATTAAATGCTTTTCTACTCAAGACCATGCTTTTGCTAGGTGCAAATGACTGTAGCTAGAGAGATGGTGGTGGCCTCCTACAAGGTCTTTGTGGAGACTCTTGTAATTCTCAAGTTACCTAAATATCTGTGGGCTGGCCCCCAAAAGTGTCTTTGCTTTGGCATCCTTGAGAAGCAATCACTTTCTGGAGGCAGCAGTTTGCATAATAGCTTTCTAGGGTTGGCCATTCAGTCATTTCTATGGTGCTGTATCATTCAGGGGAGCAACAGAGCCAGAGATATCAATAGACAGTGTGGGGGGTTCCTGCTACTTTCAAGACCCCAAAGTAAAATGAGCAACCTCACTGTTAGAATGATTTTTCATTTGTCTAGGTCAACTTGGTTTAACCAAAATTGCTTCCTGACAATTTAAATCCATTTGTCACTCATCCAGTAGCTCCAAGCATAAAGGTCTTGTGTTACTGTGTAGGACCCAATGATTAGAATGACAATAGAGATAACGGTGATTTTAATTTGTTAAATTGATAATCCTTGAGAAGTAATGAAGCAGCATGGGCTTCCAGCCTCTAGCAGAGCCCATTTTGCAATCCTAAAGCTAAAACTTGCTTTATGGATTACAAATCCATATTGCTCCTCTCCAATATAAATGTTCCTCATATCTTCTGGTCATCCCCTTAATTTTCTTTTTTTTTTTTTTAAGATTTAATTTATGCACACAAGAGCTGGGGTACAGGCCAGAGTCCAGGGCAGTGAGAGGATTCACCAGAGTGGGAAGCAGAACAGGCAGACTGAAACACACTGCCTAGGGCAGCAGCGGGCGAGGCTGGAGAGGTCTGCTGCACCATATGGGTTCCCTCCCTGGCCTGTGGCAGGGATCAAACTCATGCTGCAGTGGCTGCGGTTTGCTTCACAGTGCATTGCTTAACCCACTGCACCACCACGGAGCTCCCCCCCCACCCCTTTAATTTTCTTTTTAACAAGTAAACAAACCAAATAGAACAAAATGAAATTCTTGGGAAAATCAGAATAATGAAATAGCTTGATTCAAAATCTTGTGACATTTAATGTGTGTCTACTGCAAACTTAGACATACCTTATTCAATTCTTGTCCAGTGACGAGGGTACTATTTACCACCTTAAGGGTGTGGAATCTTAATTTTCAAAGACATTATATGACAAGTCCATGTTAATACCTAGCATATCTAGAAGTTAGCAATGAGTTTCAGTGACTTTCTGTCTGACTCAGTCCTGGTGCTCATTTTGGAACATAAGTTTCCAAATCTTCTGTCTTTTAAAAAACTGATCAAATTTGATCATTTTTCCTGCTAGTATTTTAGGGCATAACAACAAAAACATTTTTAAAAACATATTCACTATATCTTATTTTCTAAGCCTGACCTCTAAAATAAAATTTAAAATGTATTTTTCTGGCAGGGTTCTTTTCTTTTTTTTTTTTTTTTTAAAGATTTATTTATTTATGCATACAAGCACTGGGGTACAGGCCAGAGGTGTGGGGGGGTGAGAGGATTCACCACAAACAGAGCAGGGAGCAGAACAGGCAGATCAACAGAAGTACACTTCTGAGGGGAGCAGCGGGGGAGGCAGGGAGAGGTCTGCCGCACCATGTGGGTCCCTCCCCTGGCCGGCAGCAGGGATCGAACTCGTGCTGCAGTGGCTGCGGTTTGCTTCATAGTGCGCTGCTTAACCCACTGCGCCACCAGGGAGGCCCAGGGTTCTTTACTTAATGGGGATTATTTTACTAATGAGTCTGAGTTAAAATCCTGGCTCTGATTCTGTGACTATGAATCATTTATTTAATGTCTGGTTGCCTCAGTTTCTTAATCTGTAAAATGAGAATAAAATTATCTCCTAGGATAGTTAAAGTTTTGCTGTTTTTCACATTAGAGTGTATCTGTCTCTCTCAGTAGAACATGAATTCCTTTTAAGCATGCACTCTGTCCTTATCATTTGTGAATGCTTCACTCATTTTATCAGATTATGCATATACTATTTGTTGAATAAATAATTTCTGTGATAGCACTAGTCGCAGAATAGCATCTCAATAAATGTTCATTTCCCTTTTCTCCTTTTATATTAAGGGCTAGTAATTTTTATATCATAACAGAAATAAAATGGCTTAAATCAGTAACTGTAGGCACTGTAAACAAGAATGGAAAAATACACTATCGTGAGCCTATCTTGTGGAGGTAAAAAATTCTCTTTAAGTACCAGGCAGGTATATGAACAGGTTGCACTGCACCTTGCTCTCCACAAGACCAGGTCATACAGGGAAGACACATTGTAAAAATTATCAGGGGATTGAAATAACATACCCTCCCATCACGGATAAGTGTCAGATATTAAAAAGAAGCAGTTAAAGAATTGGTCTTGTCACTTTCCTTTTTAATTCATCTGGTTGCAACTCCTCCACTTCTGTTAATGTATCAAGACCGCATAGAGAAAAGAGGTATAGGGAAAACACTGAGCAAGGTGTATTAAAGGCGTCAAGGTGTAACCAGAATGATGTTACTGCAAGGCTAAAAGAGTTAAACGATACTGAAAATAGAGACATGAAGATGTTGTAAGTCTTGTTCTTAGTTAAAACTAATGCAGAAATGATGTACAAGAAAATGCACATCAACTGAAATAAAATGTATTAAAAAGATACAAAGGAAGTCAAAAAAAAAGGTTTTAACATGAATGAAGGCAAAATATCTGTTCACATTTTATACCTCAGTGATATTGGGAATTATATTGTTTGCTGAGATCAGTCTATATCCCAAAGCAGGTCTGTTTTCAGAGAGTATGAAAGTATTTGATGGTAGCCTTGAATAGAAACTGTCAAGAAGGGGCACACAATTTGGGGAAATAGTGCTAATTTTGAGGGAACAAAATGCCAAAGGGTCTGGTTATGCCAGTAGTTGTCATGATAACCTTGGGCAAATAACTTCAGTCAGTAATTTTCACAGTCATCTGTTTCATCAACTAGAAAATTAAAGGATGGTGCTTAGTTCTCTAAGGGGATTCCCAGCTTTTATATCATATTCTAATGACACAATTTTCTTATAGCTGAAGCTGCTGGAGAACATCACACAACTGCACTGCCAGTTGTGACCATAAATCAAGAGGATCCCTTAATATCTTGTCATCTCTTCTGAGATCTTCAATGTCTCCCCAAACTCTTGCTTCCCAAATTTATTCTCAGCCAAATAATTTATCTCATATTTCATCTAAATTTGTGCTGTCCAATATGGTAGCCACTACCCACATGTGGTTATTTAAATTAAATTAAAACTGAAGTGCCCCAGCTGTCCTAGATATATTGTAAGTGCTAAGTAGCTACATATGTCTTACAGCTACCATACTGAACAGTGCTAATATGAAACATTTCCATCATCTTGGAAATTTCTATTGAACACCAAAATGTCTAGTGTATAGGAATTCCCTCACTTACTCAACCCTGACTCTTAACCTTGTCTGTAATATACTTATCCATCTTCCTTCCCCTTTGTCAATGAAAGAAATTCCCCAGATCCTATCAGAGAACTAACCTTCATACTTGTCCTTTGAATTCCATTTTCCCTCTACGTCTTAAGGACCTAAGTTTTTTGGTCTAGTCATCTTCCCCTTTATAGCAGATTATTTGTATTGGCAAACAGAAAATTTTATCAAATCTTTAAAAATAGTATTATTTTCCACTTCTAGGAAGACAGTACCTTTCTTACCACTCGACATAGGTACAATTAAAATTGTGAACATTATATACAAGTAAACATTAGAAGACACCAAAAAGTAGAAATAGAGGGCACACTACCTAGAAACCTTGGGGAAAAAAGGAAAACACAATTGTAAATTCCCTAGATTTTCTAGTCACCTAATATATCTCAAATGTGGAGGTGTGAAAGTTGATAACCTGGATATATTTAAAGCATTCAAAGTGTTCTGCAGCTAAGTGTAATCAAATTATAAGCCAGTAACAGGGAAATCTATAAACACTTAGAAATGATGTAACATACTTCTAAGTATTCCATCAATCAAAAAAGGGAAATCACAGAGAAAGAAATCTAAAGGAAAATTTTAAAATATATTGAACTGAATGAAAATGAAAATACACTAAAATGTATGTGACACAGGTAAAGCAGTGCTGAAAGGGAAATTTATAGCATTAAATTCATAGATTAGAAAAAAGAAATCTCAAATTAATACTCTAAGACGTCATTGAAGAATCTAGAAAAAGAGATGTATATTTTTAAACTACTCTGCCAGTCTCTAGAGCTGTTTGTAGTTTTTCTTTATTATCCTTTTGTTTTCTCCAGGATCTATAGAGATAGCACCTCTGTAATTTCACATATTAGTAATTTATATCTCCTCTCTTGTTTCATCAGTCTTGCTAGAGTTTTGTCAATTTTATTGATCTTTTCAAATAACCAGCTATTTGTTTCATTGATTTTTCTCTATTTTTGTCTTTTTAATGACAATGATTTCTACTCTTAGCTTTATTATTTTCTTCTTAAGGAAATAAATTTGACATAAATTTGACAAGTTAAATGAAATTTATCAAGCCCTCAAATAATATAAAATGTTCACCCAATGCATCAGTTAATCATGAGGTACTTTTTGAGAAATGCATCACTAGATAAATTATACACTGTATTAAACTATACTTATATAAATCTGGATCATATAGCCTATATACACTCAAGCTATATGAGCTAGCCCACTGGGACCACAATTGGTTATGTGTCTGATCCTATATATGAAACATTGTTGAAAGGCATATGACTGTAGATCACTTAACTAGTCCCATTTAGTCCTACTTAGGAAATTGAATTCATAATTTAAAAACTCCCAATAAGAAATTACTAATCTCCATTAATTTCACTAGAGGATTCTACCAAACATTTAAAGATGAGCACAAGGTAATTTACTCTGTTACCAAAACTAGACAAAGATAGTATCAAACAAATAAAAAGTTTTATAGACTAATATCCCTAATGAGGATAGATACAAAATTCCTTAACAAACTATCAACAATAAAATTCAGGAATATATAAAAGGAGTAAATATAAGACCAAGTGGGTTTATTATAGTCACATGAGACAGGTTCAATTTTCAAAAATCAGTTGATAGAACTTAGTAATGAAATCAAAGCAATTCTAACCCAAAAATAAATAAATAAATAAAATAAAAGTAGAGGTATCATACACCCAGACTTTAAACAGTACTACAAATTTATAGCAATCAAAACAGTATGGCATTAGAATAATAATAGACACACAGATCAATGGAATAGAATTAAGAGCCCAGAAATTAATTTATGCTTACATGGATGATTACTTTATGACACAGAAGCCAAGAACACACATGGAAAAAAAGAAAAGTGCATTTAACAAGTGGCATTGGGGAAACTGGACAACCACATACAAAAGAATGAAACTAAACCAGTGTATTTTACCACACACAAAGATTAGCATAAAATGGGTTAAAGGTTTAGTTGTAAGACCTGAATCCATAAAATATAGAAAAAAATAGACAAAAATGTCCATGATATTGACTTCAGGGATGTCGTTGGGTACTCCAACAAAAAGGAAAATAAAAGCAAAAATAAACAAATGGGACTACATGAAATTAAAAATCATCTTTGCAAAGAAACTATCAATAAAACAAACAGACCTGGCCAACAGGGAGAAAATATTTGCATATCATACATCAACAAGGGGCTAATATCCATGATCTGCAAAAAATGTATATAAATTAATAAAAAGAAAACACATAACTCAAAGTATGGACAGAAGGGCTAAATGGGGCCTCCCTGGTAGCACAAGGGGTTAAGTCTCAGCACCATATAGTTATCACCAACCACTGTAGCACAAGTTTGATGCCCAGTCAGGGAACTAACCCACATAGCATAGCAGACCTCTCCTGTTTTTACCCACTGCTCCCCTCAGCAGTGTATTTCAGTCAATCCACCTGTTCTGTTCCCCACTCTGTCTCTGGTGAATCCTCTCACCCACCCCCATACCTTTGGCCTGTACCCCAATTCTTGTATGCATTAAATAAATAAAATAAATATTTTTTAATAAAATTAGATTTTTTAAAAAAAAAGGAGGACTAAATGACACTGCTCCAAAAAAGGCATGCAGATGGCCAACAGGCATATGAATAAAGTATTTAATAACACTTATCAGGGAAATGCAAATCAAAACCACTATTAGATACCATCTCACACTAATGACAATGGCCCATATCAAAAAGTCAAGAAACAACAAATGCTGGTGAGAAAGTAGAATAAAAAGAACCCTCATATATTATTGGTAGGAATATGGACTGGTCCAAACATCATGGAAAACAATATAGAGTTTTCTCAGAATACTAAAAAATATATCTAACATGTGATCCGTCAATTCCATTCTTAGCTATATACTTCAAGAATACAGGAACAGGGAAAGGAAGGGAGGGCAGAAAGAGCACAATGGACAGAGGTGATAGTGCATGGGTGGAATGGTGGTGAGTACTCCCTGGGGAATAAAAATGATGTCAAATATAATTAATTAAATTTTAAAAAATTTTAAAAAGAATACAGGAACACTAATTTGAGGAGATGTATGCACTCCTATGTTCATTGCAAATTATTTATAATAGTCAAGTTATGGAAACAACCTACATACCCAATAGCATATGAGTGGATTAAGAAGAAATATATATAGAGAGAGTGCTAGAAATTTTAGCCAGTGCAAACAGCCAAGATATGTAAATAATATGCATAGCAATCAGAAAGGAAAAACTAAAACTGTAACTATTTGAAGATGACATGTTTAGTCTATTGATACATAGAAATCCAAAAATACAAGCCAATTAAACTTTCTAGAACTAGTGAGTTTAGCAACATCATGAAAACAGTTGTATTTCTTTATACTAGCAACAAACACATGGATACCAAAATTAAAACTACAATACCATTTATGATTGTTCCAAAATAAAGAAATATTTGAATGAAAGTAGGTGAGTACAGGTGTGGGGAGGGGAATAGTGCAAGAACATTTGCATTGGAGAAGTCCACTGGGGAGGATCAAGGAAATGAGGTGAACCATCCATTCAGGAGTGCCTAGGAATGAAGACAGGCAAGTCAACCAGGAGAGTCTCTCAAAGGTTTCTTCCAGTCAAAGTATTTGGTGAGCCACCATTAATTCATGGAGGCACATGAAATATTCAACTACTAGAATGTGACACGATGCTGACAGCAAATTAAAATGTTTTATTTTTCAAGATTTATTTATGCATACAAGAACTGGGGTCCAGGTCAGAGGTGTGGGGGTGAGAGGATCCACCAGAGACAGAGTGGGGACAAGAACGGGCAGATTAACTAAAGTACACTGCAGAAGGGAGCAGCAAGCGAGGCAGGAGAGGTCTGCCACACCATATGGGTTACTTCCCTGACCAGCAGTTGGGATCAAACTTGTGCTACAGTGGCTGCAGTCTGCTTTATAGTGTGTTGCTTAACCCATTATGCCACCAGGGAGGCCACAGCAAATTAAAATCTTAATGTTTACCCCCAGAATGCTACCATTCAATTATCAAAACACATCAATATTCAAGAGGCGGCAAAAAGAAGGTGACAATTCAGAATTGAAACAGCCAAAGGCAGAATAAGGACACCAGTGTGCTAAGTTGTTGCGCTCTTGCCTCACGTCTGCTTTTCAGAGTTGAGAGCAGTTTCACTCAGGTCACTGCCCTCCTCCTTTCCCAGCTGAATAAGGAACAAGGAAATACCACATATATGATGTGACAGGATGCCAGTGAAGGAGCCTCAGCGTCACTTGTGTAAAATAAGCACAGCCCTTTTCTGCCAGGTCCTCATGGCCTCGGAGCCTTTGTGACTTTCTGTCCCCTAACTATTTCCTCCTGTCATCATCCTAATCTCCCCTAGATCCCTGGCCCTATTCCCTGTATCCCAGCTCTGTCACCAATTGAGTGTTTTATTGTGTTTTTATTTGAGGATTATAGAAGTAAAAGGTCCTTAAAAAAAAAAAAGTGTTTCTCTTGTTGCAGATACCCCTTACCTCTCAAATAACTCCCATTTGCCCCCGCGTACCAAGCAACTATGTGCTTTCTCTTGCTGTTTGCAGTCTTAGTCACAGCTTCATGGAAGGATTAGGTGCAAATGTCACTCTGCTGTTTCCTTCAGTAGATTATGCAAGTATAAGTTGGATTGTGTAAGTGCATATTAGCTCTTTCCCTCCAGCACTAATACAGCAAGCTATGTTTGATTTTTTTTTTTTTTTCCTTGCAGAGGGATAGAATGAGCAAGCAAAGAGTCATATCTTTTCCTTGGCAGGCAGAAATCTTGAACCAAGAAACCTGTTCAACTGCCAATCCATTTATGGAATGTGTCCAATAACTTAGGGACTAAAATTCAGGATGGCCACTAACTGTTCTGGCAAGACTTATGGGTTCCTTCTTTATGAACAACAGCCTTGATGGGGTCCTTTTTGGTAGAGATGTGACAGAGAGCCCTCCTGTGCACTAGAGGGAGAAATGCAAAGAGTGCTTGTACTAGAGATTAAAATAGTAAATGTTAAAATAGACAGGCTGCATCATTCTCTGTGGTAGCCCAGCTTAACTCATCTCAATTTTATATAGGCTCATCACTCAGATGCCAGTTCATTTTCAGAATTGTAAGGACCATACCATAAAATGTAGTGTAGGAGGCCCTCCCTGATGGTGCAGTGAGTTGAGCAAAGCACTATGGGGTGAACCACAGTCACTACAGCACAAGTTCATCCCTGCCACCTGCTAGGGAGCTAACCCACATGGCGCTGCAGACCTCTCCTACCTCGCCTGCTGCTCCCCTCAGCAGTGTATTTCAGTCAATCTGGATCTGCCTGTTCTGTTCCCCCACTCTGTCTGGTAGATTCTCTCACCCCCCCCCCCACACACACACCTCTGGCCTGTACCCCAGTGCTTGTATGCACAAATAAATAAATCTTTAAAAAGAAAAAAAAGTGTAGTCTAGGGACCAGGTCTGTGATGTGACTATCACTGATGAGCCATAGCTATAGATCTTGAGTAAGCCTTTAAGAACTTCTACAGCAATCAACAGGATAATTTTGTATTCAGTAATTAAAAAGTAAGCCTTACCCTTTTTAAAGCTATCATGTTTCTAATGATTCATGTTTATTTTATGAAAGTACATATTGGCTGAGGATTTGAAAATTTTTTAAAAGTTCTGGATTCCTCACAGATTGCCTGAGAAACACTGCTGAATATACTGGAGCACTAGACAGAATTCAGTTGTCCTTTCATCAACTATCAACAACTATTCAACTGTATTTAAAAAATCACTTTGTTTCAGGGCCTCCCTGTGGCGCAGTGGGTTAAGCAACACACTATGAAGCAAACAGCAGCTCTCAATACACAAGTTCAATACATGCCCCTGGTCAGGGAGGGGACTCACATGGTGCAGAAGACCTCTCCTGCCTCACCCACTGCTCCCCTCAGCAGTGTGTTTCAGTCTTCCTGTTCTGCTCCCCACTCTGTCTCTGGTGAATCCTCTCACCTCCCCACGACTCTGACCTGTACCCCAGTGCTTGTATGCATAAATAAATAAATCTTTTAAAAAAATCACTTTGTTTCAGAGGGTACTAAGGCCACATCTATATAGGGGAGGTAGGCGCATTAACTACATCACCTTGCTTAACAGCATCACCTTTTCCCTACACTAAAGCCTACAGTCTGTTCTCCAGTTTCCTTCCCCATTAACATATCCAGCTGGACAAATTCCTGTAGATTTTTTAACTCACATGCACCTCAAATGTCCTCAACCTATCTTTTGCCAAATTTCAGATCTCTTCCTAATCAAACTCCCTGTCTCCAAGCTTGGTCTTGCCATGTTGCTACTAAAGAGATTGTTCTAGAAGTAAGATGTCATTCTTCTGATTAGGGAAAAGTACATTGTTGTTTTGTAAAACAAATTCCAAACTCCCTGTCAAAACCTGCAACTCTTCATAACTGAATCTAGACTACCCTATGGTCTCATCTCTTGTCAACCTCCCCAAAACTCCAAATACACTCTGAGCCCCTGGTTGCTCCACAGTATACCATGAAACCTTGTTACACCTCCACATTGGTTTATGCCATTGCCTCTGCCCTATATTGCCTCTTTGTCCAGTCTATCTATACATCTATACTACCTGGTCATGTCACAGACTGCATTTTCTCTAGCATCACTCTTCTACCATATTTAATTACTCTTTTATCTAGTCCTTCTCTCACTTTCTATTCATATGTATACACGTATTTCATATACTTTATTATTTTACCTGTTTTGTCTCTGCTTTCCCTTTCTAAAAAAAGATACCTTGTGGAACTTAGTTATACCAGAAACTAGTATAGTGCCTCAAATTTATGAGATACTTTCAATGTTCTATGTCATTGTTATCCGTTGAGATAATCATTCATTCACTCGAGACCACTATGTGCCAAGCTTTCAGGATCTAGTGATGACTAAGATACATAAGGTCAGCAGTCATCATGGAGGTTACATGGCATTGCAGCAGGCAAAAAACTTACAAATGGAGTGATCAAAAACAAAAATAGTAAATAAACAAGATGGAAAGCACATTGAGATCATAGTGAAAGATCAAAACAGACTGAAGGGAGAGAGTCTGTCTGAGAAAGATTGTCCTTCACCTGAATATCAAGAGGATCCTCTCTGAGAAAATGATACTTGAGCTGAGATTTGGAAGATGAGAAAGGCAAAAGGCAGAGAGGAGGAACTGGCTTATTTAAGGGACTGAAATAAGGCCAATATGGCTGGAATATAGTGAGTAGAGTTGAGTAGTAGGAAATGAAATTGAAAAATCGGTCCCAGTATAAATTTTACTCAGATCTAAAAGTCTTTGAAATATTCAGTCCAAATAAAATCTTAAGACCTTTACTCTAATTACTGTAAAGAGCTGGTAAAAGAAGAGCAAGAAATAATGAAACAGATAAAATATCAGAGGTATTTGTTGCTTGGGCTAGGGGTATGAAGGTAAAGAGGAAGATGAAGAGAAGTAGATATATTGGAGATGTTATTTGGAGGTCCAATTATGAGATCTTGCTGCATGTAATAATTAAGGATGACCCTGATGTTCTGGCTTCAGCATTGGTTAGAAGTTGGTGGCACTGATTGAGCTGACAGTAGCTTGGGACTGGGTGTTATGGTAGGTTTAAGGGAGAGACTAGAAGTCAAGAGCTCTGTTTTGTTAGGAGATGGATATTAAACACCCAAGAGAAGCTGTCAAGGAATAGCAAATGACTAATAAATAGAACATTGAGGCTGAAAATAGTTATGCAGTTAACAAGATTAGATTCAGTTAAGTGCACATGACTCATAAAAACTAAACCAAGCAGCCTTTTCTCCAGAATTTGTGAATGAACAGTTTTTTTTTTATTGAAATAACGTTGACTTATAACACAACATATGTTTCAGTAATACAAGTTCACACCTCTTCAAATGTATATCGCCACACCATGTTAGTAATTATTTGTCAGTCATAAATTAAAAATTAAATGATTCACAGGGAAATGCAAATTAAGACCACAATGAGGTATCACCTTACACCAGTAAGAATGGCACACATCAAAAAAAAAAAAAACCAACAACAACAAATGCTGGTGAGGATGTGGAGAAAAAGGAACCCTAGTACACTGCTGGTGGGAATGCAAGCTAATCCAACCACTGTGGAAGGCTGTATGGAGGTTCCTCAGTCTATTAGAAATGGAACTACCATATAATCTGGCAATCCCACTCCTACGCATCTACCCAAAGGACACAAAAACACCGATCCAAAAGAGCATCTGTACTCCTATGTTTATTGCAGCACTATTTGTAATTGGTAAGACCTGGAAACAACCCAAATGCCCAAAAATAGATGACTGGAACAAGAAGATGTGGTACATATACAATGGAATATTATTCAGTAATCAAAAGTGACAAATAGGGCCATTTATAGAAACATGGATAGAGCAAGAAGGAATTATACTCAGTGAAACAGGTCAGAAGGCAAGAGAAAAATATCGGATGGCTTCACTATTAGGAGGAATATAAAAGAGCAAAAACTACAACAACAACAAAAAAAGAAGAAGAAGCTCAAGGAAATGGACAAGTACAACCAAAAGCAAACAAAAACTCAACAAGACCAAAAGGTCAAAGATAAACCAAAGGGACAATGGGGGGAAGGGGAAGAAGGGGAAGGCAAAGACAGGGATGAGGGCAGAAAGAGCACAAGGGACTGAGGTGATGGTGCATGGGTGGAATGGTGATAGGAACTCCCTGGTGGATACAAATGTCAAATATAATTAAATAAATAAATATTTAAAAAAAGATTCAAAAGAAAAACAATCTGTTGTTATAAGGGATGTTTTCTTTTTTAAATTTTTTATTTATTTTTATTTATTTTTCTTACAATGTTTGCTTTATTTTCTGGGTGCAGTCCCCATAGAATTTCCATCATCAATTCATACGTGCACCATCACTGTACTCCCTTGTGCTCTTCCCATCTATGCCTTGATCCCAATCCCCCCCTCTTCCCTGCAGAATGTCTGATTTGTAGTTGTCTCTTTTGTTTTGTTGTTGTTGATGTAATTTTTTTCCCTTGATCCCCTATATTCGTCCTATAAGTGAAACCATATATTATTTTTCTTTTTCCTTCTGACTTATTTCACTGAGCATAATCTACAAGGGATTTTTTTCATCCCCAATCTTCAGTAAAAGGAAAAACAGAGCTTCCCGGGTGGCACAAGGGGCTAAGCACCACACTGCGAAGCATCCACAGCCACTGCAGCATGATTTTGATCCCTGACCAGGGAGGTGACCCACATGGCGCAGCAGGCCTCTCCTGCCTTGCCTGCTGCTCCCTTCAGCAGTGTATTTCAGTCGATCTGCCTGTTCTGCTCCCTACTCTATCTCTAGTGAATCCTCTCACCTCCCACACTTCTGGCCTGTACCCCAGCTCTTGTGTGCATATATAAATAAATCTTTAAAAAAAGGAAAAGGAAAAACAAAACAAAGTGTATCCTGGGTTCTTCTTAAGAACATGCAGCTTGGGTTCAGATGCTTTCTCTATCTTAGGCAAACTTGAATAGTTTCCCTCAAGTCTTTGTGCCCCTGTTTCTGATCTATAAAACATTATTTAAATAGGGCCAACCTCCAAGTGTTATCATAAGTGTTTACTGACTTAGTATTTATAGCAAGTGCTCCCAAAACCGCCTGCCTGACAGATAGCAAAAGCTTATCAAAGCCTAGCTGTGATCTGAGCTCCTATAAGGGGTGTGTAACACAGCAGTGCTGAACCATTTCTAGTTATCCAAAAGAGCCAAGCTTTCTACCCACCCGGTCTTTTTCCAGTTTGGCTATAAGTAAACATACGTGTTCCTAAAAGATACTATGCTTTACAAAGTTGTGCAGTAACAACCTCAAAGCTTATGGGACAATGGGGTTTAATAGCACAACACTTAAATACATCTTCAGTTATACATTTTAAAAATACAGGAATCAAAATATAAAATGTTTGTTCTTCAGGACACTATGGAGAGAGTGAAAAGACAAGCCACAGAACTGGAGAAATTGCTTAAGCATACACCTGAGAAGGTCCAGTATCCAGAATAAATCAAGAACATTCTCAACAGTAAAAGTAAAAAACTCAACTCTCATTTAAAAATGGGCAAAAAGGGCCTCCCTGGTGGCGCAGTGGGTTAAGCAACACACTATGAAGCAAACCGCAGTCACTGCAGCATGAGTTCGATCCCTGCCGCCGGCCAGGGCGGGGACCCACATGGTGCAGCAGACCTCTCCTGCTGTGCCCGCTGCTCCCCTCAGCAGTGTACTTCCGTTGATCTGCCTGTTCTGCTCTCCGCTCTCTGTGGTGAATCCTCTCACCACCCCACACCTGTACCCCAGTGCTTGTATGCATAAATAAATAAATCTTAAAAAAAAAATAAAAATAAAAATGGGCAAAAAAACATTTTGAAAAGACATTTTTCCAAAGAAGTGATACAAATGACCAACAGTATGTTAAAAGATGTTCTCCTTCATTAGCCTCAGGGAAATGTAACCATAATGAAATCAAAACCATAATGAAATACCACTTCACTCCTACTAGGATTGCCATAACTTGGGAGCAGAGAAAATACCACATTCCAAATGTCATCAACTAAAGAATATAGGTAAACAAAATGTGGAATATCATTCAACCATAAAATGGAGAGAAGTGCTGACACATGTTACAACAGGGATGAACCTTAAAAACATACTAAGTGGAGTCTCCCTTGTGGCACAAGGGGTTAAGCACCGCACTACAAGGCATCTGCAGCCACTGCAGCACAAGTTCCACCCCTGGCCAGGGAGGTGACCCATATGACATAGCAGGCCGCTACTGACTCACCCCAGTTCCCCTCAGCAGTGTATTTCAGTAGATCTGCCTGTTCTGCTCCCCACTCTGTCTCTGGTGAATCCTCTCCTCTGGTGAATTGACTTTCAATTTAATTAATTTTATGCTATATTCTGATTTCTTCTAGTAAAAAAATTAATGTGTGTTAATTTTAAAACAAAAGCTTAGCGAAAGACAAAATCTGGAGTAAATATTATTATTCTAGCTGTATTATTATATCTATACTTTTTATCATTTTTAGAGTTTGGCATTTATTTTACCAGACTTAATTTCATGAATACTTATCTGTATGTTATTTAACTTGCTTTTTTTTAATAATAGGGATTATTCAACAGGTGTTCTTCTGTGCAATGCTTTTTCCTTTAAAAAATACATATAGGGGCCTCCCTGGTGGCGCAGTGGGTTAAGCAATGCACTATGAGGCAAACCTCAGCCACTGCAGCACGAGTTCGATCCCTGCTGCCGTCTGGCCGGGGAGGGGACCCATATGGCGCAGCAGACCTCTCCTGCCTCGCCCGCTGCTCCCCTCAGCAGTGTACTTCTGTTGATCTGCCTGTTCTGCTCCCTGCTCTCTGTGGTGAATCCTCTCACCCCCCACACCTCTGGCCTGTACCCCAGTGCTTGTATGCATAAATAAATAAATCTTTAAAAAAATAAAAATAAAAAATACATATAGGGGCCTCCCTAGTAGCACAAGGGGTTAAGTCACAGCACTATGAAGTTATCCACAGTCACTACAGAACGAGTTCAATCCCTGGCCAGAGGGCTGACCCACATGGTACAGCAGACCTCTCCTTTGTTGCCCACCACTCCCCTCAAAAGTGTATTTCAGTCGATCCACCTGTTCTGCTCCCCACTCTGTCTATGGTGAATCCTCTCACTCTCTGCACTTCTGGCCTGTAGTTCTTTGTGTGCATAAATAAATAAACCTTTTTTAAAAGTACATAATTTTATATAATTTTTGAAAGCATAAAAATCATTAGATATTAGCCCCATGAAGAAAGGAAATAGATATAGTTAAAAATTAATTCTAGGGAGACCCCCAAATTACATAATTTTATACATATTTTATGTAATATGTGTACTATTCTTCATAATTCATATTCTACCCAAAATTATAGGAAAAACAGATTAGCATTTCTTTTATTGTTTTACTTTATTTTTTATTAAATTGTAAAAAATTATAATTTTTCCAATTGTAATTTAAGATCATACATATTTTTTTTTACCTATATTTCACTTAACATTATATATCCTTATACATTTAAGTGGCTTGCTTTTAAATGTCATTTATAACACAGTTTCAATGACTGTATATTTATTTCAGCATTCTACTATAATGGATACTTGGATAATTTCTAGTTTTTTGTTATTATAATGAGATCTGTGAATATAGTACTTAGTGTACAGCAGGTTCTCAAAAAAGTTACAGAATAAATGAATGTATGAGCACAATGTATGTACTCACTTCTAATCCAGGATCATTTATAAAGCTGAAATTAGAAATCTAGTAAATGCCTAGTTTTCCTAAAATCTACAAGATAAGATTTTGCTTAATTTGCCTCTAAGTTAATTCTTAAAGAGATGATGTGTCCTGTGAAACCACACATAACATGTATAAGGCAGGACATTTAATTTGACTAAATTTCAAAAATATCTGGACTCAACATGCAAAAATCAATCCAATTGCAAAGGGGACAGTCCATCTCTAAGGTATGACTGAAGAAGTTGAATACAATTGTGAGATGTTTACATGGGTAGGTGATATTTGGTGAGTGAAGCAGGGCGAAGCTGATTCCTAATAGTAGTTAAGCACTTACTAGAAATGTATAATCTCAGAATCAAAATAATAAAATACAGGGAAAGTCATATTCTGACATGTTTCCTTGTTTACTGTTTGTAGACTTAATATTTTTGTTAGCAATTCACTTGGTTTCAATTCAATGTCTTTTTAAAATAATTTTATTCTTCTGCGGCCTCCCTGGTGATGCAGGGGTTAAAGTCTCAGCGCAATCAAGCTATCGCCAGCCACTGCAGCTTGAGTTCCTCTGATCTCCAGCAGGCAGGGAAGCTGTCCAGCATGGAGCAGCAGAACTCTCCTGTCTTGCTTGCTGCTCCCCACCAGCAGTATTTCAGTAGATCTGCCTGGTCTGCTCCCTGCTCTGTCTCTGGTGAATCCTCTCACCCCCTGCATTTCTGGCCTATACCCCAGCTATTGTATGCATAAATAAATAAATCTTTTTTTAAAAAAAGGATTTATTTATTTATGCATACAAGCACTGGGGTACAGGCCAGAGGTGTGGGGGGGGGGGCGGTGAGAGGATTCACCACAAACAGAGCAGGGAGCAGAACAGGCAGATCAACAGAAGTACACTTCTGAGGGGAGCAGTGGGCAAGGCAGGAGAGGTCTGCTGTGCCATGTGGGTCCCCTCCCTGGCCCGCAGCAGGGATCGAACTTGTGCTGCAGTGGCTGCGGTTTGCTTCATAGTGTGTTGCTTAACCCACTGCGCCATCAGGGAGGCCCCACTAAATAAATCTTTTAAAAAATAAATTAAATAATTTTATTCTTCTTAAGGTCTTGAATCAACCTTTCTCTAACTCAGATATTTCTATTAATTTGTAGACAATTCATGTATTAAGTACTGTTTCCCTGCTTACAAAGTGTACCTCTACAGCAAGATAATGGAAATCAAGGTTTGGAGCCATAGTAATAATAACAACTTACCTTATATCACAACAGGACAGGTTATACATCATGATCATGAGATTCTCTACCTACTTTACACATAATCATTCATCTTTTTATTAGAACAGAGCCATTGAGGTAGATATTGATGTCATACCTATTTCACAGATGAGGAAACTTTGGTAAAGTCACCTACTTCAGGTCAAGGGCGAAATCAAGGTCTGAGGCCAGACACTGTGGCTCTGAAGCCCATGCTCTTATCAAGCATCTAGAGAGATCCAGGCTTAGATTTTAGTTCTGAATTTCACCTGAATTATCTTGAGCAATCCCCTTAACCAAGTTGAGTCTTGCTTCCCCATTTGTGAAAAAAGAATTGCAATAAACACCTCACACGTTTTTTGTAAGAAAAAAATTAAATCATGTGTGGAAGGCACTTTCATAAACAGCAATGAACTATGCGATTATTGCTTCTCTTATTTGTAATAGCATGTAAAGCTAAAAACAAAATGTACTGTTTATCAACGGGAAAAACTGAAAATAAAGAACAAGGCAAACTTGGTGATATCCAGAATCTTTATTTGGTTAAAACATGCATATTTGGGCCTCCCTGGTGGCACAAGGAATTAAATCCAGCACTATGAAGTTATCCATGCCACTGCAACATGAGTTTGATCCCTGGCCAAGGAGTTGACCCACATGGCATAGCAGACCTCTCCCATCTGGCCTGCTGTTCTCCGCTGTGTGTTTCAGTCAGTCCACCTGTTCTGTTCCCCACTCTCTCTCTGGTGAATCCTCTCACCCACCTCCACACATCTCTAGCCTATATCTTAGTTCTTGTATGCATAAATAAATAAATCTTTTTTAAAAATGTTAAACAAAAGAAAACATGCATATTCTATGTTAGCTACTTGACCTATACCAGACAAATGACAAGACATCATTTTCTCTCTTTGTTCCCATAGTAAAAGAAAAGGGGTATATTGAAAATTAATACTATATTTTCAGAGATGTATCCTATCTGAAACAATGAGTTATTTCAAAAGCTTGGAGAAAAGGCTCTGGCTAAATTCAGGAGAATGTGGAGTCTGCCTCAGTCTCACCATTTTATCTTCAATCTAAGCAAGTCTGTCAGAAAAGCCTCAGAAATTTAAGCAAGAGGCTCTTAGCTGGTTACTTTCATTATATTTTTTTCAATTCAAGAATCCCTGAGCATTTCCCATAGTTATTGTTCTCCTTAAGGGAGATTATATATTGTTGTTAAAAAATAATAGTTTTGAATCAAATTGAATTTAGATCCTAACATCTTTGCTTTATTAGCTGGTGGATCTTGGTCAAGTTATTCACCTTCAATAACTTTTTCCTCCTATGTAAAAGGGAGTAATAATGCATTTGTCTGAAGAGGATGTTGTTGTAAGAGTTAAGCAGCAATAATAATAATAATAGCTTACACACACTGACTACTTCTGATATGCTTAGTGCTGTGCTAAGTTCTTTACAAGTGCTTCTCTCTCCTAGCCAATCCTCTTTGCACATTTGAGAAAGGTGAAATTGGTTCTATTTCATAGTTGAATAAACTGAGCCTTTGTGATGTCACACAGTTAACAAGTGGCAGTCAAGCCTGGCACATAATTGCTATTTTGAAAATATAACTCTTTTTCCTAAGCAGTCTTATACGATGATTTCAGGAAGAGGAGACACTCTATTTTTGATATAGAACTCAGCAATCCCACCTCCTTTGACCTTATGCCAAGATAAACCTGTATAAAATCTTGTGATCTCAGACAGAAGGTGCAGCAAGATACAAATATTGAAAAAATTTTCAAATGGTAGAAATTCCCTGTGCATCATGTGAAATCAAATGTACTTGTCTGTTTTCATCTCTGAATCACTGAAGGAATTGAGCACTACAAGGCCTGACTTTGACATAGGCTGGCAAAGACCTGGCCAGTTTATCAAGGCCTCTGGCTTTCTGTAATAGGAATATTTATTGATAAGAAGGTTGAGAAGTAGATTGAAGTAGATTGAAGGGGTAGAAAAAGAATGACTTTACCATTCTTAACTCCACTTACTTGCTAGCTGGGAGGCCTTGAACAAGTTGCCTAAATTCTCTAAGGCTCACTCCCTTATCAGTAAAAGGGAGATAAGAATAGCTATCTCAAGTTGTAAAGAGGTTTAAATGAAATCTTTCTGAATCATAAATCCAGAAGACAGATTTTCTACTGTTCGGAGGTCCCCAGAGCTCTTCTCTGCCTCTCTGGTAAAATCCAGAACCCCTGGGAAGCATGTCTAGCACACCTCCCCCTTGCTCTCTCATGCCAGGTCACAAAATGCTGCTTGCACTGCCCAAGATATAGTTTTCCTCCCTGAGTCTCTTCAATCATTTGTTCACCCAGCCAAAAAAAAAATTAACCTCTGCTGTGGGTGAGACACTGAATTAAATGTTATAAATACAGCTATGGAACTAGAGGGCACAGTCCCTACTGGCAAAAACCCTGGTATCAAATGAGGTGGGTAAATAGCCATTACAGTTTGGGGTGTTGGTGGTTGGGAGAGGGAAGACAAAGTGTGGTAGGAGTGCATATGGAAGACACCCTGCCTGGTCTTAGATGATCCATGCTGTCTGAGAAGTTAGGTTGTATTTACACAGTGATCCTAAAGGGATGTGTTTATGACCTTGAGCCAATCACAGTTCTCTCTCTGATAGTTTTGTGGATAAGGCCTCTAAGCTAGAAGGGGTTGTTAATATTTAATGAAAAGAATAAACATCATCCCTTCAGATATATTCTCCAAAGTTTTGGCAAATCTCACTCCTTTACTTTATTCACCATCCCCTTATAAACTCCTTAAGAACTTTGTTGCTGTCTAGGACTGATGGGGAGTTGGTAGAAGAGGGAGTTATCTAAAGAAGCTTTCCCTCAGAGGACTATGAGAATATTTTTGTTTAAAGATTTATTTACTTATGCATACAAGAACTGGGGTACAGGCCAGAGGTGGGGGTGTGTGAGAGGATTCACCAGAGAGAGTGGGGAACAGAATAGGCAGATCAACAGAAATATACTGCTGAGGGCAGCAGCGGGCAAGGCAGGAGAGGTCTACTGCACCATATGGATTCCCTCCTTGGCCAGTAGCAGGGATCGAACTCCTGCTGCAGTGATCACAGTCTGCTTCATAGTGTGTTGCTTAACCGACTGCGCCACCAGGGAGGCCCTATGAGAATATTTTAAAAAGAGGTGGGAATAGAAATCCTTCATGAAAACATCATGGACTCTACAGGTCACCATTCAGTAATCCCTAGTAAAATAATTAAGGATCATTAATGGATGCTAAAACCACTATATGAAAGTTGTAGTTAAAAAACAGGATACTAAAAAACCCATAAAAATAGAAAGATCTGATGATTATCACCTTACTGAAATGTGCAAACTTGAAGTTACCTTTTTAGAAGCATTTGACAGTTCATCTCCCATATCTTTGATTGGCAACTTAAACTTTATTCTAAATTTCCTGTTTTTTTCTAATATGGGTGTCTCAAGTTTTGTCTTCTACCCTCAATTCTTTTTATCTTACATAATTTTCCTGGGCAAGCTCATTTACTCCCAACATCTTAATCAAAATCTATATTCTGATACACTGATTCTGTTTCCATCCTAGATCTCCTTCCACAATCTAAACCCATAGTCCAACCTCCTGCTAGCCTTGTAACTGGAACTTCCTGAACTATAATTTTCTTGATATTCCAAGTCTTCCTTTTTCTAGCCTCAGTCAGATATGTTCCTCATCTTGCATCCCTTACATTATTTAATAGTTTTTACCTAGCAGTTATCCAGGCCAGAAATCTGGTGGTTTCCCTTTATTCATAGTGACAACAAAGATTAATTATCTACTAATGACTAGGTACTATGTTCTTTGTATGCAATATGTTCATTAGGCATGAATAAGGACACAACCAGTTTCCACACCTTTATACATGGGAAAATAGATAATGAATAAATGATTGCACAAATGTAACTACAAACTAAAGTAATGTTGTAAGGGGAAAAATATAGAGCTAAAAAAGAAAATAACAGAACCCAGCCAGGGGATGGATAAGGTGAAGAAGAAGAAAAAGGGATGGATTTTAGAAAATGTTTCTATGAGAAAATGTCTGAATACAGATGAGAAGGATTTTGTAACATTACCACAGGCATTGTCCTAAGTGCTGCAGATGTAACGATAAACTCAGAGAAAACTACCACTGTTTTTACAGGACTTACAGTTTGACTAGAGAAACAAACCATTTCACAAGGACAGTTTAAATCTCCAACATATTATACAACTGCCCTTGTTGAATTTCACTATATTCCAGTAACTGTAACTTGTACTTCTGCATTTAAGATTTCCAGTCCCAAATATCCTTCCCAACTTCTCTCCTGTTCCTTTCTCTAGGAACTTTATGCCAGCACTGACATTCACACTGAACCCCTTCTCAGCTGTCCCCCAAACCACTACTCTTTGTTTTCATTTTAATCTCCTTCTACTTTTCTACATGCTTCCCCTACTTCTTTGGGAAAATAGGTTTAAACATCATTGGGGAACAGTAAAGAACCTTGCCTTCATGCTGGGTTATTTAATTTTTCTTTGTATCACAGGAGCAAGTTATTTCATGAGAATGATTAAAACTACCTCACATGGGTGAAGGACCTATAAAAAGTAAACTATAAAACATTGTTAGAAGAAATAGAAGAAGACACAAAGAAATGGAAAGACATCCCCTCCACATGGATTAGAAAAAATTTATTATCAAAATGGCCACGCTGGGTGGCGCAAGGGGTTAAGTCTCACCACTATGAAGCTATTGGCAGTCACTCTAGCTCGAGTTCAATCCCCTGCCAGGGAGGTGACCCACATGGTGCAGCAGACCTCTCCTGCCTCACCCACTGCTCCTCTCAGCAGTATATTTCAGTCAGTCTGCCTGTTCTGTTCCTCACTCTGTCGCCAATGGAATTCAACCCCCAATCCCACACATCTGGCCTGTATCCCAGTTCTTATATGTATAAATAAATAAATCTAAAAAAAAAAAAAAAGGCCATTCTACCAAAAGCAATTTACACATTTAATGCTACTCCAGTAAAAATTTCAATGATATTCTTCAAAGAAACAGAACAAATACTGACGAAATTCATATGGAGGTGCAAAAAGCCTTGAATAGCCAAAGCTCTCTTGACTAAAAGGAAGGGGAATGGAGGTATCACATGCTGGACTTCAAATTATAGTACAAACCCATAATAATAAAATCTGCATGGTACTGGAACAAAAACAGGCACACAGACCAATGGAACTGAATAGAAAACCCAGAAATAAATCCATAGATCTATGGACAACTAACATTTGACAAAGGAGAAAAAAATATGCAATGGAACAAAGACAGTTTGTTCAATAAATGGTGCTGGGAAAACTGAACTACTATATGGAAAAGAATGAAATTAGACTACTACATCTCACCATGCACAAAAACCAATTCAAATGGATCAAAGACTTAGACATAAGACCTGAAACCATAAATATATAGGCAAAATACTACAAGACATACATCTCAGTAACATCTTTAAAGATACATCGCCTAAAGCAAAGAAAGTGAAGGAAAAAGTAAACAGCTGGGACTACATAAAATTAAAGATCTTGTGACAGCAAAGGAGACATTGCCCAAAACAAAACACCCCACTGATTGAGAAAAAATGTTTGTACTCCATACAACTGATAAGGGATTGATCACAAAGATCTACAAATAACTCACATGATTCAACAAAAACAAAGTAAACAATTCAGTCAAAAAATGGACGGAAGAACTTAAAAGACACTTCTACAAAGAGGAAATGCAAATGTCCAACAGGCATATGAAAAAATGTTCAATATCCCTCATACTCAGGGAAATGCAAATTAAAACTACAATGAGATACCAATTTACACCAGTAAGAATGACACATATTTAAAAAAAAAACCAACTAGCAACTACAAGTGTTGGTGAAAAGGAACTTTCCAACACTGCTGGTAAGAATGCAAACTGGTCCAACCTCTACGGAAAGCTGTATGGAGGGTCCTCAGTCTACTAAAAATGGAATTATGATATGAGCCAGCAATTCCATTCCTAGGAATTTACCCAAAGAACACAAAAACATTAATTCAAAAAAATACATGGACCCTTATGTTTATTGCAGCACTATTTATAATAGATAAGTCTTGGAATGAACCCAAATGCGCAAAAATAGGCAACTGTATCAAGAAGATAAAGTGTATAGACACCATGGAATATTCAGCAATCAAAAAAGATAAACTAATGCCATTCACAGAAACATGGATGAGCTTGAAAGGATTATGCTCAGTGAAATAAGTCAGAAGGAAAAAGAAATAAGCTGGATGGTCTCACGGGGGAATACAGGGGATCAAGGAAAAAAATTATAACCAACAACAATGACAAAACAAAACAAAAATAAACTACAAATCAGAGACATTCTGCAGGGAAAAGGGAGAGCTTGGGATCAAAGCAGGAACAGAAAGAGCACAAGGGATGATGGTGATAGTGCACAGGTAAATTGATGGTGGAAACGCTGTGGGGACTATACCTAGAAAAATACCTCACATGATATTTGTAATGATTAATTTAATAAACAAGCATAATGAATATCACATAGTGGTTTCATAATTATGGGAATAAATATGGGAATGAAGACAAGAAATGTTATGTGTTATGACGTCTTCAAGAGTCATACTTCAGGGGCCTCCCTGGTGGCGAAGTGGGTTAAGCAACGCACTATGAAGCAAACTGCAGCCACTGCAGCACAAGTTCGATCCCTGCCTCCAGCCAAGGAGGGGACCCACATGGTGCAGCAGACCTCTCCTGCCTTGCCCACTGCTCCCCTCAGAAGTGTACTTCCGTTGATCTGCCTGTTCTGCTTCCCGCTCTGTCTGTGGTGAATCCTCTCACCCCCCACACCTCTGGCCTGTACCCCAGTGCTTGTATGCATAAATAAATAAATCTTTAAAAAAAAAAAGAAGAGCACCAGGAACTGGCTGTACTAAGCAGGTTAAGTCTCCTTTTTGAGCACTTACTGCATCATGTTCATAAGAATGTACAGATCCTCACACTCCTTGGACTCTCCCAACTCAAAATGTCTTAAAAATTCATTATTTAGTCCACCTATCAACTCAGCTTTCAAAGGTGTGGATACCTCCTCCACACTAGGCAAAGGTCTCCTCTATGCCAAGTTCACAACCATTGACTACTTCTTTTCAACATCTGTTTATTGACACACGACAAAATCCTAAATTTCTTATTTGAGCTCAGCAGTCACACTGTTAGGAATTTATTCCAAAGAAAATTGTGCACAAATATCCAGTGATAAGAATGTTTATCACAATAGCAAAAAGCTGGAGACAATCTGGATGTCAAATAATAAGTGATTGGTTATATAAATCCTGGTATGTACATAACTACACAGTTATTAAAGGTGATATATAAACAAATACAGCATGCATATAAAAAGTACTGGTGTGATTTCACACATATATTAACTGCTTCTCTGGGATTGCTGTATTATTTCTGCAATAAATACCTACTACTCCCATAGTAAGAAAAAAATAAATCTATTGAGCTTGATCGGTGGGAAAAATATAAGTAGATTTCAAAAAGACATAGTGAAGCTTCATATCTGTATTCAGGAAATGTGGTTTAATACAAGAAAATGGTGCATGAGGGACCTCCATGGTGGCACAATGTGTTAAGCAACACACTGTGAGGCAAACCACATCCACAGCAGCACAAGTTCTATCCCTGCCACCACCGTGGAAGGGACACACATGGCATGGCTGACCTCTCCTGCCTTGCCCACTGCTCCCCATGGAGAGCTTTTTGCTATTTCAGTTGATCCTCCTTTTCTGTGCCCCACTCTGTCTCTGGTGAATCGCTCACCCCCCCTCCCATAGCGCTCATCTGTACCCCAGTTCTCTTGTATGCATAAATAAATAAATCTTTAAAAAACAAAAAAGCAAATGGTGTATAGATTCCTTTTCAAAGTTTTCTCACCTTTCTCATTTTTATCTCAATAAAAGTTAAATATTAACAGTGTCTTAATAAAGAAAATATAGCATTACACAAATATTCTGCCATAAAAATACAGTGGCAGAACTCTCAGTTTTCATCTGAATTGGAAGTTTGCTAACATGAAATTTTATAGCCCATATTCACTGGCCTTAAAAGCCATGTTTATTCATACTAGGCAAAGGTAGACTTAAAAGCAATTTTCTTTTTAGCTTTCTTTTTGTTGAAAAATCTAAAAGTACTTGTTATCTTAATAACTAATTACAATTTTAAAATAAAATCATAATAAAAACTTAAAACAAAATCAAAAGTCATAAAAGTAAAAAAATTTTTTGCCCCTCCTTGCTAGGTTACCCACAGTCACCCAAAAAAGTAGTTTTTTGGTTTGTTTGTTTTTTTGTTTTTTTTTTAAAGATTTATTTATTTATGCATACAACAACTCCGGTACAGGCCAGAGTCGCAGGAGGTGAGAGGATTCACCAACAGAATGGGGAGCAGAACAGGCAGAGTGACAGAAACACACTGCTGAGGGTAGCAGTGGGCAAGGCTGGAGAGGTCTGCTATGCCATGTGGGTCCCCTCCCTGGCTGGAGGCAGGGATCGAACTTGTGCTGCAGTGGCTGCGGTTTGCTTCATAGTGCGTTGCTTAATCCACTGTGCCACCAGGGAGGCCCCTGGTTTGTTTGTTTTTAAGATTTATTTCTTTATTCACACAAGAACTGGGGTACAGGCCAGAAGTGTGGGGAGTGAGAGGATCTACCAGAGACAGAATGGGGAACAGAACAGGCAGATCAACTGAAACACACTGCTGAGGCAGGCAGCTGGCAAGGCAGGAGGTGGATCCCCTCCCTGTGGAGGCAGGGATGGAACTTGTGCTGCAGTGGCTGTGCTTTGCTTCATAGTGTGTTGCTTAACCAACCCACCGTGCCACCAGGGAGGGCCCAAGAAGTGGTTTTTATAGCATAAATGGGATCACTAGCTATATTGCTCTACAATTTATTATCTGAGCACTTTTCTAGACTAGTCCATATAGAATTTATTCACTTCAAGAACTCGATGTTTCATCCATTAATTAAACTATCAACAATAACTATAACTCTACAACTGAGAAATGATCATTTTCAACATCTTGGAATACTATCTTGCAGTATCATTTCTGACTTATCTCTATACCTACATATGTTAGTCTTAGAAAAACAACAGCTACCATTAATTATATATACTGAGTATATATGTTACTTAACAAACCCAAACTTTAAATATTATAATCCCATTTTATTAACAAGGAAACCAAAGTTCAGACTGGTTAGAGACTTGTCCAAAGTCTGTGCATTCAAAGTCACACATATGATACGTGACAGAGCCTGGATTCAAATCCAGATTAGTCTGACTCCAAAGTTTTCAGTCAGGTAAACTAACCACTAAACCAAACCACAAGCAAATATAGGGGTATTTATGATAAAGGAACCATATTATACATATCATTTAGCAACTTTTTCACAAATATAGATTTGTTTTCATATCAACAAATTGCAATTTTATCATCATTTCTAATATCAGCATCTACCTCCATTATATGAAGGATCATAAAATACCATTAAGTGTTAGGTGTAGGATTGATTCCAATATTTGGCTATTGTAATCAATGTTGACATAAACATATTTATTCGTTGCACATTTTAATGTATTTTTTCATATCAGAAATACCTTTAAAGTGTTCTTTTACCTACTTGATGCAGTAACTTCTTATAAAACTTCAAAAAAGTCTACATCAGAGTAAATGTACTCTGTAGACTTCAAAAAAGTCTACTTCAGAGTTTTTTGAAGTAGACTTCAAAAAAGTCTACTTCAGAGTTATCACATATAAGAAAACTAATTCTTCATCACATGTGTTAGTTGACAACACTTAGTATACTTATATCAGGGAGAAGTTGAATATAAATGAATATAAAAAAAGTTTAATGTAATATATAAGTCTGCTGTGTCCAATATAACCACCAGGCATATGTGACTATTTAAATTTAAAATAAACATTCAATTTCTTGGACTAATCACATTTCAAGTCTTAATTACCACATGGGATAACTGAGCATAGGATACCACTAGTGGTAACTGGACAGTGTAGATATAGAACATTCTCATCACCACAGAAAGCTCTACTGAACTGGTATAGAAGTCTCATTGTGTGAAATACTACACAGTAATTTTTTTTTTAAGATTTATTTATTTTTGCATACAAGAACTGGGGTACAGGCTAGAGGTTCAGGGGTGGGGGATGGGGGGTAGAGAGGATGCACCTGAGACAGAGCAGGGAGCAGAACAGGCAGATAGACTGAAGTATACTGCTGAAGGGAGCAGTGGGCGAGACAGGAGAGATCTGCTGCGCCATGTGGGTCACCTCTCTGGCCAGGGATTGAACTCAAGCTGCAGTGGCTGGTGATAGCTTCATAGTGCTGCAATTTAACTCCTGTGCCACCAAGGAGGCCCCTGCTATACAGTATTCTAAAAGAATCATGAAGCTCTATATATACTGTCATGGAGGACTACAAGGTTTTTGTTTGTTTTTTAACTTTTTTTTTTTTTTTTTAAAGATTCATTTACTTATGCACACAAGAGCTGGGGTAAAGGCCAGAGGTGTATGGGATGAGAGCATTCACCAGACAGAGCGGGGAGCAGAACAGGCAGACTGATTGAAACACACTGCTGAGGGGAGCAGAGGGCAAGGCAGGAGAGGTCTGCCGCGCCATGTGGGCCCCCTCCCTGGCTGGAGGCAGGTATCGAACTCGTGCCGCAGTGACTGCGGTTTGCTTCATAGTGCTCTGCTTAACCCACTGCGCCACCAGGGAGGCCCCTGTTTGTTTTTAACTTTTTTTTCAACTTTTAAGATCTGTTTCTTTTCTGCTAACCTTACTTTAATTTTTAAGTCTCTGGAAGAACAGCTGAACAACCACTGAGCTGTGAATAGTCACTCAGTGATTGTCCCTACCCACTCAGTGGTTGAGCGGCAGGAGCTGCAACCCAGTCTTCATCGGCAGGCTGGGCATGCCAGTCTTCAGCAGGGAGCTGCTGGATGAGCACTGGGGGCACAGACCTGTCTGTGCCTCAGGCTGAGTAGCAGAAAACTCAGGAGCTAAACCATCCATTCAGGCTGTACTACCTCCTTATTCACAGTCTTTTTAGCAGCAGCTTGCTCTTCTTTTTCTATCTCTTCAATTCCTATAGACATGGAGATGAGGCATGACCTCCCACAAGTGTTCACAGGCAGTGGTGCCAGGCATGGCCAGCATCCACCACATGACACACCCTGAGTGAGCTCCCTTATTGTTGCAGGGTATGCCCTGTCCACATAGCGCAGCCTGCACATGTAGAACAATGGTCAGCAGGTTAACATAAGATGCCTCTGAGAGAGATTGGTAGTCAGCCCTGGAATCAGTAACCACCAAAAGCCTTGGTTCCTGGAAAGCTGCCAGGATCTGGTTAGTGAGGTTTCCAGGAGTGAAGAGCCAGCAACAAGAGTGGCTCCAGAGGCAGCAGCAAGCTTCAACACAACTCGCTGGCCAGTGTCCCTGGGTAATGTGATATTGACATCAGCCTGGTTTTCAACGGCAAAAATGGCATGAGCTGCCAGAAGAAGCTCCTTCCAGGTTATCTTCAAATTTATGATATAGGTGCCACCACTTTCCCTTTTGTAGACGTACCATTCCATTTGGAAGTCAAGCACTTAAGTAACGGGAACCCAAAGCAATGCAATATGGACCCCTATGGATGGCGTGGAAAGTGTTTTTAACTTTTTATTTTGAAGTAGTTATTGACTCATGAAGCTAAAAGATTTTTATAATAATCTTACAAGAATGTAGAGGGTGTTTTTTTTTTCTTTTTCCTACTGTATTTTTTTAAACTTCCTATAAAAATTGAATTATAGAGTAGTGAAGGCACACAGGAAGACATAATGAGGTCACTTCAAATCTATTTATTAGGGGCCCTCCCTGGTGGCGCAGTGGATTAAGCAACGCACTATGAAGTAAACTGCAGCCACTGCAGCACAAGTTCGAACCCTGCTCCCGGCCAGGGAGGGGACCCACATGGCGCAGCAGACCTCTCCTGCCTGGCCCGCTGCTCCCCTCAGCAGTGTGTTTCAACACATCTGCCTGTTCTGCCCCCTGCTCTTTCTGGTGGATCATCTCACCCCCCTTCACCTCTGGCCTGTACCCCAGTGCTTATATGCATAAATAAATCTTAAAAAAAAAAAACAAATCTATTTATTAGGAAAAGGTTTCACCTTGAGCTGAGTCCCAAATGGTAAGCAAGTAAAGATATAAGGCAGAAAGAAGAAACTTATCTGTGGAGTAGGATGGAAGGACAAAGCATCAGATGAGTACTTAAAGCCCAAAATAGGGGTGCCCAGCTAGTTGAAGTGGTAGAGCATGAGACTTTTACATTCCAAAATACTTCTGCATTTGGGGAACGCTACAAGAATTAAGGAACATGATGTATGTGAATACTTTGTAAGCCATAAACTACTACCTACACGAAACAACTAGTGTAGGAATCAAGAAGCACATTGTATATGCTTTGAAAACAAAACTCAAGTAAGATAGCATTCTTCTTGACATGCAAAGCAATTAAATTATTGATAAATTTAACTATATAAATAAAAATGCTAATATTTTATCAGTAACAAGTGTATATATAGCATAACATTTACATTAAGACTGAACATTTACTTGTTTCATATATCTCAAGAATCACTATCATGAGTTATAGTCCCAATTATGTGTTAAAAAAGAGAAACGTGAAAACATCTAGCCAGAAATATCATTCTGCCTCACGATGATTTCGTTTTTCTTTTGCATAAGCCTGTGTCTTTCAAATAATCCACAAGCAAATAGCTCCATTCTGTAGATGAGAAATTATAAAAGACCATGTAATCAGCTGACAAAGGAACTGAAAACAAGCCCAGAGGAAATGCATGGCTGTTCTTACAAAGTCACAATGTACTGTTCTGTTTTCCTCCCACTCTCAAAGTGTATATTCCTGACATTTCTTGTCTTATAATTGGACTTTATGAATGAGAGCTGTAGGATGCTGTCTGGTGAGTGATTTGAAAAGGATATGCTGAAACACAGTGGAGGTGCTACAAAAACTGAATGCTGGGTTTTGTGTAGGAACTTAAATAAGAGTCATGAATTAGAAACTCCGAACCCCAAATTTCATTCTATATAACATAAAGGCTATTTCTAAGTTCTTAAGGGAGACTTTGAGTAGGTCTAGGGGACATGTATTGTGGAAGCCAAATAAATGCATAAGCTTGGATTTCAGCATAGTTTGGGGTCCCCTGGCTTGTCAGAAGTGTTGTGGTAAGAAAAGAGGAATTCAGTAATTCTTCATTAATCTTCTCCACCCCAAATACTGAGCAATTATTAAAAATCACACTTATTAACAGTTCTTCCATATTCTGTCTAACGTGCATTCAATTTCATATCTCATTGGATCCAGCAGATGAATAGAACCAGTTAGTCAAGAATTAGTTCTATAATCTCTGGAAATAATCATATTAAATAAACAAACTTTTCCTGTGTGCCTACTATGTGCCACAGGAGAATTGGCAGCTGGACAATTTTATTCACATTCAGATGGGGACACAACAAGGATTCTCTTTTGTTGGCAAAAATACTGGGGAAAGAAAAAAACGTTACTGAAGCAGGGCAAGCGGGAATCAAAAAGTAGGCTTGAAAAAATTCTCCAAGGAAACAGGCCATTATGTTAATGGTCTTTGTAAGTCTCTGGGTGGTAACATCGTGGGTTTTTTTCCCTTCGATATGCTTTCTTATACTTTCTGATTTATTCCTATAATAGTATTTATAACATATAAACAAAATAATAAAAATCTTGAAAGAAAGTGTCTCTAAAGACTATACAAAATCAGGAAGAGATTCAAATGTAAATAAGCCCATTGATTGGTATAGTTGACTGCCAATCATATTGATAGACAGCATGACTCCAGCTACTTAATTGATTGTTTTTTTTAAATCAAGCATTGGGCCTCAGCCTTTGGGAAGAAGGAAATACACCATTCACCTTAGGAAGGCATTAACTTTTGCTAGATTCTAGGACTTTGCCTCCACTGAGAGAATTTATTCAATGCTCCTCCCCCATGTCCCTAAAATTACTTGATTTTCCAATCTGTCTTTTTCAAAGGGAAGCATGAGGTCCTGAGAATAATATTGTATCACTGATAAATTGCATTTCACCAATAAAAAAATCACCACAACCACAACAACAAACAAAAAACATAGAAAATTCACCCATTGCCTTTTGTTTTTACATCTGTATGAACCTTTCTGCTGCTAGAAAATTTCTTTGCCCATTAAGTTCTAGTTAGTCAGAAAAGCAGAGGGAGCCACAGAGTATGAAAGGGTCATTCATGGAGGGTTGAGCACGAAGGACCCCATCCACAGTGAGTTATCCTGTGCACATACTCTCCTAGTACAGATGGCTCCTCGGGGCAGGAATTAAAGATGAAGAGAGAAATGACTCTCCAACAGAATACAGTACATTAATTCACTTAGAAGGCACCAGGGTGTGTCTGCTTTACTGACTTTTCCGAAGACACAGAATTTGGCACTATTTCCAGTTATAGTAAATATGTTTACTCCTTAAAATGTGCCTCTAAATTTCTCCAAATGAGGCCCATGGCTTATCACCAAATTCTAAATGAGCAGCTTGCTGGTTTGAAAACACTTGAGGCCATTTGACTCTTAGAGACACTGGAGGCCTGGATGTCACCTTTGTCTTCACCCTCCCCCAGAAGCTCCCAAAGCAGGCCAGGCCTTTCACTCATGAGTTCTGGCAGTTGGTTGCGGCCTCCCTGAGGAGAAAAGAAAGGGGGAAAACTGTGCTGGGTGAGGTTGGCCTCTCCTAACTCTTATTAATAGAGAACATGTGGGCTGAGGCGAAGGCGGGGGCTGGGGTTGCTGAGTAAACAGGATGGGATGAGAAAGAGAATGATGCTTTTATATTCTTGTCTATTATAGATCCAGGGAGGCTCTTTAATGGAGATGAAAGGGAGAGACAGATTTAAAGGAAGTCATTTCCAAAGCTAAATGTGCAGCCCACCGATGTCTTCTTTCTCACTTCCCGTGAAGGGGAGCTGGGTAGTTGACTGGTATTGCTAACCGAACTGCTAATCGGATTTCACAGGTTTTTCCTAATTTATGCCTCTGTTACACCTCCATCACCTGACCATTCTTTATTAGATCTTTCATTTCTTTAATAATCCTGCCACCGTTAATTGAGTGCTGCTATATGCCGAGCCCTGTTTGGGGGCACTGTGAAGATAGCAGTGAACAAGACAACCTTCGTGAACAGCCTTGAGAGAAAGGCGAGTAATGCAGAATCACAGTAGGCAAGTGTAGATCCCAACACCAGCTAGACCCAGGTGGTAAAGGGTTCTGGGAAGGATGCAGAATTTGCCTAGGAAAGGAGGATTGCAAGGCCTCTCCTAAAAAGGAGTCCCTGACACCTGAATTGAACCTGGGGTAAACCAGCTAGAGAAGGGTGACAGAGTTTGAGGCTTGACAGGCAAGAATATTGCAAGTGGCAGTAGCAGCATCAATGCTTAGAAAACACATGCTCCTCTCAGGGAAGGGGAAAAAACAGCCATATCCCCAAAAACATTCAAAGAAGGATGTTACAGAAACTACACAAAATTATGCTCGTTAGTCAGAGAACATCTAGCTGAGATTCCATGCCTCGAGGAAGAATGAGAGTGCTGTTTGTATCTGAAACTGTCTTCTACATGTTGACCTATTTTTGATTTGTCCATAAATACGTTTTTATGGAAAGGGAATTAAAGACTGGATGGCAGGCTGATATGTGAGGAAAATCTTCCCTTTTCCTATCAAAAAAATTCTAAATATGGTTACAAATGTGTTGAGTGAGGGGTCTCCCCGGTGGCACAAGGAGTTAAGTCATAGCACTATGAAGCTATTGGTAGCCACTGTAGCATGAGTTCGATCCCCGGCCATGGAAATGACCCACATGGCACAGCAGACCTCTCCTGTCTCGCCTACTACTCCCCTCGGCAGTGTATTTCAGCAGATCCACCTGTTCTGCTCCCCACTCTGTCTCTGTGAATCCTCTTACCCCCACACCTCTGGCCTACACCCCAGCTCTAGTACGCATAAAGAAATAAAAATAAATCTTTTAAAAAAATGTGTTTAGTGTTTACCCCTATAGTATCAGAGGAAACATCTGTAAAATAAACTATTACATTTTAAATGTGGTATTGAAACCTAAATATAGGGAAAATTTCTTATCATTGAAAACTACCTTTTAATGCTATATATACATATTTCATAAATTTGGAGTATTTGCAAGGTTATTATATAAGCTTGAATCTTCACATAAATATAAAAAATATGTGTGACCCTATATATGATAAAATTTTCTGCACTAAAAAAATAAGCTAGTTTTGGAGAACTGAACTGTTACAGATTTTTTTTTTTTGATTTATCAATTTTATTTCAGAAAAAAGATATAAGAACTTTGCCAGTGTAAAAAAGTCACTTTATTTCATGCCATTATTTCTTTTCAATCTACTAGCTAAAAACATGTCCATATCAAGCTTTTGTTTCTTGATCCTTATTATAGTCTCCATAAAAATCATTAGAAATATACTGTCTTAAAAAGAGAAGCTAATCCTCTCCTGTCCAAATTGTTAGTTTCCTGATTGACTTTGAAAACCAAAACTTTACTCTCTTTGAGGGAAAATAATCTATTTTTCTAGAGAATTTCAATCTGTCAGTCACTCTGATAGACGCATAGCTCCTACTGTATTATTTTTTGCTCCAGCTAACATATGTTAAAACAAAATCATTTTTCCAGCTGAAGACAACTCAACATTCTGATTAGCTCCAAAACTTTTTCAGTTAACCAGCGACTGCCAAGTTTCCCCAATGTAAGACAGTATCTTGACTCATTTTATTCAAGTATCAAACAATATGTGATCTGCCCCAGAAATCAGAGCTGCGCCCAAACATTATTTTTTAGCAGAGAAGTTAGAGCTGCTAAATTTGTAACTCATAAAATTTCAGTTATAAATCTCACAGAAGGAACTTTCATCCAAGACATGAAATGATTAAGAGGGGTAAAAAGAAATCAGGAAGTCTTTACTTTTCATCATTTTTAGTCAATGATCCACTTATACTTGGCCAAAAAGGATGGTTACAATGAATTTCTATGAGGACAGAGACTGCCACTTTCACTGATATGTCCTCTTGGGGACTATAAAATTCATGAATGTTTATCAAAAATATAGATTGAGTTCAGAAAGCTGGGGCTATTTTTTGACAATCCTTTTTGTGCAAAAATACTTCTATGAGAAAATAGTTTATGCTGTAACAAATTACTGTGCATAGACTAGTCATAGAAAAGAACCCGGACATCTAGAGACATGATCATAGGTCATATTCACTAAGGTGCTATCCAGACAGAAAAGACCTGATCAAAACATTAAACAAGTCAGTGGAATAAAATAAGGGAAATAAGGGAGGTAGCCATATTGACACTTCGTCTCCCTCCTCTACCCCTCCCTCCCTTCCTTTCTTCTCTCTCTCAATCTCTCTCTCTCTCTCCATTTTCTTTTTTTATCCAAATATCTTCAGCCAGGAGCCTGTTTGTTACAAGTTTTTACAACTCATTGGCATTAATTAAACCACACTTCTGTCAGCCAGAATAGTTATAGCCCACCAATTATTTCAATTGTCAGAAGCCTCAGGTAAAATTGCTTTAGGCACCAAAAAAAAAAAAAAGCAGTAAATCTCTTCAGCAAGCAAAGAACATATTTCTCCCTGAGGCTTAGAACTGGGTTTTCCTCTGAACAGAGGAACAAATACTAAGTGAGCTGAAACTGGAATTTTTTTCCTGCAACATTGGAAGCTGAAAGACAGCCTGGCCTTGACTTGCAAAGTCCCTGGAGAGAAGCCTTGCTTCAGGGAGACTAAGGAAAAGACAGACACACCTGAGGTTCTCAGAATTAACTGCTGAATAGTCACCTGGTGAGTTTTTTGAAACTATTCAGATGCTTGGGTTTCATTTAATTGGCCTAGGCTATGGCCGAGCATCGTTATTTTCAAAAGGAGCAAAACTGAACAATCATTGTTTTAAAGTATACAGATTTCACACTTAAGTCTCAGAAAACTAAGGTAAAAGAAACTCCCTTCATCTGAGATAAGAAGTTAATTCAAAAGAAAGAAGGAATAGTTCTCATTATCATCATTCCTCATAATTATTCTATTATTTCATATCATCAACTGGTCATCTGTGACTCCATTAAGATTTTTCATCAGCTTATTTGGCTGTTCTTCAGTTACTCCGTGTCAGAAACTTCACATCCTTCCCACAGCTGTCAGTACAGGCAGCGTGTAGTTCTTTGCTTCTCAGGCCCCACTGCCAGAGAGCAGTAGCAAGCTCGGGCCAGCACACCACTAACAACTGCCCTATTCAGAGGGGCGGCCCTACCCAGGGCCAGCAACAGTGGTCAGGCAGGAATGTAGGCTCTCGGCCTCTAGATCTTCTAGTTTCTCTAGAGAAGCCTGAAATTTTCATGTTAATGTGAAATCTCAGAGATTCTTAATGTCAGCCAATAATTCAATTGTGAATAATCAAAACACATCTACTGACCAAAAGCAAGCTGCCAGTTTGCAGTCTTTCTCTTAGGAAGCTCTTCATCTCATCTTCACATGGTTAGCTTTTAATACTCAACTTTAAATAATCCATTCTGAAACAGTTCCTTCGAGACAGTTCACCAACAGCTTCCCATTACCCCTAACCTAGTGCTCCAACTCTGAGCACTCAGCACAGCTCCCAGACTTCTCTCCCTGGAAAGCAGTTGTGTGTCTGACTCCCCTCGTGCCTGCAAGCCTGCTTCCTGAAGGTAGGAATTCTGCCTTGGGGCTCTTATTTTAGGGGAGATATATTCATTTCAAACTGGGCACTGACTCAGCAGACAAATGTTTTTTAGATGCTTACAGTAAGTGTTTACAGAGATTTAACAAGTTCAAATTATGGCCTTTCAGAAATACACATATAATAAGCTGGAAACACTAGGAAACACTTTCACTCTCCAAATAGATGCCCTTACCTTTATAATTTGCATCTACTCCCAGATCTCATTCACTGGGGGCATCCTCAGAACATCTTCGCAGGGCACCTTTATCTTTAGAGTGTTGCTTACTGGTTAAGAGTAGCCCTTTAAGACCAGTCAGCATTCAAAGTTAGGCATTGCCACCTGTGTGACCTTGTTTAAGTTACTTGACTTTGTTCTTAGTTTTCTGATATTTAAACAGGGGATAATAATAGAATCTGCCTTACAGGATTATTGTGAGAGTTAATTATGCCAACAATGATATATTGTGCTAGGCCATTACTATTAGCCATGATTGGAAACAGCACCTCCCAACAACCCTGCATAGTGAACATTGTCATCCCCATCTTACAGATGAGGCAGCTGTGAGGTCCCAAGGCTAATGCCCAAGGTCACTCCGCCATGCATTACAGCACTGAGATGTGAACACACATCTGCCACCAAGTCATTATATTTCCAATTATACAAAAGAAAAAGCAACCCTGTCGTGTCAAATGTTTACCAGGTTGCCTACTCCCACAGGTTAACCTAGTCCTACTCACCTTAACAAGTACATAAATACAAGTTAATTCCTCCTGTCAGTAGATTAATAATAATAAAACTAACTATTGATCTCTGCTCTCTATGTTGTGCTAAGCATGTGCCTTTCATTGTCTTCTTTAATCTCTGCGAGGCACTTCTTATTATTTTCAGATGAGGAAATTGAAGCCCAGAAGGTTAAGTTACTTGCCCAAGGACACAAAGTGGTGTTTCAAAGTAAACTCTGACTCTAAAGACATTAAGCATTCTTAACCTCTCAGCCAGGCCTTGGGTTTTCCCAGACCAATACAATTTCATTAAAAATAATAATAATAAAATTATGAACCAACTTACCAACTCTTTATTTCATTGCCACCAACTCATAAAAGAAGGAACATGCTAATTCAAAAACTGTTGAGAGTTCTTAACCTCAGTGCAAAATAATTAAATACATTTAACTTTATGAAAATTTTCAGACATTGCTTTTTTTAAAACTTTTCTGTGTGAACTGGTGGAGGCTCTGTGTTCACCATTATCCTTCCCTACTGTTTTTCGCTGTTGTTCCCTGTGTAGTCCCCTCCAGAAGTTTTACCTCTCTCAGATTATTCCTTTTACCTAGCCCTTCCTTCAGAGGAATAGTCCCATGGTAAGCAAAATTTGAACTGGGAGAAGAAAGTCCAGTACAAATGTGAGAGAGGACAGTGGGCCAACCTAGGCTATTGGAGCAGCCAAGGATGGGGGTATCTGTCCATGCTGAGCAAGTAGTTAAAAAGGGAGGTCATGGTACACTGTGCTATGAGATACACGGTCCAGGAAAAAAGGAAGATGGAAAAAGGGAGGAAAAGGAGCAAAGAACTTCCTGGCTCTACCTTCATAACACCCAGATGGAAGGAAGGAATGGCTCATGAGGAGACGGCACCTTGGGGCCTCCCCCATGGCACAGTGGGTTAAGCAATGCACTATGAAGCAAACAGTAGCCACTGCAGCATGAGTTTGATCCCTGCTGCCAGTTCCATCCCTGCTGCCAGCCGGGGAGGTGACCCACATGGTACAGCAGAGCTCTCCAGCCTCACCCACTGCTCCCCACAGTATTATACTTTAGTTAATCTTCCTGTTCTGTTCCCCACTCTGTCTCTTGTGGCTACTCTCACCCCCACACCTCTGGTCTGTACCCCAGTTCTTGTATGCATAAATATATAAATTTTTTAAAAAATTTTAAAAAAAAAGAAGGCACATTGACATCAAACAATGTTTGTTATTTTGCTACAACTACCGATAGATGCCAACTTAGATAGGAGTCCCTAGGATGGACTTTTGGAAGGGGGAGGTTAACTTGAGCTTGGTTCTCCTAAACTCAATCTCAAAAGTAGAAGTCACAGTTAGTTTCATTCATTCAACATTGGTGCTGAAATCCACTACGGCCCAGGTTTTATAATCTGCACTAGAGAAAGGTTACCTTAATAAGGCTAGTCCTCGCCAGTCTTCAAGAACTGAGAGTAAGGGGAGAGAAATAAAATATTTCATTATTTTTCATTTCTTCTTTTGTGTTTGCATCGGAAGGCACTCAATCAGATAGCTGAAGAGAGTACTGTATTTAGAAAATATGGTAATGTTAATAATAGTGTAAGCATTTCTCTGTGAAAATAATGTTTGCTAATGTGCAGTGATACTCCTAACACGTCAGGCACTGGGTTAAACACTATGCATGAGTTATCTCACTGAATAAAAACAATGCACAGAACATAGTAAGGCTCAGTAACGAATGAATGAATGATTGAGTCAATGAATAAATGATTATTCATTACAGCTCTATGAAGTAGTTTCTACTATTATCGCCACAGTATAGATGAGAAAACGGAGACATAAAGTAGTTAAATAACCTGCTTTAGGTCACATAGATCTGACTTCATGACCTAGTAACAAACATGACAAAGAATAAAAAACACATCCCAAATAAGGCATTCCAAGATACTGTGGCACTAAGAGTAAGCATCTAAGCCTGCATGAAAGATATGAGACCTGACCAAGGTACAAAGGATAAGAATGATGATGAGCAAGAATGAGAACTGGGACCTTTGTTCTCTATACTCTTTCTATCACACCAGATTTAATTCCCAGGGTTGAGCCAGACCACACCACACCGCAAAAATTAATGCTTCGTATTTACTATCAGCAATTGCCTAGACCCCAAGACTCTCCCATTGACTAGTTGAGAGCACAGGTATTCAGAAAGGAAAGAGAGAAGAAGAATATAAGAAAGAAAAAAGGTGAGGGCACCAGAGAAATATTAAGGTGAGGTGACTGACAAATCCCCTGGCTAATGGTCTTCAGAATATACTCCTCCATGGTATTCGTAACACATGTGGCACCATGCAAACCACCATCACTGCAGTATCAAACAGCTTGCATTTTCAACAGTGTACTTTTGAGACACTTTGTAGGAGTAATTATGCCCTTATTCCTTTCAATTAATAAACCTTTTCATGATAAACCGGGACACCCTGACAAATCCAATTATCCATAAGCAGGAAGCTCTACACAATTGCTTACACAATATATAACTCTTCAAGATAAAGCATAATAAAGAGGTCCGTATAGTACTGTTAGAATATATAATTTGTCGAGGTCTTTCAACTAGTCATGCTTCATGTATGACTATTATAGATGTATCACATATCTTAGAATATCTGTTTTAATGAGTTCTACTGGTGCATTAACAAGACAAGATGTTAGGGGTGTTTTGTTACTATTGTTGTTGTTTGGGGAGTAGGGGGTGGTCAGTAGAGTAGTGGCAAAGGAGGAAATATAGAGAAAGGAATCCCTCAAGTCGAAATTAACTTACCCTCAACTCCTTGTATCAGGAAAAGTGCATTTCTTTTATGCCCAGTCTGTGATGATCCTGTTAGACTTTCTGTCAATACAAGTAGCATATGACCTGCTGAAGTTAATTCTTCAGAACAATGGAATTGAGTTAGCAAAGCCTCATCCTATTACCTTTTGATAACAAATTAATTCTTTATTCCCCCTTTCACACTGAGTTCCTGACACATTCAACTATTAGTGTTACTAGTGAAGAGAAATGAACTGAAAATGCCAAGTGCATTTCCTAAATCTCTTTGGTGGGTTTAAGAGCATTTTACATCTTTTCATTAAACCTTTCCTTTTCCCTACAAACTAACTTAAAAGGATAGAGACATGGGCAGGATTTGACCTCTAAATTTAAGGGCTGGTGTACTAATTCAGTTACTTTTGCTCTTAGATTCCAAGAGGGGTTTACCAACAGAAAGCTGCTAACAATCTTTAAAAGTGACTCCTGAGAAACTCCTAAGATCTATCACCAAACAGAAGACAATTAAGAAGCTATAGTCATTGTATCATCATGATTTTTTCGTAGAAATTAAAAAACACACACGGATGAAAAGATCAGAAGAAAATACACCAAAAATTAATAGTTACTAAACACTGAAATTATTTTTTTTTACTTTTTTTTTTTGCCCTGGAGTATTTCTTTTTATTTTCATTAAATATTTATCTTTAAGAAAAACCACTATTTTTTTTTTTTATGTGTTTAGAATTATTTTGATTCTTGGGGGCCTCCCTAGTGGTACAAGGGGTTAAGTCACAACACTATGATGCTATCAACATCCACTGCAGCACCAGTTTGTCCAGTTTGTGCCCCCCCCACCTCCCCCACCCACAGCTAATCCACATGGTGCAGCAGACCTCCTGGCTAGCCCCCTGATCCCCTCGTTAGTGTATTTCAGTCAATTTGATGTTCTACTCCCCACTATTTCCGTTGAATAATCTCACTGTTCCCTGCACCTCTGGCCTACACTCCAGTTCTTGTGTGCATACATAAATAAAATAAAAAAAAATCTTCAGGGCCTCCCTGGTGGCGCAGTGGGTTAAGCAACGCACTATGAAGCAAACCGCAGCCACTGCAGCACGAGTTCGATCCCTGCTGCCGGCCAGGGAGGGGACCCACGTGGCGCAGCAGACCTCTCCTGCCTGGCCTGCTGCTCCCCTCAGCAGTGTACTTCCATTGATCTGCCTGTTCTGCTCCCCACTCTGGCTCTGGTGAATCCTCACACCACCCCCGCATCTCTAGCCTGTACCCCAGTTCTTGTGTGCATAAATAAATAAATCTTTTTTAAAAATCTATCAAAAATTATTTTGATTCTCTTCTGGGACTCCCAGGTCCCTTCTCCTACCTTATATAGCTGGGTGATAGTGTTTTCCCATCCTTGCAAAAGACAAGTTGTATTTCCTGAGAATGAAATTCTCAAGAATAAAACAGAGGGATTTCTAGACTATGAGACCAAGGCCCTGGGAGACCAAACAAACTGAGGACAAAAGTACTGCATGTTGGGCCCTCCCTGGTGGCGCAGTGGGTTAAGCAACGCACTATGAAGCTGGCCGCAGCCACTGCAGGGGTGTGGCCCAGATGGGGCAGCAGACCTCTCCTGTTGCACCTGCTGTTCCCCTCAGCAGTATATTTCGGTTGATCTGCCTGTGCTGTTCCCCACTCTGTCTGGTGGATGCTCTCACCTCCCGCACCTCTGGCCTGTACCCCAGTGCTTATATGCATAATAAATAAATCTTTAAAAAAAAAAAAGTAAAGCATGTACTAAGTCTAAAGTTGACTAAATGAGGATGCTGAGACTTCCACATGCCCCCACACCAGCCATCCAGGGCTCTGTTGGCACTCAGCTCCTGCCACATATCACAGTCTAACTGAAAAATGGACAGATCATCACTGGCACACCCAGCAGAAAAAGCCTGAAGTTTTCCCCAGCTAAAAAGTCCAGCCACCATATGCCCTAGCGGACCTCAATCTGCAAACCCATAACTATTTTAATATGCTGGCAGACAAGACTGATAGCCTCTAACATTAATATAGTGATTGAAGCAAATTGACAAAATCATAGCAATGAAATGAAATAAATATGATATGAGAAGAAATTTAAAAATAGTAGTCCTATCAGATAAAAAACAGTGGCAATTATAAAATAAGGATAGAATGTTATTTTTAATGAACATTCAGAAGACAAAAAAAAAAGAATTAAGTAAAAAATACGAAAAGCAGGGGCCTCCCTGGTGGTGCAGTGGATTAAGCAACACACTAGGAAGCAAACCACAGCCACTGCAGCACGAGTTTGATTCCTGCCGCTGGCCAGGGAGGGGACCCACATGGCGTAGCTGACCTCTCCTGCTTCACCCACTGCTCCCCTCAGCAGTGTGTTTCAGTCAGTCTGCCTGTTCTGCTCCCTGCTCTGTCTCTGGTGAAGCCTTTCACCTCCCTAGACTCTGGCCTGTACCCCAGGTCTTGTATGCATAAGTAAATAAATCTTTTTAAAAAAATATGAAAAGCAAAATAAAATGGAAAGTTAAGACTAGTCTAGAAAGTAAAGCAAAAAGAGATAGAAAGTAAGAAAGAAAAATATAAAATTCTGGAAGTGCAATATCCAAAGAATAAGAGTTTCAGTAACCATAGATAAAATGAAAGGCAGACAACTATGATGAAATAATTTCAAATTTTTTCTTAGTATTGAGGACATAGATTTTTCAAGCTCAAAGGGACTTACTAAGTATCCAGAAAAAAAGGATGAAAACAAACCTACACTAAAACATATTATTGAAAAAAATGTAATATCACTGGGACAAAAAACCTTGCAAGCTTCCAGAGATGAAAAAAAAGGTATAATAAAAGATCTTCAGATTTCTTAACAGCAACACAGCAAACTGAAATAAAGTCCTCAAAACTTTAAAGGGAAATAGTTATTAACATGGAATTTCATATCTAAACACACTTTGACCATGGATGTAGGGATAAAGACATTTTCAGAATTATGAGTTTTGAAAACATTTACTTCTCTACACTTTTTCAGGAAAACTAAAATTTGATCAGCTAAACAAAAAGAGAAAACTGTAGATGAGGAAAGCAGGAGAATAGGGAAGGGAGTTTGGGGGAAGGGAATGATAGTGAAAGGAATGTCAGAGGGATACAAGTCCAAATTGGTGCAAATTATAATGCCCAGGAGATAATTTTCAGGGAGTTAAATATGTGATATGCCGGAACATCTTGAGAGAAAATAAACATGAAAGAGTACATATTGAATTGACTAAAAGAAAATAAAACATGTAGAAAACAAAGTAAATAGGGAAAATAACATAAAACAAAATATGTAGAAAAGAAAAGGCAAAATCATCATTTACAAACCACCGAGATGTGACTAGTCATTGCAGAGTAAACACTGGCCAAACAAAATTTGTGACATCATTATGTTTGGAAGAGAGAAGGATGAGAACGGGGATGTGTGGTGGGATGTGAAGGGGGCAGGGAGAAAGAAAGCTCATCTTCAGATTTGATTGTGAAATGCTCTTATCACAACTGACAAATCGAGAAGTCACAATGTAATTATCTTATATAGAAACATGGAGGTAAATATAAAAATAGCAGTTGATACCTGAAAGTGAATCAGGAAAGTGGGGGCCAGGGAGGTACAAAATGACCACATTTCCTTATATTTTATGGAGCTATTTCATTTTTAAACTATGGGCATGTATGAGTTTGATATGAGAATAAAAATGAAACTCTGAAAATTAAAAAAAGAAGGGTAGAGAGCTAGCTTCTGAGATATATTTATTTGGGTTGGAATCTTACTGTAGCTCTTACCTAGATGTGAGCTGGCATAACTTCCTTAATCCTGCTGAGACTTTTTGTTCCATCTGTAAAACTGGGATAAGAGTGGTTTACAATTAATATCATCTGGCCTTTCAAATGACTCGCGCTCCCTTGCTCTCATTTGACTACGAAGGGAAAATCACTCCAGTTTTTCCGTTCTGGGAGCAGAGTTCTCAGCTGCTTGAGAACGGAAACAAGCTCAATGCTTCTTGATCTTCACCAGACAAGGTACAGACACCTTATAAAAGAGAAGTAAAAGAAAGCACCAAATATTTTGGGAGCCAATATTAACTCAGACTACTTTTTATTATAATCTTATTTAGATATTATAATTTATCTCCTTAAACACATAGAACTTAAGCAACAATAAAGTGAAAATAAACTTAACTGTAAACCAAATCACAAAATCAAGGGAATTCAAATGAACACTAATTCATGTGATAGTTGGTAATGTTTTGCTGAAACCAAATCACCGTTCCTCAAAAGCACATGCTGTCACAGGTTGTCATGGTCCCCGTGCCCAGGCCACTGGATGCTGGTTGACCCAGTTTCTCACTGCTTTTCTGTGAATCTTTCTTCCACAGCTGGCTGTGGAATTCCTCCGCCTTTGCATGGTGCTGCATAGCTCATGCACCAGGTCTACTAGTGATCTTTTCTTGTTAGCTGGGTAAAATGAAAGTAGCACAATTTGGCACTGATTCAATCATACACAGAAACTTGCTCTCAAAATTGAGAAAAACTCCAATTTAAAATCATCATGAAAAATCCCCAAATGGAACTCTTTGGTAGTTAATTAAGGCCTACTGAGAAACCCTAACCCAAAGTCAAGAATAAGGCCTTTCCAGAGGTCAGCAGGTATCAGCCTCCCTTCTGGCCTTCTCCCTCATCCTCTCCATGCTGTCCAGTCGCCACTGTTGGTTTCATTATGCTTTTTTTTTTTTTAAAGATTTGTTTATTTATGCATACAAGAGCTGGTGTACAGGCCAGAGTTCAGGGAGGTGAGAGGATTCACCAGACAGAGTGGGGAGCAGAACAGGCAGACCGACTGAAACACACTGCTGAGGGCAGCAGTGGGCAAGGCCGGAGAGGTCTGCTATGCCATGTGGGTCCTCTCCCTGGCCAGCGGCAGGGATCGAACTCGTGCTTCAGTGGCTGCGGTTTGTCTTACAGTGCGCAGCTTAACCCAGTGCGCCACCAGGGAGGCCCGGTTTCATTATGCTTTTACCATAGCCATGGATCATGTATTAGGCGCTAATGGAGATTTCCTTCTTTCTACATCCAATTGCTCCTCATTTTACTGTATTAATTATGGCAGGTCCCAGGTTTGCCTTCTTTCTTTAAAAAAAAAAAATCTTCCTTATTCAAAATACATTTTATAGTATGTGCAATATCTCATACTTAGGACAGAAAAAACCAAAGCTATGTTATCTTACTCATCAAAAGACACAACTTCATCTTATAATGGAAAATATTTGTTAACTTCTTTGATGCTAAAAAAAAAAAAGCCTGTGTATTTTAGTGGGATTTAATTTGTATGTTCCCAATGGATTAAAAATAAACTCACAGAACAGTTCTTTTGTTTAGTGTGACTTCATATGCAAGGTTTGTGAGCTTTCCTAGGAAGAGGTGGTTCTTGCGAAAGAAAACATTATACAGCGTGCAATCACACATCCCGTAATATTTCAGTCAACCACATAATAACGGTGTTTCCAATAGACTAGACCATATATACATATCTATATATATTTAATCTATGTGTGTGTGTGTATATATATATATATATATATAGGTGTGTAGAAGGCATTTAGGTTCCTATAATTATACCCTATGACATTCTTACAATGAGGAAATCACTTAATGGTGCATTTCTCATCATGCATAGCAATGTATGACTGTATTAAAACTTCCCCAACACAGCCTCTGCTCTTACCCACAACCCAACTGTTAGGCAAAAGGAAAGCTTCAGGCACAGCAGGCTGTATCCTCTGATGACAACATCCAGCCACATATGACCAAGGCCAAGGGGTGAAATGTTCTTCACGGTTCTGGGTGTCTCTTTTATGCATTTGCAGCTGTCCACTGAAGTAATGACACGTTGGGCCATTATGGCCATTGCAGGACTTACAGCTGACTATAGTAAGTGAAAGAAAAATTAAAAGCTGTTTCTGTTCATATGAAAAAGATCTAAGGTTAAATATTCATTTGTGCTATAAATATTCAGAGAACAACCACTGTGTGTGTCCACGTTTTCCATTGCCAGTATCAGGGGTATAAAAACTTATAGAAGACAAATGCCCTGTCTTAGAGAAACACACAATCTAGAGGAGGAAGTAGACTCATGAAAACAACTCAAATATCAGCCACTGCAGCACGAGTTCGATCCCTGCCGCCGGCCAGGGAGGGGACCCACATGGCACAGCAGACCTCTCCTGCCTCGCCCACTGCTCCCCTCAGCAGTGTGTTTCTGCCAATCTGCCTGTTCTGCATCCTGCTCTGTCTGGTGGATTCTCTCACCACCCCCACACCTCTGGCTTGTACCCTCCACTTGTATGCATAAATAAATAAATCTTTAAAAAAAATACCTACAAAGCAATGTCAGAAGTTCTAAGATTGACATGTAGTATGCTGTGAAGAACAGAGGAAGGAACAAATAAGCTTTATCTTGAATGACTTTGAGTTCATCTTCTGACTGAGTTAGAGTCCCTTAGTTTAACAAGAAATGGGTAGGGAAAAGCCCTGGTAAGAATATGGCACAGAGGCATAAAAAAGCTTGGATCATACAGTGTTGATGAGTAAGTAGGTCTGGGGTTATGTAATATACAATAGATAAAAATAACCAGAAAAGACATCCTGGGGTAGACGATTAAGTTTGAAATTTTCTTATTCATTTCAATTTGATGTGTATGAAAATATATTTACATACATATGTAAATAAAGCCTTGTTTAGATTTGGTAACTATAGAAATAATTTCTTGCAGTGTTTTCTTAAACACATAGCAGATAACTCATAGAAAGCAGAAGTAAGGAGACACAATACTATTAGCCAAGTGTTGCTTATGTTTTTTCAATGAATAAAATCTCGAATAGCTGAAATAATTGATAAACTATATGTCTTTTAAATAATTCTATATATATAGGTAACAGATCAAGCAGGACTCTGATAAAAGTTGAGCCAAAAATGGTTAATTTAATATTCTTGGCAAATTCATTAGTCTCAGTGTGATTCTGATGGCAACTAGTAGGCACTAAAAAGCCTCAATCATGGGGCCTCCCTGGTGCTGCAAAGGACTAAGTCATAGCACTATGTAGCATCTACAGCCACTGCAGCACAACTTTGATCCCCAACCAGGGAGGGGACCTACATGGTATGGTAGACCGCTCCTGTCTCACCCACTGCTCTCCTCAGCAGTGTATTTCAATCTATCCAACTATTCTTTACTCTGTCTCTAGTGAATCCTCTCACTCCCTGTACCTGGATTCTTGTATGCAGAAATAAATAAATCTTTAAAAAAAATAAAAGTCTCAATCAGTAAACTGGTTTAAATAATATTTTGCATTTTAGGAAGGAGGGAAAGAAAGTGCAGAGAGTTCCCCAAGGAATTATAACATTGTCTAAAGGAAAAACGAAGAAAAAGAATTGAATAAGTAAGAATGAAAGACATTAGGAGTCTACAGATATTAAAGTTAAAAATCACTAAACCTTTGTGACCAATTAGTAGTACTGGATAGTGAGAAAAACAAGAAACAAAGAGGCCACCAAATTTCTCACTTGAGTATCTGAATGAGCTCTATTTACATCTCTTAATTTGAATAGCAAAGAACAGATTGGGAGAGGCAGGATAAAATGATGAATTCTGATAAAATGCAATGTTAGGACATGATGATAAATCAGATAAGATTTCTTTTTAATATAAGTTTAAATGTTGATAAGACAATGATGGGGACCATCTGTTGTGACAGTCACATTAGGAGGTAATTTGGCAATATCTAATAATATTAAAATGTACATAATACATGACTCATCAATTCCGTTTCTCAGTGTTGATTTCAGAAAAATATACATGTACTAAGAGGACCATACATGGATGGACACTATACATTAATGTAATATAAAGAATTCAGGGCCTCCTTTTGTGGTAGTAGGGGTTAAGCACTATGAAGCTATCAGCAGCCATTGCAGCTTGAGTTCAATCCCTGGCCAGGGAGGTGACCCACATGGCACAGCAGACCTCTCTTGTCTTGATTGCTGTTCCCCTCAGCAGTGTATTTCAGTGGATCTGCTTGATCTGCTCCCCACTCTGGTGAATCCTCTCACCCCTCACACCTCTGGCCTAAACCCCAGCTCTTGGGCTTCCCTGGTGGCGCAGTGGGTTAAGCACAGCACTATGAAGCAAACCACAGCCACTGCAGCATGAGTTCGATCCCTACTACTGATGCATAAATAAATAAATCTTTAAAAAAAAATAAAATAAACCCCAGCTCTTATATACATCAATAAAGTAAATCTTTTTTTAAAAAAACTGTTTTAAAAAAATACAAACTACTTAAACACCATTTGACAGGAAAATGACTAAAGAAAGAGTGAGAGTAACCAAATTTACTACTAATAAAATCACTTGGCATATTGGTTGCAAAAAATTTCTCCAACCTCCTCTGGAAACACTCTTTGGGGAAGGGCCTGAATATATCTTAGCGATTCTTATCATGAGAAAAGTTTCCAAACGAGTTATGGAATGTGTTTCTAAAACTACCGCTAGACACACCTAGGTAGGATTTAAAATACTGAGAGTGTATCTCTGAGAAGTGATTCAGAATGAGCTTCAAAATGTTTTGGGTGATACAGCAATCCCAGAAGACAACCTCTTGCTATTTGTGGCAACATGGATGGAGCTGGAAAGGATTATGCTAAGCAAAGTAAGTTAGAAGAAAGATGAATATCGGATGGCCTCATTTGTATGTGGAATACAGAGAAACCAAACAAAAGGTCAAGAAAAATTCAAAACTGATGAGCTGACTATAGATCTTGACAAATAGCAAAGGAGAGGAAGAGAAAGGGTTAAACGGGGAGGGAAGAGCACAAGGGACTATGGAGATGGTTCACAGGTGATACGGTGGTGGGAGAACTCTGGGGACTAGGACAATGTAAGAAAAAAAATAATAAAACAATTTTAAAAAGTTTTTGAGTGATGGTCCTCCCTGGTGGTCTAGGGGTTAAGTCTCAGTGCTATCACCTCTACAGCCTCAGTTTAATGCCTGAGTTCGATCCCGACCAGGAAGCTAACCCACATATGGTATAGCAGACCTCTGCTGTCTTGCCCCTTGCTCCCCTCAGCAGTGTATTTCAGTAGTTCTGCCTGTTCTGCTCCCCAGTCTGTCTCTGGTGAATACTCACCCCCCTCCACCTCTGGCCTACACCCCAGTTCTACACGAAAATGAAAAATAATAAATTTTGAGTGGTAAGTGCAGATTGTATAACGAATGCACAGCAAGATACCACTATGTAACCACAGACCCACACCCAAAACACTATATTTCTAGAAGTAAACATGGGTTTAGAGGTGATGGTTTCAAAGGAACTTCTGTTATACCCATAATAATTGAATTTTTTAGTAATCAAATATTTGTGTATTCTGTAATTAGAAGCAGATATTTATTTACTCCTAGTACAGTTGAGGGGATAAAGGTAACCTATGCAAAAATATGATTTTCTTTTAGACCACACACACCGAAGCATAACCTGGTTAAACTTTATCTATGTAATATTCATCAAATATTTAAAATTGTTCTCTGCACACAATGAAGTAGGCACATTACTTTGAAGGGATAGGACAAGGGAGGTGGCAAGGATGGGAAGGAGGAAATAGAAATCCTTCTGGGATTTCCATGTCTGTTCATCTTTCAAGATCATCTTTCAAATGCTTTTTCTTTGGTTCAGTTGCTAAGTCTGATCTAATCTCTTTGTCTTTCAAACCCCCACCCCAGTTCCTTCTATCACATATGTGTGTACAGGTCTCATCCCTCTTCCCACACCATTCCCTCTTCATTCCACTTTGTATTTTCCCCAAACCCAGCAGTGCCCTGCACACACAGCTCTCAATACTAAATGATTATTGAATGAAATGCTTCCAGCTAGGCCCCAGAGGTCTGAGAATGGTCTTCTACTCTCCACTGTAATTACTGCTCAGTGGAAGTCACTTAGTCCTCTCTATCCTCATATCCTCACCCCATCTCTCCCTCCTCCTCACTGCTGTCTAAAATTCTTGCCATAGGAAATATATGTTTTCATTACATAATAAAAGTAAAGGCTCAAAATTCAACACTCCTCCCCCCCCCCAGAGAGAACCATGAAAAGTAAATGGTTGCATCTCATCCTTCCCCAGGCGCAGGATAGACAGGAGTGGGAGGCAAGAGAGTGGCATGTTCCTCTGGTACCTGGGGTAAGGTTAGGGCAGAAGTGGAGAATAGAATTCCTTTTGGTTTCTTGCAAAGAAAAAGGAGGCCTGAAAAGGGGTTTTCTTCAAAAATCTGCCACAGTGGTCACCCACAATGACGTCTACAGTTTTTTCTATCCTCTGTAGCTTTCCTAATAAGAACAGTCTTGACACCAATAGCTTATTACAAGCTTTTCTCTTGAAGTCAGTCCACCTGTAGAGATAGCATCGAACTTCAATTGTTGCACCTCATCATGTCAGGAGAAATTCACTGAGAGATGTGGCTGAGGGCACTTCCCAAGAAGTCCTTCTGGATTCCCTGTGGATTCAGACCAGCAGCCACAGCAACCAATGTTCCTTGTGTGAGTCTTATGCTCTAGAACATCATGACATGCTCTCTCTGCCCTCATCCCCCCACACACACACTGATTTTTTTTTTTCTTACATGAATGATTAATTTGTCAAGCAGGCAATGTTTGGAACCTCAAATGGGGGGATTTGGGGAAAGGTAAAAAAAGGATGATTTGTAAGCAATAAGAGTGGTTCTTCACTCTGGTCCTGGAATTGGTGTAATGTACTCACCAGCTCTCTGTAGGAGGCTGCAGAGGCCCGAGGGAATGAGGGCTGACAGGTGCTAGGATCTTCCATCAAGGGAATAAATACTCCAACTCAGTCTTCTTATTGATTTCTTCCCTATTGGCCAAAGCCTGGTGAAAGTCAGAGGGCAAAGGAGTTCATTTATGTGGGGCACTATAGCTCACCCCCTGGGGCATGAGCAGGTGGAAGGGAGTGAAGGATGGCTAGGAAGATAACTGGAGGATTGCAGAACAGCTTCATTGTCTCTGGCCCAGAGAATCAAGATCATGCCCATTGATAGGTAATTGGATAAAGATGTGGTAAATAGGGGCCTCCTCCCTGATGTCGCAAGGAGTTAAGGTGTAGCACTACGAAGCTATCCGCAGCCACTGCAGAATGACTCCGATCCTCTGCCAGGGAAGTGACCTATGTGGCATGGCAGACACCTCTCCTGTCTCTCCTACTGCTCCCCTCAGCAGTGTACTTCAGTAGATCTGCCTGTTCTGCAACTAACTCTATCTCTGGTGACTCCTCTCCCCACCTCATCCTGCACCTCTGGCCCAGTTCTTTTATGCATACATAAATAAATATTTTTTAAAAAGAAAAAAAGATGTGCTGTATATACATCATGCAATACTATTTGGCTAAAAATAATAATAAAATTTTGCCATAGGCAGCAAAATGAAAGGAACTCAAGAGGATTATGCAAAGCAAAATAAGTCAGAAGGAGAAAGACATGTATTGGATGATTTCATCTATATGTGAATATAAGGAAAAAAAGCAAAAAAATGGATAAAACACTATCAAAATAACCCAATGGAATTTGGTAACAGAGCTGAGGTTACCAGAGGGGCAGACAGTGGGGTGGGAATAAGGGTAAAGGGAGAGCCAATGGATGGTGATAGTTTCTTTAAAAAAAAAAGTAAATAAATAGATAAAATATAGTTAGGCTTTCTGAAAAGAAAAGAAAAAACAAGAGCAGTGGTAAAGCCATTATGTACTATGCCATCTCCAGACTAGAGCACCACTGCTATTCCAGCTTCCCTCCCCGTTGGTATCCACGTGGCAATATTAGGCTCCATATAAGGGGGCAACATTTTGTGTCCATATGCCCTCCCTCCTCTACCCGAACCATTCTCCCCTTTTCCACTTTGAGAACCACCCATCTTTCAAGATAAGGATCAAACATTTCTCTATGAAGCTTCTTCTGATCTTATTCTCTTTGCATACACGTCATGCTTCCGTCTTCACAACCCTGAAGCCCTGTGAGCACATACGCTTATTCAGGACTTTATTTGTGTACATTTCTGCTGTCACATGTTGAGCATTCCTCAAAGAAAAAAGTGATGACAACTTCATCATTACAAACAATAACCACAATTATCATTTTCTGAGAACCTGCAAAATGCCAGACCCAGGCCCTTTTTCAATTCATTCTTTTGTCTCTGAAATAGCACTTTGGTTTTTAGCCAACGAACCAATGTAGAGACTGATTCGCAGGGAGATTGGTAGATTTGCATGATGTCACTCAGCTAGTCAGCAGTGGTTACTTAAACTAGTAAACTGGATTCAAACTCACATCCCTCTAACTCCCAACTTGAAAGCAATTGCAGGGGACAGTGTCTCCCAACTTTACAACCCCTGAGCTGGCCCAATTCTGAATAATGTCCAAGTCATACTTTCAAAGAAACGACCAGAAGCACAATATGATGACAAAAATCTTTTGGCCATGTGTACATATTCCCTGGTATGGATTGGCATGTGGCTTTGATTTTCTTTAGTCCTGTCTCCGGGCTGAAAGCCTACAGCAAAGTGGGACTTCCCTGTGTTTAAGTGCTCTCCTCAGGGCAGACTCTTAGCAAACAGAACCCCTAGAAGACTAAGGTATTGAACTTGCTCCTCAAATAATCAGAAAATTTTGTCAGAGACTGGAAAGACAGTATTATCGAGAACATTTAAACAAAATATTCTCAGACTTTTATATGTGAACTATGGGAACTGAGGAAGAATATTTCAAAAACTGATGCAGTTATAATAGTCACCAGAGTTTGGCACTTACTCTGTGACCAACTTCATGTGTTACATATTTTACTGATTTTTGTAGCAGCCCGGCAAGCTAAGTCTTACTTCTGAACAGAAAACTGAGCTTCAGTGAGGCTGTCAATTGTTCATGTCTTCCCAAATACACATAATGTCTGACTCCAAAACTCTGTGCCTAAATGTCCATGGTCCCCCTGACTCCTTGAAAGGAAGAAGTTAAATTCCATCAGAATCATGGAACCAATATCACCATGAGGGAAGTCCCCTAGAAGCCTTGGACATCTTATGGCTAATAAAAATAATTATAATTGTCTCAAGGAAAGGAATAAGAACAATAATAATAATAATAACAACAAGAAAGAAACAAAAACCAAAAATGAAAAGACAAGGACTAACTGGGGATACTTGGTGGGGAGGGAAGAGGGGAAGGGTTGAGGGCAGATGGGAGCACGGGGGACTGAGGTGATGGTGCACTGGTGTTACAGTGATGGGGAATACATGGGAATACAATTGATGTCAAATATATGTAAGTTAAAAAAATTATATTAAAAAGATAATAAAAAAGTAATTATAATTGTCAAGCAACATACATTTATTTATTTATTTATTTATTTATTTATTTATTTATTTTTGCATACAAGAACTGGGGTACAGGCCAGAGGTGTTGGGGGTGAGAGGATTCACCAGAGACAGAATGGGGAACAGACAGGCGAGTCTACTGAAATACTGCTGAGGGGAGCAGCGGGTGAGGCAGGAGAGGTCTGCTGCACCATGTGGTTCCCCTCGCTGGCATAGCATGGAACTTGTGCTGCAGTGGCTGTGGATGCTACACAGTGAGGTGCTTAACCCCTTGCACCACCAGGGAGGCCTCTGTCAATCATCATTTTTCTCTGCCTAATTGCCTCCTTTAAATTTTCATTTACATCTTTGTAAAATAAATTAGGTATCATCCTAATACTACTAACTAAACTAAATAATTAACTAAACACTAAATAAATTAGTGTTTTCATCCCACTTATGGGTGAGGAGGTGGGAGTTCAGAAAAAAAGAATAGCAGGTAACAGTGGGACTAGAACCCAGGTCTTTAACTTTTGAATCCAGTAAACATAAATGCTAAAGTATTTTTATTGTGTTTTGAACCTAGAAAATCATATGCAGAACTGCTTATTTCTAAATTTGGCTCGTCTCTGCTCCCCCATCCTCATCTGCCCCTCTCCAGTGTCAACTTTTAATTCCATACTAGTTTCTTTGTGTCACAAATATTGTAATAAAAATAAAGGAAATAATTAGAAGAAAACCCCATTCATAATTCCAGCACCCCAACATATCAATTTTCAGATTTCTGTTATTGGTATTTAGCCTTATCCAAATATGACAAAGTACATGAACTTTTGTGATCACAAACACATACATGCAATGGAAGCCCATACATAATATGCATCAAAGGAATATATTCATAACGTGACAGTGATTAAGAGTTGGTGGCCTAAGTACATGAATAACACGAGAGCCTTATCTGTGGTTTCTTCTAGGATAGCATATATCTTGATATCACTCACCAGGCAACTAGAAAGGAGACCAACAAGAGAGACTCGGTCAAAGTTAGTTTAAAAAATTTTAGAGGCTCCACTCTCACATCCAAATTCTAAATGCGATAATTATTCCTCAATAAGAGTCAGTACCTGCTTAAACCTTCCTGTTCCTTTGAATATTATCTTAATCAAAGTGTGACTGACCAGTGTTAACAGATTATCTCTAGATGGTGAGATTACAAGGGACACTTTATTTTCTTCTCAATTCTCTTTTGCGTTGTCTCAGTTTTCTACTATGTTCATGTAATATGTTTGTAATAAGTTTAAGGTTAATGAGGATGATGATGTCCAATATGATGTAAAATTGATCTGGAAAAAGAAAAAAAAAGAGCTTATCTAAATTAGAGTCACAGGAACAAATCATGTAGTCTCTGTCCCTGAAGTGACAACTGGACTCTCCCTGGGTCAAAGAACCTAACACTAAGAAAGTACAATTTCTTCCCAGTCCTTTTTCTAATATAACATCTGCTAACAAGTTTCCTTTATTTTTTTTATTTTTTAACTTAGAAAGATTATTCCTAAACTATTTGTCAACAGGGCATATTTGACTCTGAAAACATGTTATGGATTTTCTGTATCAATGGTCCAATATAATTTAGTACACAATACCACCCATAGAAATGTGTGGGAGCTTTGCTGTCAAGTCCTACAGCGCTTTAATAAAGGAACATGTCATTTTTCTTCAGCTAAATTTCAGCTAGAAATGTAATATTAGATGAGTTTTCATTGCCATTCATTCCATAGCCTTTCTGCAATTTGGACACCTTAATGATTTCATGCAAAATTCACTGTCTAAAGCGTCTTGGTAGCTTCTCTCTGATCCCGGTTTTTCCTTTTGATGCAGATTACTTATGTGCATCCATCATGGTAAAAACAGCAGAGTTTGGGCAAACACTGCTCTCTCAGACCCCCGCTCCCTTTCAGGCTGGAGATCCTTCATCTAACCCAGTTCCATTCTTGTGCCTCTTCCCGCTGGCTTCCCCAGTGCCATTTTTATTAAAGCCCCAGCTCATCCCACATTCAGCTGCATGACTTCTTACAGGCTTCAGAATAAATCACCACATTGCTCCGATCTTGGCTTCTCTGCCCTCGGCTTTCAATTAAATTTAGAATTGACTTTAAAGGTACAACCTCAATGTACATGGTTGAAAATGACCTTGTTTCCCCTTTCCCACCACCTGCGACTTCCTGCGCGAGGCTCTTATACTCCAGCTCCTGGTTCAAAAAGTAGAAACAGGAATTTGCTACATGCTCCTGTGGCAAACTATAAGTCTCAAGCTGTTTAAAGTCTTTAAAGTCCCATCCAAAAGGTAAAGTACACTCTGCAGAGAGAAATCTGGGGGCCTGAATCTCTGGCTGCCTGTGTTCAGGAAGAGACACAGAAGGAGAAGAGGAAGGAGGAGAAGGGAAAAAATCCTTTAAGTTAAACACTTAATTTGTTTAATTTTAACAGTTTGCATTCAGTATGATTATTCCATTTGTGATACACACCAATATTAAAGCAATCATAGTAAATTAATATCAGCAATCTATGCTAAGATTACAAGGACACCAAAGCAGACTTGCACATCAAAACAGACTTTCATCTTTTGTCTTGTCATTTGGTTCCCCACTCTTAGGAAGGCAGAGAGCATAGTAAGCAGCAGGTTTGGGCTATTTAGAATTGGACCTGCTCCTGTCCATTTCTCCCTCCTCCCTTTGCAAGGTTTTACCAATCAGAAGGACTAAGCTGGAAAACACATGTTCTTCTGTGAAAAACCACTAATATTTCAAGGCACAAAGAGCAATCAAAAGAAATAAAGTCTCTTTCTATTCAGAAGAGAAGGAAAGAATGATTTGGTTGCCTGAAGAAAATATAAAACAATGTCCAGTATGTGGAAAAAATGTGTAAATTGATAGTGTTCTACAAGTGCAAGAGGCCAATTCCCTCAATTAGCTTATTGAATACTAATTATTAGATTTTATTGTAGTCTTTACCAGCTTGAGTCTTAATTTTCTTTCCTCTAAAATGGGAATAAAAGTTGTGTGAGAATTAAGTGAAAGAATAAACACAGCCAATATTTGCTGCATCATAAATACTGCATAAATAACTTTACTTAGAAATATTCTAAAATGCTAATGGACCAACAGGCTAACAAATTATTATTTTAAAACTTCTGCCTTTGTTTTATTTAGAATAAAAGTTTTATTCTAAGATTTTACCTTTGACCATAAAATTTGGGCAGCTTCAAAGATTTAGCTGAGTAAATCTCAAATCAAAATGCTTTTCTAGAGATTGTGTTTTGAAAAGTTATTACTAAGAATGGATGGATGCTTTGCCAAATAAAGAAGAAGGTACAAAGGATGAACTTGCTAAGTGTGAGATCTCAATGATTTGCATCTTCTTTCCCCTGAAATCTCATTAAGTCCTGACAAATAGTCATGCATTAATAGTCTCATGATCCAGATGGAGATCTTGAGATTGAGGGAGAAACAGTAACTTCCCCTTGGTCCCAGAGCTAGGAAGCAGGAGGATGTGATTTCAATAAATGTGACTTCTGGGTCCACACTCTTGTCTAGCTTCATCTGCTGCCCCCTCCTTGCACTTAGATCTTCTAGGAAGAGATCCTGAGTCTTAATTTGAAAACACAAGGGAGATAGGGGATCTTCTTTAAGTGGAACAGGGCATTTTTAAGAAAAAAATATGTGCAATAATTGCATTTTTGCTCAATCTTCTGAATAGTAGTAGTATAGTGAAATTCCTTTCTCTCCATTTAAACTTTTCTGGGCAGAATCTTCGTGTTTCAGTTCTAAAAGATGACTTTGATTCTTCTTTCCTTTCTTTCAATAGTGCATGTGCTTTTCTTGGGAAGGAAATCATTCAAAAGCTTTAAGCTGTAAATCAAAAAGTTAGAGAAGGAGGTGACATCATATTGACCCTGTTTTGAAAGGCTATAGCCACCTCCCAAGTTAACTGATCCTTCCAACTATTTCTACACTTTACAGCCTTCCCCAAATGTTACTCTTCCTTGTGAGCTTTTCCTGCTTTCTATTCTGCCTCCCTCCCTGTGATGCTGGAACAATGGTGACAACAATTCAAAGTTCAATCCAAGAGTCTAGTGACTGAGAGCCTAATACATCTTTGCAGGGCAGGCCCAACTAGACAGTTCCTTTGGATTTTAAGGGTGCTGAAAGTTAGTTTTTCTATCTGGCTGCCTATCCTCTGACTCTAGCAAAGTTAAGACCACAATTGGTCAAAATCAGCTGATTAAAGCGAAATCATCCTACAGAAGGTCAAATGGCCGTATATACATGCAAAGTTTTCTTTCTTACCTGCTCTCCATCTTTCCTTTCCTTTTCCTTGTCTCTTTTTTAGATTCTAGGAAGAACTCTTTTTTTTTTTTTTTCCTAGTGCCTAAAAAATGCCCTATGATTCATTTTATGTTAACAGTCTAAACAGCTCCTATCTTCTCATTTTGGGCATTAGTGTTCAAGGATAAAAAAATGACAGAAGGGTAAAAGTTCCCAGATCAGTGAAAAGAGAAGTTTACAGCTATTTGTCATCCAATAGTTGTATGTGTCTTAGTATCTCCAGATATCAGAAATGAAGCCTTTCTTTCACTAAAGTCATTTTGATATTGACCAACTGCATTTATTTATTTATCTTTTAAAGATTTATTTATTTATGCATATAAGAACCGGGGTACAGGCCAGAGTAGTGGAAGATGAGAAGATTCACCAGAGACAGAGTGGGGAGCAGAATAGACGTACCGAAATATACTGCTGAGGGGAGCAGCAGGCAAGGTAGGAGAGGTCAGCTATGCCATGTGAGTCACTCCCTGGCTGGGGATTGAACTCGCGCTGCTGTGCAGCAGATGCTTCACAGTGTGGTACTCAACCCGCTGTGCCACCAGGCAGGCCCTTGACCAATTGCATTTAAAATAAAGTTTTGGGAATTCAATAATTTATGTGTATATCATTTTCTGTTTCAAAGCACTTTCACATGTAAGTGAGTTAGACCTAAGTTTTGACACCCATTTTGCAGATCAAGAAACGTAGACTGATAAAGTAACATCCTGGGGTCACAAAACTCATCAGTTGCATAATTAGAATCTTGGCTTGCGGGCCCTCCCCAGTGGTGCAAGGGTTAAGTCTCAGCACAATGAAGCTACCTGCAGCAGAGTTCAATCCCAGGGAGCTAACCCACGTGGCACAGCAGCCCTCTCCTGTCTTGCCAGCTGCTCTCCTTAGCAGTGTATTTCAGTAGATCCACCTGTTCTGCTCCCCACTCTGTCTCAGGTGAATCCTCTCACCAAACCCTGCCTATACCCTCTGACCTATACCCCAGCTCTTACATGCATAAATAAATTAAAATAACACTTAAACCCTTTGAGTCTGTTTCCTTACCTGCAAAATGGTGGCACAATTGCCAAGCTTATAGGACTAGTATAAAACTTAAATAACTTAAATGAATGACATTTATAAAGCATTCTGCCAGTAGATTGTTGATGTTTAATACAGACTTTGTAGATGGTTGACAGGGTTGGAATTCTTTCTTTAGCCTCTTGAAAAAATGCTGGTGAAATAACACGATTAAGAGAGTAAGTTTAAGGAAAACTAAGGTACTGGGATTCCTTCACCCTTTCAAAGACACCCCACTTGCAGGCAATACTTCTTTTCCAAACTATAGGACTAAGATAGGATATAGGATAGGTGGGTAAAGGTCAGAGCATATGAAGCCTTATAGGCCACGGTGGGGATTATGGCCTTTTGAGAAAGCAATTTGAGTTTTTTCTGTCTTCAATGCATCAAGTTTGTTTCTACCACAGGACTTTTGCACTTCTCATTTCTTCTGCCTGAAATATTTGAACCTCAGTGTAGTGGCAGGAAGGGGACACACTGGGCAGGTTTGGGACGGTTCTAGCAGATGGGGGTAAAGGAAGGAGTCTTGGAGCCCTCAGTGGCTTTTACACTTTTTATTGTCAGAGGTGACCAGGTACAGGGCAGGCAGGGGTGCTGGGGGGTGGGCAGGAGGCTAGCAGGCCTCCCAGCCCCATCTCACCCTCTTGGTTGCTTTGCTGCTGGTGTCCTGCTCCTCCCGCTGCTGCTGCTGCTGTTTTCACTGCTGCTGCTGCTGGTTGGTACTTGCTGCTGATGATTGGTACTCTCGCTTTCACTGCTGCTGGTGTCCTCATGACGCCGCCTCTATATGCCCGTGTCCAGACTCAGGTGCGCCCAGTTGCACATGCCCACCTAGGCATGCGTGCAGCAGCACCACAGGTGTCCAACATTACACCAGTGGCGGGAGGGTGGAAAGACCTGATAGTTCTCTGACCCTACACTCAGATAGTCACTTAACTACCTCATTGCATTCAATGCCACTCCTTCAGAAAGGCTACTTCTAACACAACTAATTAAAATACACCCCCTACTACTAGTCACTCTCCCTAACACCTTACCTTGATTAGACTTTTCCCTAAACACCAATACCTGAAATTATATTGCATAGGTATTTAATTACTGTCTTCCTCTTTTGCTAGAATGTAAGTTCCATAAAGACAGGGACCTCTTCTACTTTGTGCATTGTCTGTTCCCCCAGTACCTAGTTGTAGTGCCAGGAAGACACTGAGCAGGTTTTCCAGTGATTCCAAGCAGACAGGTAAAGGAGGAGTCCTGGAGCCCTCAGTGGCCTTTCCTGCTTTTATTGCATGCATCACTGTATCAGAGGCGACCAGGTACACAGTAGGCAGAGGTGCCAGGTGCTCTCACGTTCTCTCTCTCTCTCTGCTTATGCTCTCTCCTGGCAGCCTCATGACGCTGCCCTTATATACCTGTGTCTCAACCCAGGTGCGCCCACTTGTAATGCCCACACCCTACTTGAGGGAGGCATGCATGCAAGACAGCAGGTGGCCATCGTTGACACAGGCGGGAGGGTGGAAAAGCCTGACAATTTTCTCTGACCCTACACTAGTGAATGGTAAATATTAAGTATTAAGTAAAAAATGAATGAATGAATGTGGATATTGTTATATAAATGAAATAGTGTTATTCTAGGATCAGTTATGGGCACTTTGGAGTCCCTAGACTGCCACTCTTATATCTGATTGTATTGACTAGTTGCATTCCAGAATCCTTTTAAAGATTAAAACTAAATGACACATTCAAAGATATTGCAGAAACAATAACTATCCTCTAAAATTGGTACACTTAAAATAATATTCAGTCAAGATAGCAGGGAAATTTAAAACATAGACCTGGTCTTGTCACCAGTCTGTCCCATTCTTCAGCTCAAACAGCTCTACTCTGTATGACTCTCCTCAGCATTTCTCCAGAACCTCTGCATACCTATTCACATCCTATAGAGGGGTACACAGCCCTGTCCCCCACCCAGAATTCTTTTTTACAAAAAATTTATTTATTTATGCATACAAGAACTGGGGTACAGCATGGGGAGGGTGGGTGGTAGGATTCATCAGAGGCAGAGTGGGGAACAGAACAGGCAGATCTATTGAAATACACTGGTGAGGATGCCCAGAATTCTTAATAGCTCCTCTTTCACTCTCAAAAGTGTCCTGGTCTAGTAACTCTATGTATGGCCATCTTACCTATTAACCCTTTTCAGGAAAACCTTTACCCCAACTGGACCATGAATTGGCAGGTCTCCAAACAGGACTCTATTATACCTTCATTTGAACAGTTTTCCTGAATTTAGAATACTCTTCATTCTTCCAGATTCTAATTCTAATTAGATACTAATTCATCATGTTGCACCTTTCAGTGTCTTCTTTTCTATCTTGTACTTCTTTAACAAACAGCTCCTGTAATGCCTGGGAAAGAGAACAAGTGTAGAACTGCTTTATCTTTTCACCTTTACCCTTCAACTGTAAAATTTAGCATTCTCTGTGGACAACCTATAAAATTAAGGAGAGCTTATGAGAGTTTGTGACCCACAAAGAGCTTAATGCATTTTAAATGTACAATTCTGGTAACGGTGTCAGATTATGGATTTCCAAATGGCAGCCGCAATCATGATTTAGAACAGATGGTCAAACCACAGGCAACAGAATCAACAGAATTTTCTGCCATCCCAAGAGGCTAACAGAATCCAAGAGAAGTATCTGACATCACCTAAATTGGTAAACAGCTCAAAACAATCTTAATTAACAGTTTGCTGGAGCACTTAATGACAGAGAGCATGCTTCAGTAGAAACTGGTATTCTTAGGCAGCTCTTATATGTTATTAACCGCATAGGAAGATGGTCTAATGGGGGGTTGGGGTGAGAGGGGGGTGGGGGCAGCAGTCAAAATTAGGAAATCTTGGTTTGGATCCAAGCTTTGACACTGGATGATCTTGGGCAGTAATTTGAACTCTCTGAACTTATTTCCTGTAATCTATAAAATGATGATCAAGTTACCTTATTACAACTTTCAATATGCACCCAAGGAAATGGGGGAGAGTGAGCAAAATAAGAATCTTGCTAACATTTGGATTATGATGAAGTAAATTTCTCTTTCAATATATCACAAGAGGTTTAGTGGATGAAAGTTAACTACTATTATTCATGTTATTGCCAGAATTACTGTGGTAGAGGATATTATTTTACTAGAAATGTTAATGCTTGCAGCATAACAAAACAGTGCCTATGGGTAAGAAGCCTTTCTTAAATCAACAAAATCATGTAACACTGTCACTTTTAAAATGTTGAACTATTTTTTATGTGGTCATCTTTGGTCCTCAGTATTGTCAGTCTTCTAGAGCAGTCTTTGAAAAGAATGGGTCATCTTTTCAAAATTGCTCGGTATCCAATCAAGGAACTCCACTGAGGAAAGACTCCACACTGAGCCTCTGCTAGTAAGCTAAAATGCAGTCACAAAAGTTTCAGCCTGAAATAACCCAAACTTGTTAGCTTTAGATGCCAACAGGCAAATTTACTCTATATTATTTTTGCACCTTCCGTATGTCTAACAGACTTATTTTTTTAATTTTAAGGAAACCTTTCTTGTTCAATTTCAAGCAGAGTTGTATGCATTTGTGGAGGTGATAGAAGAAGAAAGGAGGGAGAGGTTGAAGAGAAGGGACAGGGTCTTAGGAGCAGACAGAATTAAGCTCCCGGGAAAGAAGCCCACTGCTTCTCAAGTTACCATTTGTAAACCCTTTACCCGGTTCTGTTTGGGCTATTGTCCTGGGTAAATCACCCATTGAAAATCAAGCTCTTCAGCTCATTATATATTCTTCATTTGAGGTGACCAGAACTATTTCCTGAAACTTGGTTTGGGTGCTAATTACCTGCTCAAACACCTTGTAAATACCTCCGTGGATTTGTCATAGGAAAATTTCACTTTTTTATTTTTCTTAAATTGAGCACACTTATTGCAAGTTCCCCTTTCAACTTCCTAGTGGAGACAATAAAAGCTGTCTAAGTGGAAGAGCCTTCTGCTGCTCTGGTTACGGTGAAGTGACACTCACTCTTCCTCAGATACCCCAAGGCATAGCCTGCAGTTCAGCTCAATTGTAGAGTAATGTTTACAAAGTTAGTCACTTATTTCTACACAGAGAAGTAAGTTTCCTTTACTTCCCCAGGATTCTTTCCCTCCCTCAACAATGAGCAAGAGTCCTTTGCTATACGTATGTCAAAAGACTTGTACAGAAGGGACTTGTACTCACAGCTTTTCCCTTTATATTTTAAAATAACTGTTTCTGACGGTCTTTTTCCTAGCTCTCCAACAAAAAACCTCAAACTCATAACATATGTCGTGCTTCAGTGGTAAGACCTTTCTGTCAATTTTAAAAATGAAAAAAATATATATCTACTCAGAAAAAAGGCTTATTAATACATCTCAAATTGATCCAATATAAAATCGTGTTGCCTTTTCTTTCCTTCCCACATCTAAATAAATTTAAGGCCAAAGAAATGGATATAGGTATCATCTTTATGAAAAAAAAAAAAAATCAAAGCCAGAAAAAATGTGGACCAAACCCACACCAATAGAACCAATAGACGTCAATATTTTAAATGCGCAGTCCCATCTTTTATCCCTGGAAAAGAACTGGAAGACTGAAAATTCATTGATTTCATACTAGACTATTGCATCCTGACTAGGCAAGACTTTTCCCCTTTTCCTTAAGAAAGCTGAAGGTGGAAGACTGTCTCTATGTGGCACTGTGGTATAAGTGACCACTGTTGTGGAGGAGAAAAGCCCATGAAGCTTAAAAATTTTGCAAAGAGAAAACAATCCTCCTGCAGACCACAGTAAATAAAATAACAGCAGTGGGGTGATTTGCAACCATGTAACGGGGCTTTTGTCTGGGTCTATTTCTCTGTGCCTTGAGGGTTTCTGTGTTCCTTCTCTGCAGGATCTCAGTGTTTCGCCCCTCCATTACAAAGGCTCAGGGCTTGAGCCCCTCCTCCAGCTGTTCACCCCCAATCTTGCCCATGCTGAGGCTTACTTACAGCAGACTGAAGAGTTTCAGTGGGGTGCAGGGCACTGCAATTTAGGATTTCTGCAGTACAGGGTGAATTTTCAAGAGTGCATCAGAGAGGGGAGCCAGACTTAAAAATAGCCTTTACTCATCCTATTAACCATTTCATTGCTGAGCCAGTTTTAAAGGCAGGGCCAGCCAGTTTTTTTTCTCTAGCAAAAGCCAAAATTGCTACAGCTGCCTTTGACAGTATGTATAAGGCAACACTACACAGAGTCTGGGGTAACAACTGAATAAATGTTTCAGTAATTCATTACAGAAAGAAGGATTTAAAAATTACTATTTCTTCTATACATTGGGTTTGAGGGTGGGAAAGAAGGGAAGGGATTAGAGGGAGAGGGGAGTGAAAGAGAGGTGAAGGAAAGAGAAATCGGAATGAATAGAGGAGTGAAGAAGCCACTTGTTCTGGTTTGTATTGATCTTATTTAAGCATGGGGAGAACTGATGAGTCTGTGATTATTTTAATGACCATGAAACCTATGCATTCAAAGTAATAAATGAAGCTATGTAATCACCTTCTAAGTAATATCAAAGAACTATAAAAGGACCTTGGGGAGGGACATCCTTGTATAATAGTATTTACATCACACAGGGCACCACAGGCAAAGGTAAACCAAGGGTAGAAGTTTTTCTAGGGGGTGAAGAGACTAAAGTTCAGTACTTTATGGCTGTGGGCTGTCTAAAGCTGGGAAGGGTAAGACACAGATGCAGTAATTGTTTCAATTTTGGTATTCTAGCAAGGGAAATGCTGAGATTTCTGAATAGTTCACATAATGCAAGTAAAACTCTGGAAATACAACACCACCGAATGGAGAGACAATAGACAGAAAGAAAAGCTGTATACCAAGTGAGGGCATTTACTTGATATAATCAAAAGGCAAATTATTTCAATAATGTGACATTATAAAATAACATGATTGCTTGTCTAGGGGAAGATAGAAAGATGAGACACTGACACCACACTTGACACCAGCAAGAGAGGACACATAAACATAATAAGATGGCTGGCAATCTGTTATTGTTTAATAGTTGCAATTAGCAGATTTCATCATTTGTGATTCGAATGGACATTTAGAAGCTTGTGCTTCTGTCACTGAAATCTGACAGAACTAATTTCCAATATTAGTTCTTCCACTTGTTGTCTAACTCATGAAAAATCTTTTGGTCTTTGGTCTTAGTTTTCTCATCATAAAATGGGGACATTATCTTCTCCTCAGATGGCTGTGAAGATTAAATAAAATCATAAGTAATAGAAAGGACTTGGTTGTTTTGAGGAAGTACTCAATCGAAATAATTATTATCATAAACTCAATACTCTAAATAGGTAACATCATACTCTAATAGGTAAATCTTTTTTTTTTAAAGATTTATTTATTTATGCACACAAGAAGTGGGGTACAGGTCAGAAGTGTGGGGGTGGGGATGGGAGAGGAGAGGTGAGAGGATTCACCAGAGAGAGTGGGGAGCAGAACAGGCAGATAGAAAGGACTTGGTTGTTTTGAGGAAGTGCTCAATTGAAATAATTATCGTAAACTCAATACTCTAAATAGGTAACATCATACTCTAATAGGTAAATCTTTTTTTTTTTAAAGATTTCTTTATTTATGCACACAAGAACTGGGGTACAGGTCAGAAGTGCGGGGGTGGGGGGGTTGAGAGGATTCACCAGAGACAGAGTGGGGAGCAGAACAGGCAGACTGACTGAAACACACTGCTGAGGGGAGCAGCAGACGAACCAGGAGAGGTCTGCTGTGCCATGTGGGTCCCCTCCCTGGCCAGTGGCAGGAATCGAACTTGTGCTGCAGTGGCTGTAGTTTGCTTCCTAGTGTGTTGCTTAACCTACTGCGCCACCAGGGAGGCCTCAGTAACAGCAATTCTTAAGGAAATTGTTTATGCACCTCAGAGAAATAAAATTTAATTTACAAAAAAAACCTAAACTTTGCAAGCCATGAGACTTTTGACCATGAATTTGTCAAAAATCATGCTCTGCTACAAAAAAGTTTACCAGAGGAAAAAAATACCAGTATTCCCAGTTTAATTTTAATGGCAGATAAACAACAAATATTTGTAGCATAAATATGCTCTAAACAACATTAAAAATAGTTGTTAATCTGAAATTCAAATTTAACTGGTTGTCATGTACTATGTTAAATACAGAAATGTAACTATAAACAGTAAAAGACCTAAGTATATTTAATTCTTGTTGCTTTTTGCCCAAATCTCTACTGAGGTAACAGGAAAGGAGTCCTTACTTTAGAAAGTTTTTAAAAAATAGTGAATAAAATTAACATTATGAAAAAATTTCAAATATCTAGAAAAACTTATCAATATAAGTGGGAAAATCAATTGCTGTTTTTCCATTTTAGCAAGTGGTTTTTGGCTTTTAATAAATTCTCACCCAAAGCATGATATTGCACTGTTTCTAGGTTCTCCTGGCTAGTTCTGAGCTGACTACTACCACATCTGAAATGAGTCTGGTTTTGTTTTTGCCTTTCCTCTTTCTTCAGGGCAGGGTTGCATGGAAACCAGATTATGCAGAAAGACTTGTGGAGCTGATAGTACATGGACAAAATAGAGAACAATTTGTCAAAAGGAATGGTCCTTTCCAGTAAAGGGATATTATGTAGGCAAGCAGAGATATAGATCCAGGAAATGTTTAGGTCAATGGGGTAAACTGGTATTATGAACATGTCTAAGATATTTTGAGTTTTGCTTCATGAACATTTGTCATTCCTTTGTTATGTTGTGTCTTCTAAACAGGGTGACAGGGTGAAGGTCTAGCACCACATAATAAAATTCAGAAACTTACATCAATAAAATAAATACTTATAGATGAGTTCAGAATCCTTAATTGCATGAGACACTACCTTTGTAAAAAGATTTAAAGCTTCTGATTTAACTTTCTCCACAAAATACACCATACTAAAGTTTGCTTTCACTTACCTTCTACTTAGTTTTGTAGTAATACTGTTGATAAGACACAAATTAAGGTATATTATTCACCGATACAAAAAAAGGAAAATGTGAATTTTTAGTTTTTCAAAATGTTCAAAAGTTGTACTTTTCGTCAGTACCCTAAATTGCCTTATTCAACACTGGTATAGATGTGTTTTCCTAATTTTTTGAAGTTTCCCAGTATTTACTACAATACCACACATCACTAAGAGTTTCTGAGTAAATTTAAAGGACTAGTGAATTTTTAAACTAATATATGCTATTTCCTATTAAAGTCCCTATTTCACCTTAACTTAAAGGTTAAAACAATGAAACCTCCCAAAAAAATCATGAAAGCAAACAAAAAGGCAAAAAGAACATTCAAACAATGCACTTCCCTTTGAAGGGCAGAGAAAAATCATGGGTAATTCAGGCCAGTTGATTTCTAGAGAACTCCAGCTATCAGACTGACTTTGTTGGGAGCTGCGCCCAACAGTCCGGGCCATTACATGTCAATCTGTCAAACCAACAAACAAAAACACCACAGGCTTTAGCACAAATGGCATATGACAAATGCAGATGTGCCTCTCAAAAGAATTCTTTGCTTTTTAAACACCTGCAAGAATTCCAAAACAACTGGCCTGCCTTCCACTCTGCCATAGCCACTCGCCTGACCCTGGGTTCGGAGTAGTAAAGAAAAAAAATGCCTAGAATGTACAGTGTTCTATCCCATTTGGAAAAGCAGTGGGGGGCTGATGAGGAACTAGTACAGTGTTGATATCACAATACCGTGCACCTGCTTTGGATGTAAAAGCAAAGAGTTTATTACAGAAACTGCAGCACTTTTTCATTAAGTAGTCATGAGCAAATTGAAGTGTGTTTCTCTTTTATTAGGCTAACCCGCCCTGAATTAAAAAGACCTATGGAGAGTTCTTCCCTTATTTTTCCTCAACAGGTATATTGTCTTCCTTTCACAATTAAATTGCTTCCCAATATAAGTTTAAGCAGATGAGTAATTTGCAGTACTATTGCAAAGTAGGTTCTTAGATACTTGATAGCCAAAAATAAAATTTAGTTTACACTTTATAGACCCTTTTCATTTAAAAAGACCAGCATTTTCAAAAATGACTTTCTACTTGATGAACATATTTTTATGTCCGAAAAATATATAACCAAAGAGACACAATTCATTCCTAGAGAGTATTACCGTGTAGCTGGTATCTTTTGTAGTGTCAGTTTTATCAAACCAGTGCTATGAAACAATGGTTGACATCAAATTTTTTACATATTATCAGTGTAGAGGAAAATGTTCCTTTAACCAACAATTCTGTTTGCTAGAGTCAGTTGTCTGATAATATTTTTCATTTCTCCCCTAATACAATCTGTTATAATATGCACAGTTACAAATCGAATCTCTTGGGTTAGTAGTCAAACTATAAATATAGATAGGGCACCACTCTGTTATCAGAAAGAACGTCGGCGAGAGCAGGCTGCCCAGTAGCAAACTGCTAAGTTTTGGCTCCCAAGAATGAGATGCGTTATTTGCTCTTGCACACTGCAGCTGCCTCTCCACCCCACCCCCCTTTTTGGTGGTTTATTACACACAAGCTACTAATGAATGGGAGCCGCTGTTTTACAGTACACCACACTTACAGGACTTATCTCTAGGCCTACCACAGATTTGACTGATCAACAGCAGGGCACCGCCATCATAATTCTTCCTAGAAACAGGAGCATAAAAAGGGGTTTGTTGGAGGTTGGCTGGGTCTGCAGAGAATCCTGCCCGCAGGGCTTGCCGATGCCATCACTAGCTGTTATGGTCTTTGGCCTAATAAGGTACAGAAACAAAGATTGTTCACTTATTCAAGAACACTAAAGCACCAGAATGATGGAAAGTAGAGGCAGTAGGGCACACATCCAAGTGGGATTAAGGCCACAAGTGCAACTTTATAGGGCTGTCTGGGTGGCAGAATAAGGATCCGCAGCTGAAAATCCAGTTCAAACATAATTTATTATATGTCATTCATAGTTAGAGGTGGCTGTCATTAGGATCTAAATTGTTGCATTGTGTCCAACTGATTTGATACGTATTTTGGTAAGCTTCTTATATGTTATCATAACTCCAAAACAGAGGCCGAAGGTAAACAACAGACTGATAAAGAAACAGACTTAGTGCTATCTAAGAAATAGATCCGGAAGTAGCCATTTTTTTCCCCATCTCTGCTTTAAAGTGATTGTGTTCTTCACATTTCTAAATTTTAGCATTTCTCTCATTGCAGCAAAATTGATAATTGACATCTTCTAGGCTTTTTCAAACTTTCAGATGAACATCATTAGGATTTCATATTTTTCCAATAAAATAAATACTTTAATTCTATTTTATACCTATGAGACAATTTTAAGTTGGAGAAGTCTGAGTCCTAAAGTTATTAAATGATCTAACTGAAAATAAAATTCTGAAGTTAAACCTTCTAGATTTTCATCATACTTTCCCAATGTTGGGAGTATAGCAAGACTAACAACTATATGTAAGTACATATATGTAGTTGCATGCATACATGCGAAATATATTTTAAAATTTTCTTCTTACGGATCCAAAATGGATTAGAAACAGGTCATTTCCACACTGAGCCCTGCATTTGAAACAATTTACTATAGTTTCTTGCTTTATAAATCGACTATATGGCTTAAGACCACAATAATATGAAATCAATTTAATTGACTTTTACATATATTTATAACTAATGAAGTTCTGATTGTCTTAATATTATTAAATAGAGTATGGTATTGTTACAGGTACTATATGGGCGTAAAGGCATCAATAGCATTAGAGCCAGATCAGAGTTAATCAAAGCTATACCATCTGGGAGGACTGGATGTCAAATGTGTCAATTTTTAAATAATATTCTCTCGGATAGCCAGGTAGCAAGTCATCCTCTCTAGTCTCCCTGCCACTGCCATGCTTTATTTATCCTGATTTCAAGCCACTTGAGTATTTAATTAAGATTGCCATCATAATTTCAGTATCATTTTTAGTTACCAGGCATTGTCAGGTACACGATTTTCTCGTAAATTTTAGCATATTACTGATTTCTCCACTCAGGACCCCTTGGCAGCATGTTAATTTGTAGGGACCTAGGGCTTATTTCAGAAAGCAGAAATGCCTTATTATGATTTAAGGGCCATTGTATTTGTGAAGGTATTCTACATCAAATAGAAAATTTGAGCTAGGACAGAGAAATTGTTCCACTAGTTCTTTTCTAAAGCCTATAACTAGTTCTCTTCTTTATCCTATTCCTTACTAGCTACCTGACATTAGAATTCACTAAATTCTAAATTCACTAAATTCTAAATTTAGTGAATTTTAAACTTTAGAATTCACTGAACTTCTCTGAGTCTCATTTTGGTCATTTATAGCCAGAGGTAGGGAGCTGGAGGGGGCGGGGTGGTGAGAGGATTCACCAGAAAGTTGGGGGTGAGACAGGATGGGGAGCAGAACAGATGGCGAGCTGAACAGGCAAATCCACTGAAATACACTGTTCAGAGGAGTAGCTGGCAAGACAGGAGAGGTCTGCTGTGCCATGTGGGTCACCTCCCTGGCCAGGGATTGAACTCGAGCTGCAGTGACTGTGCATAGCTTCATAGTGCTACAACTTAACCCCTTGTACCATCAGGAATGCCCCTGTGTCCCTTGTCTTGTATTCAAGGAGAAGATAGTAGCTGTTGCTTTAAAGCAGAAACATCTGGAAATAATAAGAGAATTATTAAAGAAATTCTTATGCCACCCTTTTAGGCTACTTTGCCATAGTAACAGAGTGAGGTTAACTTAAGCTGTGTGTTCTTCCTGACCTATTATGAAGTGGGAAAATACAAATAGTAAAAATCTAAAAGAAAATCAGTATATATGTGTGCTCATACTTAAAACTAGCTTATCCTTACATGTTTACTGTTTAAAAAGTTCTGCTCCACGCAGTTGACATATGAATTCACTCCTTACAATACTGTTGTCATTTCCACATTTACACATGGGAAACTTGAGATCATGAATGTAGTTAAGTGGTAAAACTGAGACTCAAATCCTAAAGTCTAGATCCAGAATCTACACTCTTAACTATATTCATGCCTGTATATATGTATTACCTCTCTATCTACAATCTGTCCACCTATCTTTCGATCCATACATCTTACTTCTGAGCTGAAATCTGGAAGGATATATACTCTGGGGATCTGATAAAGGGCACTTTCACTTATACTATACAGCACTTTCACTTCTACTATCAACTTTTGTATTGTTTGCAGTATCATAGTCATGTTTAGAATTGTAGTGCTGGGGGCTCTCTGTTACATAACTGCAGTAAAGGAAAAGCTTTACAAGCAAGTGGTCCTTCACTGGGTATTGAAAGCAATGTCAATAATTTACTTTGGGGGGACTCAAATACTAATATTGTTCATATCTTTGAGGGCAGGAGATATGACACCTTTTCCTTTCAATTGTAACAACTTTTTCTTTCAACAGCACCTATGTAGTTCCCTGTCCTCTGTGAGCATGCAGAAGTTCTGCTTACTGACCAAAAGGAGCCTAGAAGTGAAAGACTTCTACTAGGGCGGGGTTATAGTTTGAGGCTATGTAGTGGAACAAATTAAATGTGTGGTTCCAGGCCATTAATCAGTGCTTTATCAACTTGATTAATCAGGTACAGATAAGAATGAGTGTTTCTTTTACCCTTGTATCCATCCACATTATTTGCTCCATATTTCATTTTAATTTGGTGTTCAATAAATTTCTACCCATTTGCTCTGTGAAATATTACTTGGGCCTGTATTTCTAAGCTTGAGATTTGGAGTTAGTGTCCACCTGACTTCATGTTTCCTGCTGGAAGACTGACATTTAAAAAAGATTCTATTCTTGAACCCTATGCTTTACTTCAACAAAAACATTTGCATTCATTTATTACAGGATGATGTTGCTGTTACTAGAATGTGTTTAGTGAGCTTTTATTTATTTCCCCACTTCTTTGCCTTTTAGTATCTTTTTATTAAAGATTCTAAGGTTGTTCATACAATTGACTGATACTTCCTTGCTGTAAGATACTCTATGGGCTTTTAAATATATTTAAACATATTTCCAAACTTTCATTATTTTGTATAAGTATGAATGTAGAGTTTCTGAATGGCAGCATAGCAAAAACAATTTTTTTCTTCTCTTAGGCTAAAAGATTCATTCCTGTATGAGTAAAGTTTGAAGATAAGGGGGTCTTCTTTCCCTTCTCCACCAACACCACTTCCTCCTGTTCATCCCTTTTATTGCAACATAAAACGTTTACATGAAAATTTAAACAATAGTTTATATGACTTGAGACTATAATGATAGCAAAAGAGAAACTGGTAAAATCTATAACCTTAAACATTGATCCCTCAGAATAAGATTTTAGTATTGGAGAAGTCTTGATGTTATGCTTGAGGGTTCTCTGACTTGTTTTCTTTAAAGATTTATTTATTTATGAATACAAGAACTGGGGTACAAGTCAGAAGTGCGGTGGGTGAGAGGATTCACCAAAGACAGAGTGGGGAACAGAACAGGTGGATCTACTGAAACATACTGCTCAGGGGAGCAGCAGGCGAGATGGGGAGGTCTGCCGTGCCTTGAGGGTTACCTTCCTGTACTGCAGCAGGGATCAAACTCATGTCACAGTGGGTGTGGTTTACTTCATAGTACTGTGCTTAACCAGCCACCAGAGAGGCTCAGCTCTCTGACTTGTTATGAATTTAACTGAGTTAAACTCAGTATTTTTTTTTTACAAGGCATATCAGTTAAGTATGATATACAGCATTAGTTATCAAGCTAACCTACTTTTTAAAACAAAATTACCTAAAAATTGAGGAGGGATGGAGGAAAAGAAGGAAGAGTGGGGAGACCTCTCTGGTGGTGCAAGGGGTTAAGTGCTGCACTGTGAAACTGTTGGCAGCTGCTGCAGATCAGTTAGATCCCGAGCCAGGGAGGTGACCCACATGGTGATGCAGCCCTCTCCTGCCTCCCTGCTGGTCCCCTCAGCAGTGTACTTCAGTCAATCTGCCCTTTCTGTTCCCCACTTTCTATCTGGTGAATATTCTCATCTCCAATACCTCTGGTCTGTACCATAGTTCTTGTATGCTTAAATAAATAAATCTTTTAAAAAAAAAAGAAGAAGAAAGAAGAGAGGAAAGGTGGGAGTGGAAGACAGAAAAGAGGAGAGGAGAAGGGAAGAAAACAAGGAAAGAATAAGAAGACAGGAAGGAGGGAGGGAGGGGAGAAAAGTTTGTTTGATATTGGCAGCTATTAAAAATACATGAGCACACAGGGATTACATCTCAGCAAACCAAGCTATCACCAGCCACTGCAGCATGAGTTCTATCCCCAGCCAGAGAGCTGACCCACATGGCACAGCAGATCTCTCCTGTCTCAAGCACGGTTCCCCTCAGCAGTGTATTTCTGTAGATGCTCCTGTTCTGCTCCCCCACTACCTACTCCCAACTGTCTCTTTGAATCCCCTCCTCCCTCTGAACTCTGATATCAAGTCAAAATGAACAGTGCTCAGTATAATAATTAATTTAATTTAAAAATTAATTTCAGAAACCCTTAGCACAAGAAGTTATATGTCATTATTGATAATACCTCACAAATATAACATCCAACCAAAATAGTTGCTTTTCCTTTTTGGACAATTTTTCATTTTTTTTTTCCTAATTCTAAAAGTCTTGACTGAGTTTGTCTGGCTGCCAGGATAGCTCAAGGGCAAAAGCCTTAATTGAAGCATATATAAAATTACTAAGTTAATTATATACAATTTAAGGAAGAGAAATTAAATATCCATATTAACAACCACATTATCTACATTGCATAATTAAAATACTGTAACTAAAAACCTAAGAAGAATCACATAGTGTTTCGCTTTTGTATTTCACAAAAGATTGCAAAGTTTCATCTGTAAGTTGAACAAGGTTGAGGAGCTAATGAATAACATTTTAACTACAAAGGATAATACAGTATTGAATAATTTAAATTTGTAAAGACAGTAGAACTTAAGTTCTCAGACAAAAAGATAGCTATGTGAAGTGATAGAAATGTTCATTAACTAGATAGGGAGAATGCTTTCACAAAATGTACATGTATCAAACCATCAAGATGTACACTTGAAGCATCTTACAATTTTGTCAATAAATTACCTCAATAAAGTTGAAAAAACCCACAAGTAATATAGCACTTCTCACAAATACTTAATATATGCAGAAGAAGTTTCTAAACGCTGGCTATTGTGAGGTTTATTTTACTTTGAAATATATAACATATGGTTTTTATGCACACCTTAAAAATTCAGGTAGTTGGGCCTCCCTGGTGGCACAGGTTAAAGTCTTAGTGCTATCAAGCTGTCACCAACCACAATGGCATAAATTCCATCTCTGGTCAGGGAGCTTACCCACATGGCATGGCAGAAGTTTCCTGTCTTTCCCATTGCTCCCCCCTCAGGAGTGTATTTCAGTAGGTCCTCCTATTCTGTTCCCCCGCTCTGTCTCTGATGAATCCTCTCACACACACACCCTCACCTCTGGTCTACATCCCATTCCCTGTATGCATAAACAAACAAAAATCAATCTTTCAAAAATATTCAGCTAGTTATTTAGTTTATAGAGAGCTGCCCATGTTTGACTTTTAGAAATTCAGACCTCTGGGGGCCTCCCTGGTGGTGCAGTGGGTTAAGCAATGCACTATGAAGCAAACCGCAGCCACTGCAGCACGAGTTCGATCCCTGCTGCCGGCCAGAGAGGGGACCCACATGGCACAGCAGACCTCTCCTGCTGGGCCCGCTGCTCCCCTCAGCAGTGTACTTCNNTTGATCTGCCTGTTCTGCTCCCCGCTCTCTGTGGTGAATCCTCTCACCCCCCCACCTCTGGCCTGTACCCCAGTGCTTGTATGCATAAATAAATAAATCTTTAAAAAAAAAAAAATTCAGACCTCTGACATTGAAAGTGTGGAAATATATATACACAAAGAAAAACAATTTGTAAAATTCATTTTTAAATGAAATATTTTTAATCATATATTTTAACTTTTAAAATTTTTTTATTTAATCTATTTTATTATGTTTTTTGAGGTAACATTGGTTCACAACAGTATATATGTTTCACACCTCTACTGATACATGTTACCGCCAAAATCCCAGTAATACTCCACCATAGTCCATTGTACCTGTCCTTTTGCTCCCCACCTCCATCAATCCCTTCCAGTTTACATCTTTCAATCATGTCTTTTAACTTTTTTATCTATGAGATATGAACACTTGTTCCTATAATACAAAATCTTAATTGTTGGGGATAGAGAACACACACACAAATAATCAAAAAGCCCACTGCTGTAGGCTAATCACTTGAAACAGAAGCTATAAAATCTCAGTTAATATCTTAGGTCTTCCCTTTATCAGCTGGATCACACTGTGCCAGTGATTTAGTTCCCTTCTTGGTAAAATGGGATTATCGATAGTTGCTTATTTCATAACATTATTCTAAAAATCAAACAAGATTATAAACTAAGAAGTTCTTTGTAATCTATAGGACATTCAGCAACTTTAAGATGTTTTTCAGTGATAAAGTTGTATAGTTGAGTAATTATCATTTATGCAAAATATCATTCCTGACAGTGGCTTTGATGTCTATGAACAGATAGCACTTTGGAAAAATGGACTTAACCAATAGGAGGTAAAGTGACTCTTTACTTTATCACCTTTCAGACACATTAGCAACTTGCACAAAAATGGCCTAGAGTTAGAGCCATGCTGCATTAGGTGGACAGAGCAATCACTAGAACAATTTCTTAATACAAAGAAAGTGGAAAAACTTGAGTCTGAAGAGAAGAAATATCAAAGGTACTCTTTATCAAAAGTGAAACTTTGAAATCCATCTATTTAAGATTAATCACTATTCTTTAGTTAAGCTGTTTGTCATCTCTGACTTTCCCTGAGTAGAAAATAATCTACACTTCCAACTAAGTTATTCATGGTCCAATTTGTTCTCAGAATACCATAATAGGCTTTGTGAAGATAAGTTTTATAATAGGGATTTAACATAGTGAGAAGCCAAGACTGAGAGGCCTTCAAACACAAAGAGTATAGATGTATATAAACTGCTTGATTCCCTCCCCCTTCTTCCCTTCTTCCAACTCTCTCTCACCCCTCTTCCAAAATGACACTCACCCCTACTCAAAATCTACTTTTTTACAAATGAGTCAGATGAAACACCAGCTCAACAACGACGAAGGACAATCGGCTGGACTCCCACAATGGTGCTTTGCCATTTTCAACAGTGCTGGAAAAAGGGGAAAGAGTAAAGTACCACAGAAAGAAGGAATGTTGTAAAGTGTTTTTTAAGAGAAACATTCATAATCTTCCCTTCTGGCAGTTCCGTCTTGCTTGATGACCACATTTACATAGAGTCCTCAGGCCAGAACTCTCAGAGAGAACGGCTTTGCCAGAGAAAATAAAAATTTCATGGTGGCGTCCTGAAAAAAAAAAAAAAAGAAGGAAAAAGAATCACTGATGATTTATATGCATTATTTTCTAATTTCCCAAGCTTTTGCTATATTAAACTGGTAAAAATACATCAAATTACTCAAAAACACAATTTGTTTTTTTTTTTCTCTTTAGTTCTCCAAGATCTTACTTTCCATATTTATAATTTTTATCTTATTTGTATCCAAATGACTCCATTGGCTATTTGTTTTACAAAGTAGCAAGCTATTTGTACTATAGTGGAGTTAATGTTCATTCTAAATGGTTGGGTTTTTTTTTTTTTTCCAGTTTCCTTATTTTCCCATTTTAGCCATTTTAAGGCCCAAAATTAATATTTAAAATAATAAAAACTCTTTCTCTACTATTGTATTTTAATAACTAGATTCTCTGTGTATACATGTTACATTCTTGTTATACCTATTTTGTTTCAAGTCACATTATTTTATTTGCATATTTGGAACAAAGTATATGAAAGAATACAAGGATATATAAAAGGGTGTATGGTTTATTGAGTATTTATAGTCAAATCTCTCTGATTATAAAAATTCTACAAAATTATATAAGACTTCTAGAGCAAATACACATTTCTAATTTTTTTCATAATCTGTTTTTAATGTGCTTTTAACAACTACTAGCACTCACACCTTCCTACTTGCTTTCCAAACTGTTTATACCGTCCCCAATAACACTCAGTGGAAAGCTGTCATTCCTGGCTAAATCCTTACTTAGGGTGGATGCTATGCCTCTGTAAGACAGGGTCAGGGGGTCAAAATCGATTCTGGAGGCCACCTGGAGAGTCCAGGCCACGAACTGACTCAAAAAATTTATATCAGAGCTGGAATAGTCCACCTCCCAGGGTCAGATCTAGCCTGACACTCCAACCGCAGGCTGGGGCATGCTAGACCGAGCTCAGAGAGAGGCCAGAGTTGTTGACCCTGCTAGCTGACCTCTTCAAACTTCAGGAGAATTTTTTTGGCAGTTACCACGGTGACTGGGTACTCTAAAAGCTTATCCTTCTTACTGAAAGAAGAAAAAAAAATAGGGAAAAATATGTTAAGACCTACCTTGCAGAGATACCCATCAGAGTTAAAGTAAAAAAAAAAAAAAATTGAGGGAACCTCTAAAATTTTCTTTACCTCTGATATTAATCTTCATTGCTATCCCACAGAAATTGGAATTTGTAAGATTTTTCAAACAGCAAAATTGTACATTTGGTACATTTGGAACAGATAATGTTGGGGATTTCTTTACCAAAAGTGGACAAGAATTTGAATTATGTATTAAAAGCTTTAAAACTACATATCTTACTCGTAAATTCTAACATCCATGCTTTTCTTTGAGAAAAATAGCTTTGAAGTAAGATCCATAACAAATGCTAAACTGTTAGGTCAAAAATACTATGACTTAAAAATCACTTATGCATCAAAAAACACTCAATTTTCCCGGAAGTATCTATTTTTGCTTGACTCAAAATAATAAAATTAAGAGAAAAGCTAGGCCTGTTATTATTATATATTTTATCTCTTACCAAATGACTTAATAAAAGCAATGTGTATGTTACAAACAACCTTGTAAAATATCCTAACATATAACAAATGTACACTGGGAAGAAAATTTACAATGTGTGCTTTATTTTAGAGAAATTGAAATTAAGGCTAAAAAGGACATGGAATATTCTTCCATAGTAATATCAAATACTATCTTGTCCTAATGTCCCACAAAAGCAAGACTTATGGATTAAATTTAATTTTGCATAGGGTAAATCTTTCCACATAATAAAAAACTCTACTAGCTGATTTTTGGTGACATGGATTACAAAATAAAATGACTCTTATATGTGACTTGAAATTAGATGAGATAATTTAGAAGTATAATATTCTTTAATTATCGTAGTACTTGATTTTAAAAAATACCTGTATACTATATAATTACTTTCCATAAGCTAAAATTATCGACTTAAACTTTTGCTATTCCTCTGATCACCCATTAATTTTTGTATCTACTTCTTAAAATGACCTAGGTCCTAGAAGTCTCAAAAGGACTTTCTCTGGCATTTGGGTGATGTGTGTCTCTGTGTGTGCGCTTGTGTGTGCACGCGCTTTGCATTCATACATGAGAATGCACAAACAATCAAGCATTGGTGAGGGGAGAGTTGATTTGCATTTTAAAATGCAGTGACTATCCAACAAAACAATGTCTTTGGTCTAAATATCATTTCTCATCTTGATTCTAAGCCAAGGGAAAAATGACGAATTACATAAATGTAGTAGTAACTGACACTCTAAAAATGAATACTGAATTTTCAGGGAATGTTTTACCCTAGTCTTGAATGTTCATTTTGCTGTGACCTATTTTCACTGTTTTGTGATCACCATTAAATTCTTAGTACAGAATGAGCACAAAACCAAGTATCTGTTAATTAATCTTAATTTTTAAAGAACAAAATATAATCTAGGATATAATTTTCTCTCTTGTCTTAGTTCAAAACAGCCCGTGAAAGGGAAGATCACAGTTACAGCTGGAGCTGATTTTGTCATGTGATTCAATTGCACTTTGCTAGAACACAGGTCTTTCCTTTAGACAGTGTGGTGCCTGCCATTACAAAGTGCAACCAGGTTGGTGAGTCACTACAACTACAGTGCCAGATCATTCTGTGTGATGAACTCAGACTGACTATCTTCTCCAGCCCAGAACTCCTGGCAATCTTCCCCAAAGACTGGGTGACTGGCAAAGCATGAGGAACTATCACACAGGAAATGAGATCCCCTCAGTTTTTGAGACAAGATGACAGAAGTCTTAAAATGAGACAAGCCAGCCCAGAAACTCCTAAACCACAAGTCTCCTTACCTTGAGCAAAACATTACTTCTATGTTGGCTCTCAAAAGGAAAAGAAGGTAAAGTATAAGACAATGGCTCATGTATACATATGAAAACAACACCAAATTCCTCAGCTTGGTTTCCTCAAATCAAATTTAGGATCTCTCCCAGGAAAAGAACAAAAATCTGTCAGTTGTAAACGTCTACCAAAAAGACTATGAAATCAATAGTTATTTTATTCAATAGTTAATTTTCTTTTATTTAAAGGTCTGGGTCTTATATTGAAAATTCATAAATATGTTATAAAACTATAGAATTGAGGGACTGAGAGGTGACCTTGTTCTCTCGCTTTCCTTATTCAAAATCTGAAACCTAGAAACATGAACTCCTTACACACACACCAGCAGAACCTATATCCTGCTGGACATTTCTCATCTAATATGTTCTCCACTCTGATTTGCAGACCCTCCACCTGGGTAAACACAGTAAGAACCCACATCAGTAGACATATTCAAGCCTTGGAGACAGAGTTATTTTAAGGCCATGATATAATATGCTCACAAAACTCATTCAAGTTACACTTCCAGGAAATGATTTAGGTCCCACACAGGCAGCAATTCCATACACTTAGGTAGTGAGTGAAACAATGAAATCATCTGTGCTACAAAGCTCTCAGGAGCTTATATCTGATGGTACCAAGGGCATATTGTTGATATTATTTCCCCAACTAATTGTTTCCATTGGTTTGCTATAGTTAATAAATACTGATTGGTTTTCTTTTAATCAGTACAATTGCCATTCTGCAAAGTTGATAATTAAATACTGTGAAGTAGGTTTTGGTTAGTCTATTTGGGTTTCCAGCAATTTGAAAGAACATCCAAAATACCATGAGCCATATGACATGATGGCTGTCGATGGACAAAGTGCTTATCTTGATATTTCTTTGACATTTCCCTAAGTTTTTACTTGGGTTCTGACTTGCTTTTATTAGGAACAGTGGATCCTAAAAATAAAACAAAAAAACATGCCTTTAAAAAAATTATGGAATTCATGGCTGATAACCCAAACTGCCACTTGTCAGCTGCTTTCAGCTGTACTATTCACTCTGTATATTATTTACTTTCACAGAGGTCCCCAGATTCCCCTCTAACTTGTCATGATATTTGGGAGAAGGTTGTGACTTATTTCTGAGATTTTGGCTCAGAGCCCCAGAGAATAAGAATTTAGGGGAAGGACCTCCCTCGTGGTACAGGGGTTAAAGTCTCAGCACTATCAAACTATCACCAGTCCCAGCAGCTTGAGTTCAATCTCCAGCCAGGGAGCTGACCAAGATTGCACAGCAGACCTCTCCCGCTGCTCCCTTCAGCAGTGTATTCCAGTAGATCTGCCTATTCTGCTCTCCACTCGGTCTCTGCACCTTGGGCCTACACCCCAGTTCTTGTAGTATAAATAACTAAAAATAAACCTTAAAAAAAAAACCAAAAACTAATTTGGGTCTCCCTGGTGGCACAAGGGGTTAAGCACTGCACTATGAAGCCTCTGTAGGACTGTAGCATGAGTTCAATCCACCCCCCCCCACACACACACCCAAGGAGGGGACACACATGTCACAGCAGACCTCTCCTGCCTCACCTACCGCTCTCCTCAGCAGTGTATTTCACTCAGTCTGCCTGTTCTGCTCCCTGCTCTGTCTCTGGTGAATGCTCTCACCACCCTCACACCTCTGACCTGTACCCCAGTGCTTGTATGCATAAATAAATAAATCTAATAAAAAAAGAAAACCAACAACAAATTTAGGGGCCTTCCTGGTGGCATAAGGGGTTAAGGCGCAGCACTATGAAACTATCCACAGCCACTGAAGCACAAAGTTGACACCCAGCTGGGGAGCTGACCCAGCAGATCTCTCTTGTATCCCCCATTGCTCCCCTCAGCAGTTTATTTCAGTAGATTTACCTGTTCTGCTCTCTACTCTGTCTCTGGTGAATCTTCTCACCCCAACACCTCTGGACTATATCCCAGTTCTTGTGTGTATAAATAAATATATATTTTTTTAAATACAGAAAATTAAAAAAAAGGAATTTAAGGGGAGGAGAAAATGCACAAGGTACACCTGAGAGGGCCAATGGTTTTATAGGCACGGAGACTGGTTTAGGCAGATGTGTGATTAAGAAATGAAGGCAATCTAGAATTTCAAAGAAGTGCTATATTCTTTCCATAGATTTCCATAGGTGTTAGTTAAGGTTCGCATTTTTGGTGCTAATCACATGCTAAATTTTGGGGTCAGTAATACAAAATTACTCTGAAGTTGAATTTAAAGAATGTTTGTTTCGCAACTCTCAGTCAAGGCTCCCAAGAAGATGACAGTGACACATTTGCATCTATTGTTTTTTGTTTTTTTTTTTAAAGATTTATTTATTTATGCATACAAGCACTGGGGTATAGGCCACGTGTGTGGGGGGGTGAGAGGATTCACCACAGAGAGCGGGGAGCAGAACAGGCAGATCAACGGAAGCACACTGCTGAGGGGAGCAGCAGGCCAGGCAGGAGAGGTCTGCCGCGCCATGTGGGTCCCCTCCCTGACCGGTGGCAGGGATCAAACTCGTGCTGCAGTGGCTGTGGTTTACTTCATAGTGCGCTGCTTAACCCACTGCGCCACCAGGGAGGCCCCTGCATCTATTGTTTTGTCACTCAAATCACCTTAGCAAATCTCCCTTCAATTCAGAAGTCAAGGACTTCTCTACTGAATATAGAAAAGGCAGTTAAGAAAAACTACTTGGCAGAAACATACTTTCTCATATACAAACATCTTTCTTAGAATCAAAGATGAGATGCTGAGATTAATTGAAGGAGAACTTTCTGCTGAGTTCTGAGCTCCACCCCTAGGGCCAGATTGGCGGTGCTCCAGGGACAGTATGGATGAAGGGAAAGCTGGTCACGACTTCCCCAACCTGCTGGTGGGCACATCTCTATACACTACCCACTGGGCTGCTCTTAGGCACAGCCGGGGCCAACTTGAGCAGAGACTGCAGGTTGCTCAGTCCCCTGGAAAGAGGCCTGTTCTTCTGGCAACCTTCACATAGGCTCCTCAGGAAATTGTTAAGGACAGACTTTTTTTTTAAAATTCTTTTTTTTTTTCTTTTTTATTCATACAGTTCAGGCCAAAAGTGCAGGGGGTGAGAGGACCCACCAGAGACGGAGTGGGGAGCAGAACAGGCAGATTTGACTGAAATAAACTGCTGAGGAGAGCAGCGGAAAAGCAGGAGAGGTCTGCCACACCATGTGGGTCGCTGGAGGCAGGGATCGAACTTATGCTGCAGTGGTTGCGGTTTGCTTCATAGTGCGTTGCTTAACCACTGTGCCACCAGGACAGGCCCAAGGACAGACATTTTGAAACTGAACATAGTTGTCAGAAAAGAGAGGTAAGGCTCAGAAAAGAGAGGTAAGGCACAGAAGTTGCTCCAGAGTGGCTGACACAGCTGTTCTATCTGAGGGACAGACTAGTCCTTGGCTACCATATCAAACAATCCAATAAGAACAAAAAGGCAGGGCCTCCCTGCTGGCAGTGGGTTAAGCACTGTGAAGCAAACTAGAGCCACTGCAGCAAGACTTCGATCCCTACTGCCAGCCAAGGAGGGGACCCACATGACCTAGCAGACCTCTCCTGCCTCGCCCACTGCTCCCCTCAACAGTGTACTTCAGTCAGTCTGCCTGTCTGTTCCCTGTTCTGTCTCTGGTGAATCCTCTCACCGCCCTGGACTCTGGCCTGTACCCCAGTTCTTGTATGCATAAATAAATAAATCTTTAAAAAAAAAAAAAAAAGGCAGAGGCAGAAATGTGACTGTTTCTTTCATCTTTTGAGTGAGACCCTGGTCCTGGCATTTGAAAGTCATCCACATTCACAAACACAACAGAAAAGGCAAACAATATAAAAAACTCTTTAACTCTAGTGTCTCAGTCTTGGGTTGTACAAATGAACTCTGGACCCAAGAACACAAACTTCTGTGATGGTTGAGGGATGTGGGGTAGGTGGGTGGGTAAGATATGGAGGTCCTCTTTCCCACAGGAGTCTTTTGTACATAATCAGCTACCAGGCCAGTGTAGCTACAGCATAATCATGAGACTGAAAAGCCTCAGGAGAAGGAGAGAGTTTTGTGGGGAAAGGGACCAGTTTCTCCGTTGCATCCCCATGGCTTGCATGCTGGAGTGACTGCAGTCAGATTATTCTTCTCTCTTCGTAGGCCATATCTAAATGGGAACCAGACCACAAGAAAACACTCTCACACCACCTATTTCCTAATCCCAAAACACATGTGACTGAGAGTCACTTCATGAAAAGTTATTGCTGGTGACAAATTCAGGTAGACAATTGAGTGGATGAGTTTCAGGTAGGTAATAAAGAAGCAGAGGCACAAAGGGCTGGGGGTGGAGTGGTCAGGGGGCAGACCACAGCCCTGCTGTCCACTGTTTTGTTTTTTTAAAAAGATTTATTTATTTATGCATACAAGAGTTGCGGTGTAGGCCAGAGATGCAGGGGTGTGAAGGATTCACCAGAGACAGATGGGGGGCGGACAGTTGGATCTACTGAAATACACTTCTGAGGGAAGCAGTGGGCAAGGCAGGAGAGGTCTGCTGCACCATGTGGGTCCCTTCCCTGGCCAGGGATTGAACTCATGTTGCAGTGGCAGACCATAGCTTAAAAGCACTGAGACTTTAAACACTTGGCCACGAGGGAGGCCCTCTGCTGTAATTTCTAGTTTTGCCTCCCAATTCAACTCACACCCTATTATTCAGGAAGCCTGTCCGCCCTCTTTAGCTCTTGCTGTCTTTCTTGCTGTTGCTCATAGGCTGCCAGGAGGAGCTCCTCTCATCTCTCTCCTCCAGTTAGCCATTCTAGGTATGCACCTGTGATCTCAATAACCCCTGGCTTTCAGTCACATTACCCCAGTTTTCTTTTGTTTTAATTCCTGGAACCAAAAGACTTGGATTGTGTTGGATATTTAGTTGCTTCTACACCCTGTGTCTGTATCCTGTGACAGAGATCATTGTAATATTTATAAATATCATAAATAATATTTTGATCTGTTGATGCATGGGACAAACTGCATATTAAACCATTTCAGAACTTAAGATAAATCTGAAAAAGATCTTTCAAAGTGTTTGCACATAAATGCCTCCATAAACACCCTTCCCCCCCTCCCCCCACACACATTCACAAAATTGCCTTTTGATTTACTTTTTATATTTTAGGCTCACTCTGTATTTTGAATTTAGGGAAAATGTTAAGCCCATACATTGATGTAAATATAAATTTTCTATGTAAGATATGATTTCTTGCCTGGTTTACAAATCCAGTTACCCAATCATAAGACTTCAGATTAAATTATCAGTCACAGTCATCCTAAGAGGTTGATTTAGCTACAAAATGTGGGTTTACAATTTAATTTCATTTTTTCCAACTTGAATTTTGATTTCTGCATTTAAATACAACACAGCAGTTGAATTAAGTGTCTTCTTGTTAAGCTAGAAGCTTTTCTTATTTCCCTGAACTGTATAAATGAACTGCATTGTCACATAATCAATAGGAAAAACTCAGCTGTCACAGATCCTAAGCAACCCCTTGCCACTGAAATAACACGATCTGGCATTCCTGAGTTTGAAAAATGTGCTGTTTGGATGACAGGAGATCAGAACTAGCCAGCTGGCTTAAATGCCATGGTTCATGGTCTATATGAACCTCTGAGGACCGACTTGCTGAGACAGACAGACTCACACATCGCAAATAGGTTTTTCTCCTGGTTAGAGAACAGGTGCTCCTTTTTTCTTCCCTAAAAAAGCGGTAGAAGACTACTAGGATGTGGAATTCAAAGGTATTTTTAAGCTCATCTAAGTTTGTTTGCTTTCATAGAATTTCAGAATTAAGCTTTGTCCTTCCCAAACTAATGAGTAATTCACATTTGTGGTTGGGGGATTGAACTCTGAATCTAAGTGTTCAACAACTTAAAAACCTATCCTTTGAGGGGTCTCCCTGGTGGCGCAAAGGGTTAAGTCATAGCACCATGAAGCTACCTGAAGCCACAGCAGCAGGAGATCCCCAGCCAGCCAGGGAGCTGACCCACATGACACAACACACCTCTCCTGTCTTGCCCACTGCTCCCCTCAGCAGTGTATTTCAGTCAGTCCACCTGTTCTGCTCCCCACTCTGTCTCTGGCGAATCCTCTCAACCCCCCCCCCCCCCCACCCACNCCACTGCTCCCCTCAGCAGTGTATTTCAGTCAGTCCACCTGTTCTGCTCCCCACTCTGTCTCTGGCGAATCCTCTCAACCCCCCCCCCCCCACACACACACACACAACTCTGGCTATACCCTAGCTCCTGTGTGCATAAGTAAATAAAATAAATCTTTTTTTTTTCTTTTTTAAAAATAAACCCATCCTTTGAAGTTGTAAGTCATTCCCATAACATGATTGCAATTTCTGCAGTATATAAAACCTTCAGCTCAAAAATAACTGAATGACATCTGATCATAAGTAACAGGACCCCATAAATCTCCAGCAAGCTGTTTCCCTACCTCAATGTCACTGTCTCTGGTTGAGCTCTGAAATCTCTACAATCTGCTACAAACAAATGCTGCCATATCATATGGGAGCAGGAAGAAGATGTAATCCTTATCTGCATTCTCTCCCCTTTTATCTAAGATATACTACCCTGTTCTGGGAACTCAGTGACTTGTTTCACCACAGGCATTTTTTAAAAAAGTGTTACTGGGCACACCTACTAAAGAATCTATCCTGCTAGGTAGATTAGATTAAGTGATAAATATGTTAATTTATCTCTGAAGAACTCCTAAGGAACCTCACGACCGACCTTGACATACTAGGATTCATTTACACACCAAAGGTGAAAGAAAGGTAATCTGATTCATGAACTTATTCTGTCATTGAGTTGATGTATTAAATATTACAGTTACCTTTAGCCTAGCTGGACCCATCTATACAAAGGAAAGTGCTAGAGGGGATCAGATAGTAGCAAGCTAGGTGAGACTAATTCAGCTTATAACTTCAAAGCATGCATGTATAAAACTTGTCTTTTCTAAAACTAAGGCAGTTACAGCCTGCATTTTCCATATCCCATAAGATCTATGGGATGTACTAAGAAACACCACTTCTAATTAGTTCATTTGTCATCAGAGAACCACTGCATCAAGCCAGGTATTTTGCGCCTATTCAACTCTAGAAGAAAATGGAACAACTTGGGCTATTATAAAAAGCTCAGCATTCAGTGCCAACATTTCAAATTGGCCTCATTTTACAAGATCTCAGCAGCCCCCACCCCAACTCATTCAGACTAAGTCTTGGCAACTTTTCTCGAGGCCCAAGCAGGACTGTTAACATAGTAGAGTTTATCCATTATTATAGTTCACAGACTTCTCCATAGCTGCAAGTTGACATTTGGAACCTCTGTCATGTAGACGGGGTAAAAATCCATACAGGAATGAAGTCACCTATTTCTAAAGCAACTGTCATGGAAGGTGGGAGAGCAGGGCAAGGGGGTGGGGAGGACAACTCACACAATAACTAGACTGGACATGACCCGAGCTCTGATGTCCATCAATGATTTCTCTTCTTAGGCACTTGATCAGTATGTGAATTTACCTCATTTACAAGTATGGGAAATGACTGCTATCCCATCTAAGCAATATACACTAAGGTACTTATTTTAAAAATATGGTAATTTAAATTTTCTTGTCCTTGATTCCTAAAATATAAAAACCATGAGATCAATACCACAAACTTGATAATTTGCCTGAATTAATTATAGATTGCAGAGCCATAACACACCGGATATAGGAGATGCATTGGATAGCCTCAGAATATATAGCTCTAAAATTCTAAGTTGTTCATTTCTTTCTCTACTTGCATATAGCACCCCTCCCACCTACCTACACAGAAGACTTTTCTTTTCCTTTACTCTCTGCAATCCAAACTTAAGAGTGCAGAAATCATGACCTAGAAGTAACTTCTTATTTGCAATGCATTTTATGAGATACCTTCCTTTTTCTTCCTTGGCATCCATCCCAAGGGACTGAGCAAAGCACTAAGCTGCTATTCAACTCAGTCCGAGAGAAAACGTGGGGCTCACAAGAGTACCTTCATTATTGCAATGGTCTGGCCTCCAGCACCTGCTGTCCCACCCAGTTCTCAGAGATGGCTCTTAGCTTAATTTTACAAACATATCTGGGTCTTCATTTATCTGTTAAAATGGTCCAGGGTACTTGCCAGGCGTATTGTGCCACCATTGCTGGTGCATTTGTCTTTTCTGTCTAATGTCTGTCATTACACAAAGCATTCTAAAAAGCTAATTTCCAACCCTGAAAATATAGTCTAACTACAGAAGTCATTACATTAGCATAATAAGCACAAAGTTCCAAGGTGGTAATTTGGTTATAGATCTGAAATCCTTCCTGTTTCATCAGATTGATGTTGAGGTATGAGATTGCCTTGCCACAGGTAGGATCTGGGTCAGCGGATCTCCTCCTGGAGAGAAATTTGGTTGGGGTGAACAGTTTATCTTGGGGAACTCTAGGAGAGGTAAAAGTTTCAAGTTTCACCTGCTTGTTTGAAACATTTCTTAAGGACTCAAGATGCTTCCCTATCTCCTTTTTTTTTCTTCTTTATGTATCCTTCTTTCCTTGAGCAGTATTCTTTTAAGGATGTTTCATTTGACATGGACAGATATCAGAATTTCTCTCACGGAGAAAACAGGCACTTTTTGGTCTCTCTTTTGAGGGTTGGGAAATTCGACCTCAGCCTGCCCCGTCAGAGTAGAGGTGCAGATTAGCTGCAACTTGGCGGAGGCTGGGACGGTGGTGGTGGCAAGGGTCAGTAAGGTTGAGATGTATTCAGATGTTAATTTTCACCTGAAAAGAATGAATGCAGTCACCCACATGGGGGGTGACTACAGTTTCTCATGAATGCTGGCCAAGAGTGCTTGCTTCCTTGGGAAAGATGAAAGTTGAAACGGAGGGGGAAAATAGTCTAAAAGTTATGGAAGCAGGAAAAAGGGAGGGAGTAGGGACAGGCTTGCTGAGCTAAAGGAAGTTTATTTAGCCACCAATTGTAAATCTATTTTGAACATTTTCTCCTCAATGTAGTTTTAAGGTACAATGGAGAAGTGGTAATGTCCTCTTGACTAAAAATTTAAAGATTGCATATCAAATTCAAGGATAATAATGTGGAAATAAGGATGAGGAATTAGCCTTATTTTTCTGCTGTTATACATTGTTTTGCATAGTCTTTCTGTTTAACAACTGCTACCTACCTTGCTTAGTATGAATCCCAAAAAGTACTTCATGAGTAACTAAGAAAGGAAAAACCTTCCACATTCCAACACTGCCTTTAACCTCATAGTAAAGGGTTCATTCAGACCCCAGGATCACACTGAGGCATTAATTAGGCTGATGAAATCCATCGAAATGTATGAATTCAGCATAATCAAGTTTCTACTGCAGACTATCGTTAAGGAATACGTGAGCAGCTGGGAGAAAAGAAAGTACTGTTAGAGTTAAGTCATGCATGTAATTGAGTATATTTAACATAACCATTTTAATGATCAGTGATTAAAAGTGCATCTTACTTAAATGGTATATCCTCTGCAATTTGTTCATATCAACTCAATAATATTCTCAAAAGGAAAAAGTAAGGCTACAAATTTCTAAACAAGCTCTTTTTTGAGTTTGGGAGGAAAAAATCAGGTAAGTAAACTGGAAAGAAAAATGTGACTTTTGCATGCAAGCAGCTACACCCATGCAATATAAATTAATCAGTGTTTTAGTTACCTTCTGTATTTCAGTTCAAAGTAGCAAGAGTATGTAAGTGCTTGTTTTATCCGTTAAAAAGAATGTATTTAAATAAAGATGCTTTCTCTGTGCGACACGATTATGTTTTAGGGGAAGTGAGAGGTCTGCTCAAATTTTGCTTTCCAATTCTTCCAACCTGTTGTTGGGTTGGCTTATCTTATCGGAAATTACTTTTGAGAAGATGGAACTGGGAAGAAGACAGGGCACATTGCAAGGAGAAAGCTATGGTCAGGATATGGCAAAGGGGGTGGGGGGCACAGACAGCCGACGCTCTGAAAGGGAAATTAGCTGTTCAGATCAGCTAGGGGCCTGAACGAAAAGCCCACGCGTTTAGAGGCAGACTCTGCTCAGCTCTATTCACCCTGACCTGGCCAGATAAATGAAGTCATTGTGGAGCCATGCACCAGCCAGCCCAACTCTTTCTGTTGTAGTTTCCCAGCTTTTGTGCTCAAAATACGCAAATCACTGATTACCCAGGGAAGAACCAAGGGAGGAGGATCCAGACATACAGCTAGAAGTGGGTAAATCCCACAACATCTACATATCTGCATAAGCACTGAATGTATGTGAGTTTAAGAGAAGGGATACAGTCAGTCCAGTGCTCAAATTTGCCTCAAGAGACTCTTAATTGTGATGATTATTATCTCCCTTCACCCCTGTCTGCTGTTTTAGAGAAACCAATCTATTCTTCAACTCAAAATAGGGTTTGAAGAGTGACACATCTTGAATGTCTGAGAGTTCAGCAGCGTTTTACAAACTTTCAAAAACCTAAAAGGGAAAAAGTAAAACTATGTCGGGATATACAATCTTCTTGCTGCGAACCAAACAAAAATAGTTTAAAAGGAAATTCATCTGAAGCCTCCTTTCACCCAGTAACACGTCTTGGTTTGGAGGGACAGCTTTTGGAGAACCAAGTCTCTCAAGAGCTCCTCGGCACCTAGTGTATAGCCTATAAATATAGTGGAAGAGTCATACCAGGGGTAGTCAGTGCAAGAGAATCTGGAGTCTTGAAAGCATCTTTTTCTTCTGGCTATGGTGGCACTTAAATGATAATGCGGGCAATGGAGCTAGGAGATTTATATCTTTTGGAAAGTAGGGCGAGCCAGATGGTAATAGCGTCATTAACACACAAACTTGGGATGTGCAAGTGAAGCTTGAAATTGGGAAAGAGATTGAGAGAACAAAGGGGGTTGCTGTTGAAAGGCTACCCCTCTTTTGCTGGCCAAAGCTAAGAGCCTCTTGGTACTGGGGTCTGCTCCTGCCCAGAGCTGGATAATAAACGACAGCTTTCCCCCTCCCCTGTTGTGACTTAGAAAGCACGAGAAAACTTTGCAATAGGCAAATGTGGCACTTATTTATGTGCCACCCTTTGTAGTCTGAAGTGGGAGGAATGGACCTTTAACTCAACTGCACTCCCACCCTTCCACCTCCTACCCAAGTTTGATAAGCTCATGCAATTGTTGACATTTATTTTATGAAATCAAAGTGCCGCTTGCTGCACGTTTCAGACAAAAGTTCATTTTCCTCCCCTTATGTAAACACTCTAAGTAAATATTAAAGGTTGAACAGCACTACCTTTTTCATTTTGGTGAAGGGGGCTGGTGTGAAGGTGCTGATGGGGTTAATCTCTGGAGTCTAACTTTCAAAAGTCTTAATGTTTAAGTTAAAGCCCCAATTGTCTGAACAGATATAATTCAAAGAGAACAGAGAAGGCATTAAGACAAGATTTAACAATGGCGTTAGTAATATAAGGCATGTTTATAATAAACACCCACACAAACCTAAACACTAGGGTGGGTTGGAACTTAAGAAAACGAAATTAATAATTTCATTTTCCTTTTATTAATGCAATGTCTATATGTGTGTATAGATACATATATACATAATTATATATGGCTTCAGGGAAGACAGCAAAGGTAACGGTCATTAAGTATTGAATGGTTTGAGTGATTCCTGTTAGCGACTAAAAGTTGACGTGTCTAAACTAAAATCGAACGTTTTTCTTTTTCTTCTTAAAAACAAAAAGCAAAACTGGAGCTCTTTAAAAACCCGGAGGACTTACCCTTAAGGCATTATTCAGAGAAAAACTGAGACTGGCCGTTCGTCACAGGCAATTGTAAAGGGTTTCAAAGGGCCGATCAAAAGATGGCCAGAGTCATCTACATTCAAGTCCGGATGGCGGTGTTACGGCACACACCTGCGGGGTGTTTGCTGTCCGTGCCCCTCGCCGAGCTACAAATCATCATTAAAGCGAGCTGCTTAAGCTTCTTCCCAGCTTCTACACAAGAGTTGCTTGGGACAGTTCTCTTTGATATTGCTACAGCTCGCAATTGACAAGCAAGGTATTTTGGAGCTGAAACCGGGTCCAAACTCTCGAGCGCACGGCGAAGCAAGGGAGGGCGATGTGGGGGTTGGGTGCAGTGAGCAATCATAAAAGTCTTTTCTCCAATTTCCTGAGAAGACTCATTACAAAAAATGGATAGGAAGCCAGGTTAGAAGCAACTGAAACCCGCCTTGAGTTTTGTACTGAGGTCTCTTCCAAAACTTCTTCACTGTCTTTGCCACAACTTTTAACCGTCTCAGACTGTAGATACCATCTCACAACCTGTTTCCCTCCTTTCCTCTTTTACACACACACACACACACACACACACACACACACACACACACACACACACGGGCCAGCACCCTCCCTTGAGTGCAAGATTACACTATACGCATCCAGACCGGGATCTAGTTTGAAACTTTCACTTTTGATTCATTCCTTTAGCTTTCTATCCTCCCACCCTCCCGGTCCTTGCCGACCTTGCAGTCACTGACATCACCTTAAGGGGAAAAAAATCTGAAGTTAGGTTGAAAAAGGAAGGGACACTCGAAGGTACAGAAAGGGAAGGAATGTAGGTTTCTGTTTGCTGCTTGCCTGGGTGTATGTAAATCCTCAGCAATCCGTGTTGCGGACCCTTTTGCTGAGGGCGGGGGGGGCAGGTGGGGGGAATAACCCTCTGCTGATCATACCAAGATCAACACTGGGAGAGAATGTATCAATAGACCAATTTTCTGTTCCCACTGCGAAGCTTTTCAGTTCAACCCTGAGCGGAGCGTCTGAGCTGCGCAAGACGCAAAAGCACCGTAGCGTCGGGAAAAAGAGGGCGCTAGAAGCGGGAGGCGCAAATATGGAAATTAACTCATTAGGAAGGGGTGTGGTTACCGCGAAGCCCCCTCCTCCATCCCTTCTTTTCTCCCTTGCCGCCACGGTCCCAGCTTGCTAAATATGAGATTACAAACAAACAAAATAAAGCAGAAACTGACTACGCAGCCCCAGATCAAACACGCTCCAGATAATTCGCTTCACTCAGCGCGGCAGCCAGACTTGACGCGCAGCGCTGGCCCCGGACGCCAGCCGGTAACTTCAGCGCCCCCTCCATGTCAGCCCCAGCTTCGGCGGCTCTGAAAGCCAGGGCCGGGGGCGGCGTTTCGAAGGCACAGCACGTGGCCCTGACGCCTCGTTTGGTAGACGTTTTAAAACTTTAGACAAACGCTTCCCCAATATGGTAACCCTCTGAGAATGTCTACTCAGCTTGGAGGTCGGCTTCTAGAAGCTGCTGTAAGGGAGGGTGATGGTGTTTCCTTTGGAAGGGGGGAAGAGAAAGAAACTAAAAAGGAGCGTCCTGAGTGCTTGACCAGGTAACTTTTTCTGTGGCGTTGCGCTCCAAGTGCGGGACCAGGTGGGTGGGCTGGGCCCTGCCAGGCGGGCGCTCACAGGACCCGCAGAGACCAGGCTTGAGTGCTGGGTTCGATTTGAGCATTCAAGACCCAGGTTGAGAGAGAGCAGGTGCCCAAGAGTGAGGGCCACAGGTTTGGAAAGCCAAGGTGCGTACTTATGTGTTGAAATAAAACATTTTTGGGGTGGGGGTGTGTGTGTTTAAGAATGAAACAAGCCGTAAAACCTCACACTGCCCCCTCCCTAGTCGCTCTGCCTGGTCCTCTCAAAGACTGCTTCTGTGGGGAACTGGGAGTGGGAGGGGGAGAGGGATGAAAATTATACTTTTATGGTTTTTCTTCCTGAGTGGCCGGCCTCTGGGCCTGGTCCCAGCCTGGCTCTCCCCCAGCTGCGGGCCCCTTGGAGGAAGGCCGCCCAGTCCCCTCATCTCCCGCTGTCTGCAGGCCACCGAGCCTCAAAGCGTGCATTGTCCAGCGGGCCAGGGAGGCCAGCGGGCCCCTGGAGAAGAAAAACACTGAGTCCAACTCCTGTTAGGGAAAGTTTCCTAATGCACTCATTGTGGTAAAATACACTTTAAACGGGGTGTAGGGGATACGTTTCGAAAATCCACTGCTTACCCTGATTCCTCAACTTCCCTTGTCACTTGTTAAGTTCTCAGAAAGGGGAGAGTGGACCAGAAAGAGACTGGAAGGTGACTTAAAATGTGAACAGGGCTCTAGAACCCTCGATTTGATGGTTTTAAAATGCGGGTGGGAAAAGAGAGGGGGAGGTCTCCACCTAGGTCTGGGATGAGGACAGCTGCGCTTTAGGGGCGCCAGGGGATGGGGTGAGCGGAGAGGGGGGCCTCACCGAGGGCGCAGCGCGTGTGCAGGCGAAGCATTTCGCACCTCCTGTTTGTCTTAGAAGCGAGGAGGGAGCCAGGGGTGGGGGAGAGTGAATTGTTCTGCCTCCCGACTGGCAGTAAAAGTTGAATAAAATGGAGAGGCGGGCGCACGCAAAAGCAAAGTGCTGTAGATTCTAAGTCTCGCAACTTGACCCGAATCCCAAATAGCGGGAATTCTCCATCTGCAAAAGATTCCTAAGTCTTGCTCCCCCCACCCCTCCCCGACAGCTGTCCCAGACGGCAAAAACCGCGGTAGAGACCGTTAGAATTGAAGCTTTGGGAGCAAATGTGATTAATCTTTCATTCGAGCAGCGGGGACCCATTCCTTCCTAGAGTAATCGTCTGCATCTGAGGGATTTCTAGGTTTTCGCCTGCTCGTCTTTCTTTGCGAAATAATGGCTCGTGTTCCTTGCACAACTCTGCTTGAAACAAGTATATTCCAAGACACTGCGATGATGAATCCGTTCAAAAATAAAATAAAAACGAAATACGAATGAAAAAAAGAAAACGTCCAGGTCAGTGCTCTCGGTGTCCAAAAACCCAAGTGACCGAAGAAGCGCATTTAATGGCTGGGGCTCTTTGGGAGCTGCGCTAATTTGGTGTGTGGACTGAATGCCTTAATGCTAAATCGGCAATATAAAGGGCTGAAGAGCAAGCCCGATAAAGGCTCTAATTGCTACTGGAAGATTTAGGTGGTTGCTAGGATCTGAGGACCACCACTACCACAATAAACCTCCAATAGAGTGTTTGGACTGTGTGTATGGGAGGGTGGGGGTAGACTTTCTACGGCGAATAGTGCCCACATCTGCTGGAACTTCCATATCTAAGCTGTTCATTTAAGGGAGCCAACTTATGAAATCTCCACAATTAGATCTTCATTGTTCTTCCTGCACAACACTGTCTAGAAAGAAAAGGTCTTCTCGGTCGGGGCCAATCCAACGAAGCGTTTGACGTTATTAAATAATAAAGCGATTGTGATTTACATTGTTGTTCAGAAAAAAAGGCCAATTATCCACTGTTATGTTGCCATAAAGATCATATTAACTCGAATTAGTAATCAAACAATATGCGAGCATTTTAAAAAGTACAGCCGAACAGGGTGACAGCTACCGCGACGTCTTCACTTTCACCAGCAAACCCACCCGCGCCGGCAGCGGGAGCGAGAGACGCAGTCGCCGCAGCCCGAAAGGAGGGCGAGAGCAGCAAAGCGATGATTAACGGTCTTCAGTGTTAATTATTCTCAATTAATCCCAAACAGTGCAAATCTTCCCTGGTTCCCTGGTTCGGGATGCTCTGAGCATTCCGCCTTCCTGGGAGGAGTTTATAAGAAATCCGGAAGAGGCCGCGTCGTCGCGAGTGCACCTGTGAGCGCGGGGGTAGGGGTGTATGGGTGTGTGTGTGCTGCCTGCGGTGCTCGCGGGAGGTCCGCTGCCGTTCCCAGGGCCTGGCGTGCACCCCAGGGCAGGTGCCTGGGGCGGGCAAGGCCCACAGCATCCTTACACCCCTAGTGAATTTCGCATTTTCTATACTCAAATCACTCTCTCTCGCACTCTGTTTATTAGGTTTATAAGTCTTTGCCCACTTAAATTTGTGCAGTCAACCAAGGCAATCTAAATAGGCTTGAGTCGCCCCTTGGGCACAGAATGGCGGCTTTAATAAGAAAGATTAATTGTGGGTGTGTACCTGCCCCGAGAAGGGGCTGCTATCCAGGAGCGGCGGGCGCGTGGGTCGAGGGGGGGAGCCGCCTCTCGTCCTGGGCCCAGACTTTAGTAGGCGCCTTAGGCGTACTTAATGCGGGGCAACTGGTCGCATTCACAAGGAAAGGGCTCCGCAGAGGTGGTGAGACCCTTCTCTTCAAGTGTTACTTGAGGCTTCAAAGAACCTGGTTTTTATTTGCCCTGCACCTAATACCTTTGCCCTGCTCCCCTCCCCGCCGGACTTCAGACTCCGGACCTCCCCCCCGCCCCCTCCGACTCTGGAGGTGGGAGTGAGGAGAAGGTAGTGACCGCTGCCGGAGGAGGTCTGCCTATTCCCGCCCCATCCACTGACCAATGTTCGGGCGAATAATAAAAAGGTTTTGCTTCGAGGGCTTGAAAGTTGCTATTTTTGTTGCCGCGATGAAAAATGTATATGGTTACATGGTTTTCTGTAAACAGGCAGGGAAAAATTCTCCGCGCAACACTTCTGCAAGTCCCCGCACAGAGGAAAATCAGCCCGTGCCTGCACGGTGAGGAATCTTACCCTGCTCCGCAGCAAGGCTTGGAAGAACGGTCCTTGCCCTCAGGGCCCTTTCCTGGCCTCTCCCCCTTTCTACTAAATATTGGAATCTGAGAATAAGGAATGGCAAAGGGGGTGGGGGTGGAGAGGTGCAGGAATACAGGGGGTTAGCGGGTAGACGGGACTGACTAGAATAATTTCTCTTGTAGCTGTCCCTCTTTGAATAATGCCATCTAATACTTGAGGCACCAGGGCCTGAGTTTAAGCAAATATAAAATTGAAATCTTCAGAAAGACCGGCTCTTGTAGCCATGGGGCAGCTAAAGTGTGGTCGTATCTTTGTCAAGAGTTTTAAATCAGTTGCTGCCTTTCCTACCCCCCTTCTCTATCTCCCACTCTTTTTCCCAGTAAAACCAACTCAAAAGGGGACAGATTCCACTCCACAAGATTAATGTCTGTTCATTTGCAGGATTAACCCTCTCACACAGTATAATAAAATACTAGAGGTCCTTATAAATACACTACATTCCCACCTTCTCTCCTTTCCTATTTGGTCTCTCTCAGGATATAAGAAAACAGTTTCAAGAAACCTAAGTAATTTTTTGTAGAACTTTAAACTCAAAGTTTTCAGATTGTCTGGGGGCTGCTGTGGGCATTCATATTAGGAGGCAGTGAAGAAACGAGCTTAACTTTAAATAGCTATAGCTATACATTTTGATTTGGAACTCATGATTAAAAATCTATTTGTTCCTCTTAGAGCTCAGCAGATTTCAATGTTGGTGATAGGAGCCACAAAATGTTCATTAAAGGAACCTAACCAAGGCTACTGTATGGCCACTTTGTGAACTCAGAACTATGGATGGGGGGGGGGGGTATGAAAGTGTGAGTTGATGTCACGCTGGCTGTCAGTGTGTGGTCTATTGTGGAGAATGGTGCTTTTTGACTGAACAGAGGGAGCCACCCTCCCCCCTTCCCCAGCTCTACTGCACCTGCACTGGATGAGGGAGTCCCTGCCATTCAGCCCATCGCAGATTGTTCAAACAGAAGACATCTCTGACAGCACTCAATTCATTACATTTCTTCCTGCTTTTCAAACCAACACACACACACAAAATGAGTATTGCCAGCCAGTGACAGCCAAAAAAAATCTTAAAATACTTTATATGCAGCTAATTTGGAAGCTCACACAACTAACCATGAAATATTTTGTATCCTTAACTTGTAAGGATTCTTGGGGGAAAAAAAAGATTACCTGACTTTTTTCCTATTGAAAACGTACCGCTATAGTTTTTACATGGAGATAGTAAGTTTGTAAAAAGACACTTAAGCATGGCACAGGGAGAAGTTTCAATGGGAATGAAAGCAAAAAATGTGCAAAGGAGAAAAGTCCCTGATTTATCTTATCAGAATGGCTGGCTTGAGATGCATTCATAATTTATGTTGGTGAATCAGCTTGCTAAAAGAGGTGGGGTACCCAAGAGCTAGGGACAGGCAATGAGTGAAGCAGGAGAAGGTCGCAAGTGAGGCACCAAGGCTGAAGTGTGAGCTAAACATTTAAATCAATTTCCTAACAACGAAGTGTTCTCCCCATATGCTCAGGTTTATTTTGCCATCTTAGATTCCAAGATGTTTTTGCACCATTCTACAAAGCTGATGAGTGTTTAGAAAACTGATGAGAGTGTTAGTCTGGTTTAAAAGCAGTTGGGGTAAACAAACTCTCACAAGGGAAACTTGATTTTCAGATATTTTCCTTGGAGGTAAGAAAAGGGGAAACAAAGGAAGGGAAGAAGAATGTGCAGAAGGAGAAGACAAGTTAGTCACTTAGCATTTCGGATTGATTAAACTGTACTGTTGTACAATAAGCCAGATTTGTGCTGTTAATTGTGATAGCCAAATCGACCTGGATGTGAGTTGATACTAAACTGAATGCCTGTGAAATACTGGCTAATACTCACGCAATCGTTAGTCTGTTAGATCCTGGACTAATGTCAGAACATAAGGTCTAGTTTCCCCTACCCCTCCCATTAGAAGGACATGCAATGAATTACATTGATTTGATGACTGTAAAGAAAACTTGGGAATTATGTCTGGAAATACCTAGGTGCTTTTCACCAACAAACAATTTTACCCATTTTAGAGTCCACTGACCAAATGTCTTTCCTCTTATCTACAATTTAAATCATGTTCCAAGAAGTTCTCCCAACAATACTTTTTCCATCCTAAAAAGATTTTAAAGGCTATACAAATTGTTAGGAGAGGAACCTGAAGGAGAAGATGGAAACTTCATAGCAATGGCAAGTCACAAGCAACTGCCCTAATTGTCTGGATATCAGAACCAGAAAACTCTTCAGCTACCACTAAAACTTATGCAGGGCTGAATAAAAGGAAGCTGTGGTATCAGCTGGAAAGGCTTTTTGGGTAATTTGTTAAGCATCTCAAAACAAAGCAAACATAAAACAGCTTATTCAGATCTCACAGCAAACTCCAGCTAGCAGCTCACACAACTTGAAATCTATAGATTCTCATAAATATATATATAAATATATATATGGAAGAAGGACTGCCTATGAGCTCCAGTGCCACAGTGATGCGTGTTGTGTGCAGCACTGCATACTTTTGAAGTCTCACTATTTGTATTTGGTTATAGTCTGGGGCGGGGTAGGGGGAGGGCAAAATCCTCCGCAGCCTCAAAAACTGGGACTGGGGAGTGGGGCGAGATATCGGCTCCACTAGTCTGGTCCTGCTAGTGTTCGGATTGCCCTTCCTGGAAAACTCAAACGAATCATTTCATCCCCAAGGCCCATCAGGCCCTGACGTCACGAGTTGGGGGTGGGGGCGCAGTCCTGCTTCTGGCCTGGTCGCCAGCGATAAGAACCCTTGGGAAGAATTCACTGCTTCTTTTAATACAGTAATTATTTTTCTGCCTTCTGTGGGTGGGGGCGATTCCTGCCCCAGTGCCGGTATCCCTTCAGGAAGATGCCCAGGGACGGCAAGTTTGCAAGATAACTTCCTAGGCGAACCTTAAGCTAGGAAGAACACTGGGAAAGGAAGGATGATCTGAACAAGGTTAAATTCACCGCCTGGTACCAGAAAGGAGAGAAGGACCACATTTCTGTATTGATCACTGGGGTCTAAAATGAGAATCCCTTTTTTTTTTTTTCTTATCACCTAATTCCACTCAACTGTAAGAAAAATAGTAGCTATCAGTTAACCCTACTTTGTGGCAGGAGCGTTGTAGACGACATCTGCGAGGTAAATATATAATTTATTATATGTGTGTGTGATACATATCTATATAGTCCCCTGTCTCAGAAATGGCCAAGTGAAGGGTGGTCTACATAGTCCTGACCCTACCTGCTCTGATGCTAGAGGTTCCCAATATTCTTGGAAGCCCAGATGACTCCAGTAGCTTCTCACAGCCATGCCTGGCCGCAGCCTCTGGCACTGGGAAAGACTAAGAACGAGGTTACTAGTGCTGAGACGCGGTAGTAAACCCAGATGAACAATTCCTTAAAAGTAATGGTCTGGGGCAAGAGGCAAAAGGTAGGACTTAAGTCGGACAACCTGTGATTTGAAAAGCTTGAGGCTTAGAATCATCTTGGGGTCACAAGGTCAACATGAAGAAGCTGGAGCTGTGTGCAGGAAACAGAGAACTTTGACGGGGGCGATAGATAGACTGCAACACCTCAGGAGCGTTCCACACTTGCCCGACACAGGATCGACCGTTCCGGATTGAATGAGAAAATTAAGGCCATTTTGGCAGGGTCTGGGCGAGGAAAATTCGAGCCCTGTGCAGCACCTTCCCAAGAAGTCCTAAAGGGGCCAAGACCAGGGCCGCGGTGACGTCAGGTTCCTGACCCGGCGCTCGCTGGCCCCAGCTTACATCTGTCGGCTCCTGGGTAGCTCAGAACTGGGCGCGGCGCGCTCCCTGGGGCAGGCTGTGGGAGGCCGGCCAGCTCCCAGCCCCTCGCCGCGCCTCTCGCAGAAGGCCAGAAAGTGAGGAGAACGGCAGTTCACGGAGCCGAAAATGTTTACCAACAGTGTACATACACTTCATTCTCTACATGCAGGCAGACGAGGGTAATGAAACAAATGATTTCTTGGAGCTTTTAAATTTCCTGACATTTCTTTGCAAAATAGAGAAAGCACCTCAGTTGCAAAAACCCAGAAGCAGCAAATATCTTTGGATCCTGAAATGAGAGGACGATCTATTGGCTTTTGAAGAGTAACTGGAGTACAGCGCTCAAGGAATAAAAACTTCACCATTGAACCAGAATACAAATAAACTCCATCTAGACCCGCACACACAAAATAAACTCTCTGCCATGAGAATTCTTGGTCTTTTCTTAATGATCGTCCTCCCAAAGAGAAGTCTTAGTTAAAATAAGAAAGTCAAGTCCGTTATTTCCTAAGGGCCACAGAAGCAAAACATTCAACCTGAAAACAAGAATTGTAAAACTGGACAGCGTTGTGAGAAGAGGTTATCCCTGGGTGGTATCAGAGGTCAGGTTTCCAAGAAAGTTTTTTAAAAGAAAATAACTATGAAAGACACCAAATCAATTCTTTGGTTTGAGCAATTTCCTTTTCTTTGGAAAGCTCCTTCCACAGCAGCATACTCTAGAACTCCGGAGGCTGTGTGCCTTTGGACTTTATCCATATTTTCACAGTAAAGGTCAAGAGTGTCTCCCCCTTCTACTTTAGGGGCTCCACCTCATAGAGGAGCTCCCGAAGGAAATTCACCAGGCCACCTTCCAAGTGAAGTTTAAAAAAAAGAAAAGAAGAAGAAATAAATCATCCCCATCACCAGCCTCACTTGTGGCTGTCTGAAAAGCAGCCTTTGCTCTGAAAGCAAGGGAAAACAGCATAAAAAACAGAGTGAAATGCAAATTATTTTAAGGCAATAATGGGGGGAGGGTAAGGGGTGAAGAGAGTTGGAGAATGTTAACTCAAGTCTCCACTACAGCTCACCATAAGGGAAACTCCATCCATAAAGCAAAATATGAGGACCTATTTTGCAGAAATTCTCCAAGATCAAGAAATAAAAGGGGGAGGGTTGTAAAAGATTCTTTTAATTACAACAAATAAATAAATAAGCAGTGCCAACTAGCAGATCAAACCACAGTCAAACTTCAATCTCAGCGCAGTTAGCTATAAACTGTTAGCAGTTGAAAAGTAAACCCTGTGCACACAAAGGCACTGTTTAATGTTCTTTTTGTAAGGGTTCTAAATGAAGACCCCATCACAGTTAAGCAGTATTTCTTGTCCTCCTAAGGCACTGATCAGTTGTTTTAAATGTGAGAAAACTGGCAGCTCAAAACCGTCAATGGAGCTCCAATAACAAAAGTTCTGAAAAGCTGAATGAATTGGGTTTGTAATTACTGTGTCCTCTCCCCCCTCCCACCCCTTGTAGCTTATCTCATATTCATTCACCTTATATTATTGTCAAGGAATCTTACTCCCCAAGTCTTTGCCTTACCGTTTTACACAGGGCCAGGGAGAAACTTATGACTCGGCAGAAATGGAACTCACCCCCCACTGCACCTAGAAGTGTCGGACCAATAGATAGGGAGGGAAGTAGGACTATTTTGTACCCCAATTTACTCTGAAACTACTGGAACTGAGTGTTTAAACTGTAGAACCTTCCATTTTAGAACCTGAATATTATTGGCAAATAGTAGTGTGTATCCTTTCTAAATACAGACGCTGATTGAGTATCTAAAATCCTGTGGTATCTCCACTTAGAAAAGGCAAAGGTTATAAATAAATCCTCTCCCCTTTCCCCAAATGACAAAGCACTAAAAGACCTTGCCAGGCATGATGTAAAAATTAAGATAACTTATGATGTTCTTACTTTTTTCTTGTAAACCAAAACAGTAAATGAAATAGAAAAAGAGCCTATAATTACAACCCCCCTCCAAGTTCAGGAAAAGGTTTTAAGAAAAAGTCAGCTTTACGATGCCAGGGCTCTGTGTGTATTTCAATCCAAGGCATTGCTGATGGAGTAGATTCTCCTGAGATTTCCTACTGTAAGAATGTGTCGGTTCTAGAAATAAGTACAGCTATTACAACCAAATCTACTAGCAGACTAAATAATTAATTGAAGCATTGCTCTTTGACCCTTGAAAAGTCCAGTAGGGACACGTTTATAGTAATAATACCTCCGAATGAGCCCTTGTCAAATATTCATTTAGTGGTTAATGTGAGCCATTTTCCCCTGGGACCGTCTGTAATACCAGCTTCCCAGCATTGGCAAGAAACCTTGCTAATCTACTACTGCTCAGCAAAATATTTTAACGCTCTTTATTTAAAGAGAGTGTGTGTGTGTTGGGGGGGGGGTTTGGGGAGAGAAAAAAAATTGCAACAGGAACAAACTACATCCTCACCTTGTACACATTTCTATTTCTGTGTATAAGGTTAACAATGCATTAAATTCACCCCCTTTGACTAGAAATTTAGTAGTTTTAGTGAGCAGAATAATATCCAGAGTAAGATATACTCAACTAATTTTAGTTCCAGGAGATAAGTATTTTCTGGATAAGTTTATGGGTTTATTTCCTTATAAATCTGATTATAATTAAAATATGCTCAATATTAATTTAGACATGAAACTACACATCTCAGGAAACTGTTTAACCCAACCAAATGAATGATGAAATATGTATAATTTTCCTCAAATGTAGTTTACTAAGAAATTTTGTTTGCAACCAAAATATTTTGGTTTTCATTTAGTTAGGAACTATGGAAGGAAAGGAGGGGGAATGGGAGTTCTTTTGTTTTATATAGTTAGTGACAATCATTCAGAACTAATTCAACTTCCCAAAATATTGTTCTTTTCCCTCTTGTAAAATATTTGAATCTGAGCATCTTGCCAAAGTTGATGCTTTTAAAATCTGATCTTATAGATTCTTATCCCCCCCCACCCCCAAGGAGGTTAATGCAGTGCAATTGCACTAACCCCAGTACATATTTCTAATATATCTCTATTTTTTCAAACATATACACTCCATATACTTGATTGACTCAAATTCCGGGAATATCCTCCCCACCCCCCAGCAAGATCATTTGGATCTTTATTCAAAGTTTCTTTTATTCGTATGTGTGAGCAAGAACTGGCGAATGTGCTCATTACCACGTGAATAATCCGTATATGCATTACAATAGATGGCCAGGCCCGGGGAAATTCTTTTAGAGTCTCTGCATTAATTAGGGGGGGGGGGAATGCCTCGCTTGGAATTGGGAACCAGCATAATAATTGTCCTTTCCCAGTACAATATTACTCTAAAATGAGGATTAAAATGAACAAATAAAATCCTACACACATCTAAAATAAAAAAAAAAACCCACGTTAAATAAAAATGCAGATATGAGATATCCACAACTGAGTCAAGAACTAACATTAACACCACCAGGAGAAAGACTCCCTTGGAAAAAAAGAAGCGAACTAACTCAGTGGCTGCAGCCGATACTTAAGCGTGGAAGACACGGACGGATTCCAACTTCTCCAAAGTTGAAGCAAGTTGACACAACGAACCCTTGAAATTGTGGGAAGCAAACACACGCTTTTATAAACGCCCGACCTTAAGTTCCAGGTCCCCTTCGGTAGGGGAAAGACGAGCAAGGTAGTAGTAAATAAGGAAGGAAAGTCCCAGAGACTGCTTTACAGATTGTCTAGCAGCGCCCAAGCGCGGATCGGGATGCGATGTTGAAACATCGCTAATTCAAAGACCAAGACGATACCCCAACTTTTCTGCTCCCAATGAGGACAACTATCGTCTTTCTTTACCTTCCCCAGGGCAAAAGAAAACAACAAATGCAATCTTTTTTCCGCTCTCCACACCCCCTCCTACTTTTCTACTACAGTAGTAAAACATTGTTAACAGATCAAAAACATAATCATCTTCAAATGTGATTAGACCGGACAAAGTAAAATATCTACCTCAGAGTTGATTGTTTTCTTCTTTAATATGGCTGTTGCCTGGCTTCTCTTTTGCTTGTTATCAGCTGCAGAGATTATCCGATTTGGGGCTACAGGCTTGGACCGTGCTGCCAATTTAAGAAATGGAATTCGTGGAAGGAGAGAGAGGAAAAAAGAAAATAAATAATAATAATAATAGCCGTGATAAGTCAGGGAGTTTTGCAAGACGCTCTTAGCTTTCCCTCACCCCTAAACAGGAAAACGTAGAAGAGAAAGTTTATAAAGTCAAGGAACAAAGAAAGCAAACCACTTGTTTCCTCTCAGACAATAGCAGGGCCTGAGTAATCCAAACACCCACCAAGCAGATGAGCTTTGCAAGTCTAGTTTGCAATTATTCCAATACAAGAAGCATCATTTCCCCCTATAACAAGGTTTCCAAAGGGCCTTTGTACTGTGAAGAAAACGAAAACAAAACCAGCCAACCTGGTTCTGATTGGGCTCAATACCCCATCTGCTAAGCTACATGAAAAATTTCAGAATTGACTCCTTCTTTCTGGCAACAAGTGGCATAAATCAGTTTAAGTCCCCATCATGCTTATTCATGCTGCTTAGAAAAAGAGGGGGCGGATTTACAATATATGTCTCTAGTTTCTATTTTAGAAATGACATAAGCATTTCAATTTTTTGAGTACTTATTCAATTAATCATACAGCTATTTATCTGTTGCAGTTAACATCACCATATACTGCTGGGCTGAAATAGCAAAGTTTTAGGTATTTTACCTTCTTGGCTCAGCACAGAATATTCCCCAAGGAGTTATGTATAATCATAGCATTATCCAAATAAATGAAAGACTCAAGCATAATTTCGGTGTCCATATTTCAAAAATTTATTTATCTCAAACTGTGCATAATGGAGTAAAAACTTAAGTTGAAAATGTACCTGTTATAAGGATGGTATTAGTTCAAATATATACATGGATTCTCGGCAGACTGATTCAAATAATACAGAGCCGAATCTTTTAAAATACAACTACGGAAAATAAAGGGGGGGACCTTAAAATATCACAATAAATTTACAGAAATATTACAAACCATAAGAAAATATTTCAAACACAGTAATTTCATGTTGTTGTTGTTTTATCTGAACAAAATGGAAAGTTGGGAAACAAAAGCTGTTATAAATTACCAATGATGTCAACCTGCATGGCCATTTTTGCTCTCAACAGTAAGTTAAAAAATTTAGTACCATCTAAAACTTTTGCCCCTTTAAAAGAAGACCACGGAGATGGTTTTGCCAGTACTTAATTCTAATTTTTCCTTTTGTACAATTTTTAAACAAGTAAAATGTCCAAATCTGTATAATTTTCTTCATTCCACGTTTGTAACTGTCCTAATTTTAGCTACAGAATCAAAATTCAGCAAGAAGCCTCTCCTTGAAAAATATTGGCAAATTCTCAGCTTATAAACAATGGACATTTTGATTGCCATGTTTATCTCGATAAATACTGTACAAAAGTTGCTTGCAAATATTAAAACATTTTTTTCGTCGCTTGGAGACTAGCTCTAAATATTATTGGTAAAGACTTTTTGCAAACTTTCTGCAAAGCTCCTACCGTATCACTAGAACTTTTAAAAAGTTTTGCGTAGTTTTCTTTCCTCCAGATCTATACAAGGTCCATTCCCTGCCCTCCCCCTCCCCCCGTTTTCTCTGTACAAAAATAGTCCCCCCAAAAGAAGTCCAGGATCTCTCATAAAAGTTTTCTTGTCAGAATCGCGGTTTTTGCGTGTGGACGGGATTGGTGTTCTCTTTTGCAGCTGTCATTTGCTGTGGTGATGACTTTTTTTTAAGCGTACCGGGTTTTTCTCCATGCTGTTTCTTAATCGCCTCCCATTTCCCTCGTTTTTTTCTTTGAAAATCTCCCCCCCCCCCCTCCAGTTTACTGTCCGGCCCTCACATGTGCGAGAGGGGCAGTGTGCCGTTAATGGCCGTGCCGGGCACCGGGCCGCTCTGGTAGTGCTGGGACATATGAAGTCTGCTGGGGGCTGCGGGCTCCGGCACCTCGGCGCCGGGGAGGTACATGCTGATCATGTCCCGGAGGTCCCCAGCCTGGCAGGGCGCCCTGGAGTGGGAGGAAGAGGTAACCACGGGGGGGCTGGAGCTGGCCTCAGACTTGACCACCGAGCCCATGGAGCCAAGCGCCATGCCAGGAGTGCCCTGCTGCGAGTAGGACATGCTGTAGGTGGGCGACCCGTTCATGTAGGTCTGCGAGCTGGTCATGGAGTTGTACTGCAGGGCGCTCACGTCGTAGCGGTGCATGGGCTGCATCTGAGCGGCGCCGTGAGCGTTGAGGCCGGGGTGCTGCGGGTAGCCCAGTTGGTCCTGCATCATGCTGTAGCTGCCGTTGCTCCAGCCGTTCATGTGCGCGTAGCTGTCCATGCGCTGGTTCACGCCCGCGCCGAGGCCCGCGCCCACCCCGACCCCGCTCGCCATGCTGTTGCCGCCGGGGGCCAGCAACCCGCCGGGCAGCGTGTACTTATCCTTCTTCATGAGCGTCTTGGTTTTCCGCCGGGGCCGGTATTTATAATCCGGGTGCTCCTTCATGTGTAGCGCTCGCAGCCGCTTGGCCTCGTCGATGAACGGTCGCTTCTCCGTCTCCGACAAAAGTTTCCACTCGGCGCCCAGGCGCTTGCTGATCTCGGAGTTGTGCATCTTGGGGTTCTCCTGGGCCATCTTGCGCCGCTGCCCGCGGGACCACACCATGAAGGCGTTCATCGGCCGCTTGACGCGGTCCGGGCTGTTCTTCTGGTTGCCGCCCGCCGCCGCGGCTGTGGAGTTGCCGCCGCCGCCGCCTCCCGAAGTTTGCTGCGGGCCCGGCGGCTTCAGCTCCGTCTCCATCATGTTGTACATGCGGGCGCTGCGCGCGGGCCGGCCCGCCGGCGGCCGCCGACCCTCGGCCCGGCCGGGACTTTGGGGGGCCCGCGGGTGGGGGGGAGAGGTGGTGGGGAGGCGGGCGGGGGTGTCGGGAGCGCAGGGCTCCGCGAGGAAAATCAGACGAAGAACAATTTGGGGGAAGAAAAAAGAGAGAGAGGCAAACTGGAATCAGGATAAAAAAAAGCGCTTCCGTCCTCTTCTGGCCGATCCCGCCGCCGCCGAGGATTGTTATTATTATTTTTTGGAAAGGCTTAAGCCTGGGGCTCAAACTTCTCTCCCTTTCTTTCTCTCTCCTCTTCTTTCTCTCAGCCCTAGTCTTAAAGAGGCAGCAAACTACTTTCCCCCTTTTGCAAACACTCTCTTCTCTGCCTTGACAACTCCTGATACTTTTTTGAACAAGTTAATAGACAACCATCCATGTGACGGGGGCTGTCAGGGAATAAATGGGTTTCCAGCGACCAATCAGCGCGCGGCGGCTCCTCCACTCGAGCCCGGCCTCGCCGCCGGGTTTTGCATGAAAGGGGGCGGGGCCTACCGCGCCGCGGGCCGCGCGGGGGAGGCAGGGGAGCCGGGGGAAGCAGGGGAGGGGGAGGCGGCTCCCACAGCCAGCCTGCCAGCCACTGAGAAACCTTTGTATCCCCTCTCGCAGCAACAGGTCACACCACACGCCTTTTCGAAGGAAGTGGGTAAACAGCACTAAGACTACGATTTTTTTTCTTCTTTAAACTTAATGTTGATTTACTTTTTGGTGCGGGGAGCTGAAACGTGGAAGGGGCGCGAAAAGCAACTAAGATGTGGGGGTGGGGCAGGGCAGAGTGGGTGGTTCAGGGCGACTGTCCTACTAGTATTTCAGGAAACAGGCAGTGTTGGAGTTGGTGTGTCATTGTTCTACTCTTCCGCACACTTCCCCCCAACTCCAGCCCCCCTAGCGTTTCTCCCTAACCTTGTTCTTCTCCTCGACCCTCTTCCTCCGCAGGTGTCGACACTTGCACCCCCCCCCTTTCTCACGCTGTCCGATTGTAACTTAGAGTGAAAGCTCTGTCCTCAAAACCCTCCTTGCTTCCACGCAATTTGCTCTGTTAAAAATAAATCGGACTGTACCGCCGACTAGAACTGAGGACAGGCAGGGCCTGGGTAAGCGATTGCAGCCACGCTCTTCCTTGCTCATTTCGGCTCACCGGTCCGGAGGTCACAGCTTTCCCCCTCACTCTCAGCCAAATTTCCCACCAGCCTTTCTCCATTCAATGGGCGCAAAGGGCATGCCTCTACTTTCCTCCCCGCTCCCCATTCTCCTGAGCCTCCCCCAAAGATGGATTTCAGTGGTGGCGGCTTCAAAAGGGGTCTGGGGGAAGAAAGAGATCAACGGAAAGGCTCTCAGAAGTGCAGGCTGTGGGGGAGGGTAGCCTCAACTTCCTGGCATCCCAACGCACAGCATGGAGGTGACATTTGGGCCGAACTCACAAACTCCCTCCCACGCAGACAGAGTTCCCAGGACTTGAGCAGAACCAGCCCAGTGATTTCTATAGTGGCCTTTTCATCCGGGGTTGGGGCTGTGTGGAAGGGTGCTCTAGGTCTGGGAGGTGGGGTGGTGCTTGCCAGGCACAGGTGCAGGTCGTTCCGGCTAGAGAAAGGCGGCCAGGACTGGGGTAGGAGGTGGCCCAGCCAGGCCAGGGCTGGAGGAGATGGGATGGAGGCGGGGGGTAAAGGCTCAGGAATTCTGCCCGCCCAGGACCCAAGAGGGTAATTTTAGCCGCTCTCCCATTGTCCAGACGTAAAGATTTCAATAGGTAGGAGCTCAATGCGGAGAGCAATGGCAGCACGTCCGTTACAAATAGGTAGTTTTGTTTCTCTTGTTGTCGCTACACGGAGTCAAACAAAGCCCCGTCTAAGTTTCCTTCCACTCTCTTGTTGGGATCTTTGTGGCTAAAATGCACTTGACTACAAAGGAGGGGGGGAGAAAAAAAAAAAAAAACAACAAAACCCTGATGCCATTTCTTTTTTATAAAGGGCTTAAACCATTAGGGTTACTTATTTTCTTTCTTCTGTAACACTCACTCCGCCTCCTCCTCCCCAGATCTACCCTTACTCACCCTAAGAAAATGTTCTGAATAGTATCTGTCGGCCACGTTCCATTTATTATCTTTACAAAACTGTGCATTGTTTTGTTCCTTACGAACCTCTTCTTCCCATAACCGGCTCTCTCCCCGACCGCCCACTTCTCCAGTCCCTGCCCTCCCAAGCTTTTCTGTTCTTATCAAACTCTAGATGAGCACGCTCACCGAAAACCCAGAAAAGTTGTTGGAAAGAATCCTGCAGACGACTTTTTAAGTAATAAATGATTATTCCACTCTGCCTCCCCTCCCCCGCAGTTTCTTTCTCTCTCTTTTTTTCTCTTAGTTATGGTTTGTTTTAATTCTTGGGAACCCGGAAAGATGAAGCTGATCTTCTCGAAAAGCATAACTATATGGCACTCTTCAAAATAAAGCAGTGCCTTCTGTTTAATCGAGGTGTAATATTCAGCTAAACACGGACCTGGAGATTAGGAAAGAGAAAAGGTTGAGAGGATCTGCGGAAGAAGAGAAGGCGGCCCCTGGCTTTTCAGTGCGCCTGTTTTCAGGGATGTGACTGGTGCGCCCCCTACTGGTAGATTCTCTTTCCCAAGAATATTGCTTTTACCTTTAAAAGGTATTTGAAAATAATTAAAAAAAAATAAGGGGGATGGGAGGAAGATCAAACTAATTACACATAATCTAAACAAAAGAAAAGTCGACATATCATATAAGCTGTGGAACCAAATTATAAGAATCAGATTTAATTTGCTTAACTTAGAAATGTACATATAACCTCGAGATAAGTGGGAGGGTTAAGCCATGGGAAAAAAATAGGTACAAATTATGAGATTCAACATATGAATGAATTATGATTGTCCAGATGCCACGAAGGGCAAACCAAGCATTCACTTTGTGATTGTGTATGCATTGGTGCTTTAATAGCATTATTCTGAAAACTTAAGAAAAGCTATGGATAATTAAGTTTGAAGAAAAAAACCAAGGGGTTGGTGTGGATAATGCTGGTGTACATGTATTAAAATAAAATATTAATATTAATGATGTATAGTTATGGAAGAAAACATTCTCTCTCTCTTCCTCTGTCTCTAGTAGTAAGGAGGCACAACATTTTCCTTGGGATGATATCTGAAAGCTTTTATACATTCTCAGATGCATGTGTTTGTGCCTGAACTCTATAATAATGCATTTAAGAGGTTAAAGGGGTTGACTAGGTCTTTTGTTAATTGCTTTTATCATATAAATAAGCTATGGAAATACATTACAATTGTGTTATCATTGGTTGCATTTATTTACAGCTTTATTTTAATTAAACCTGCTATACTTATCAAGGCAATAAACTAACTGTGGCTGGCATTTATGCATAATAATGTGCAATGAAAATAAGATTAAAGAAGATGGTGATAGCAGAAACAATTTTCTCATTAGAATTTTTAGAACATATGCATTAAAAAGATCAGATCGCGCCGGCCACTCTTTTTCAATCCAGCACCATCACTGGCCCCTAAATATTACAATAACTATAACAAGCGCAATAGGTGACAGAAACAGCACTGTTTTAGGTGTATAACAGATGCTACAATACTAATAACAATACACCATTGACTACTAGGGAATCAAAATAAGACTGGGAAAAGGGCGTTTCATCTGCCGAGAATTAAAAATGTTGCCATTGGCACAATTTATGAAAATTGAACGGGCTTAATCTAAGGAGAGCGTAACATTTCCCTTCCAATGGCAGAAAAAAACTGCACACTATTAGAGCAAGATCAGAAATTAAGCGCAAAAATGCATAACACTTGGGGTATTCTAATTTGATTTTGTTCTACTATAGGTCCTTGCCAAAAACTCTTAACTGATTAAGGTGTAACTCAATTTTATTAAAAAATCTTTTACATTGATATTCCTCTCCTAAACTCCCTTCATGCCTCCTCAAGTATTCTATCTCAAGCCAACTAACAATTCCGGGAAGATAGGGGGCTGTAGACTTATTTTTTCTTCTTAGTGGCAAATAGAGGTTTAACTTGCAATAATTAGGTGAGAACTAGCCAAGCATCTTACTATTATGATGCTTGTTAAAAAACGCTTCTTTTCTGCATCTGCATTTGAGTGTGTTCCCCTCCTCTCTTAATCTTCTTATGGAAATGAAGGCAAACGGCGGGGAACCTGCAGAGTCTTGGAGAATGTCCTTGTTAACTGGAATTTCTCAGCATTGCTAATTAGTAGAGTTTGACGACCACCAGTATTGGGGGGAAAGCTCTGTTTAACCACTCACAAGCCATTTCGAGGAAGAGCAGACTAATTTTATTTTGTAATTAAAATCTGAAAAGGGCCCTATTTGACAGTTAGGGCTATGAGAGTTTTATCTCCCTGTGAAATAATTACTGCCTTGATAACTCAATTTTCTGAAAAATGTCAACTGTGGGCTCCAAAAGTTTTAATTTCATTACATAAGGAAAAAAAGAGAAAATAGAAGAAAATGTACAGAAAGGCTTCTAATTCTGGAACTGGTTAAATATATTAGGAGCCAGATTTGGTCAAATGGAAGAATTTTTCTCCCCCCTTTTTGAAACTCATGTTTCTTTTAGATCCTAGCCTTCCAATCATTTCCACTGAAAGTGACCATAACTCTGATCATAATGCAGTAAAAGAAATCATAACAGTGTGGTAAGTAAGAAACAAGTAAAACTAAAAAGAGTAGTATGACAAACAGTAAGTTCCTGATTTTGAAAGCAAAATATAAAGAAAAATCCCAATTTTCTAGGACAATACTGGTACAATTTGGTAAAAGGAGTCTTTATTGATACTTATAATCACACACACACACACACACACAACCTAAGAATTCTAGAACAAGGAAACTGGTATAAGCTAATTTTAAAAATGTCTCCTTTTCTCCTCTAGATCGCAAAAACACCTCCATCACTCCAAATTGGAGCATGCCACAAGACTTTACAGAATGATCAAAGCTTGATTCTCCAAGATTTATGAAAGAAGCACAGATAAATGAAGGTACAAAAGGTATTAGAGTGTTTCCTTTTGAAATCACATATTCTAAATACAGTAAGTAATAAGTAAGCTGGAAGAAGTTAAGACATTGAAAGTGAGAGCAAAATTAGATTAGATTTGTATTGTTATCAAACTTCATTTGCTGTAGACTGTAGAGGATCCTGTACAGGAAATCCTAGAGGGGACAGTTCAATTTTTATAAAATCATATTCAAAATGAAATAATCTACATTTCCTCTATTTTTTTCCTAATGCCAAACTTGTCAGATTTTGTAAATGTGCAGGATTATTAACAGGAGCTATAATAAATGTTTCCAGATGATACAAAGAACAAGCATATAATTTTATCCCTTTTTATTTACTAAGGCATACATGCGCATATAGATGCATGGTAGATGGGCAATTTAAAATTGCTCAATCATATTTTTTTCTTCTTGTCTGTCCTTTCAGCACCTTGCCTTTAATTTCCAGAAGTGGCATTACACATAACAAATGAACAAGGGGATAACAAATGCTATTTCAGTTCAGACCCAATTTCACCAAATAATTTCACTCAAGAGCTGTAAGGACCCTTGAAACCTAAGGAATGCAGAGCTACTCTACATTCAGCTCCTTTTTATACTCATTCTCTTTCATCTAGTTCCCACTGATGAAATAAATACATTTTTAAAAGAATTCAATAGTTAGGAAACTAAATATATTTCCTTTACTTCAAATTATAGCAACAAAAGTAAGATATAATCACTTGTGTATGTTCAGAGACTCTATATAATAATCACCATATTGCTTATATTTTCACATATATATGTATATTCTTTATATATTCCAGTTGAAATATTTTCTGGAAAAGGGATTCCCACTTTATCATTTCATTTCCATTTCTGAATTACCACACAATTTTAACACAAGTTTCTGTCCTTGCTCTGCAGCTGTTGTCCAGGGAAAAATGCAGTGTACCCATTAAATGATCTAATTATTTTGAATAGACGTTCTCTTTAGAAAAATACAAATTGAAATTTTAAAGAGATGCCACCAGTGATTTTCAGTTGCATTGAGGGGAAAAAAAACCCCATTTTATGATTTTGATTTTTAAAAATTAGGAGAAAGAAATCAAAACCAAAATCTAGCATATAGATCACCAGAAACTAACTACAAGTGGCCCACCAAACCCATGGGCCCTTTTACACTCCTGAGACATTGCTCAGAAGTATAAATATACATCTCCCTTATTGATCACAACTATCTAATGCAATTTATCATACTAAAGGAACAAGGCTGTCTTAGAATCTTAATTTTCCGGTGACTAGGATTGTTTGGTTTAAAAATGATTGTTTAAAACAAATGATTATTTCATTTAGTTGTGAACACAACTTTTGTGGGGAAAACAAACCCAAGTCTTCTTTAAAGTCCCTCTAGTCTACATTAAGTGACCCTGAAGGACACCCCAGTACAGAGTGGGCTACCCACACTGCAGTGGGAATCCACCAAGCAGGGAGACAGCTTTCCCTTCTGAGTTGCAGTAATGGAACTTAGTTTTCTTTCTTTTGGAGATTTCATGGTGCATGCTGCTCCTGTGTTAATTGCAATCCCCCTTTCCAGAAGTACAACTAGACATAATACAAACTTACAGAAAAGTGACAGAACCCAACCACCTCGGAGGGCAAAGGTATATGACACCCCCAAAAGCAAGTAGGGGAGAGAAATTAGATCTACTTAACATGTGTCAGAGAGACAGAGAGACAGAGGCAGAGGGAGAGACAGAGAGAGATTTCCACCTGTGGCATGAAAAGCAGCTTTCAGCAAACCACTGGGGGAGAAAATCATCCTACAGTCACCACTAGCCTTAAATAAAACTATTACCCACTTTCCCTCAAAGATTTGCAGCTGCCGCTAACCCTGGAAAGTCCTTTAAATCAAAGTGCACACCCATCCCGGGCGGGCTGGTATCCTCAGGGCTTCCCCACTGACATCTGGAGCCCTCTCCCAAAAGCTCTCTACCTCAAAAGAAATGTCTGAGAAGTCTGCCTTCCCAGGGGCCCACTTCCACTTGCCCCCTAGAGCCCCCCTTCCAGTCCTGGCTCAGATGGAGTTGGGCTTCCAAATCCATCCCAATGGAATTCTCAGATCACTAGCCTGATAATCTTTAAAGGCTCCTTGGGAGCTGGGCCTCTGACTTTTATCTCCCCTCCCACCCTTCTTCCCTTTTTGTAGGCTCTCCCCACTCCATTTCCCCGCCCCACCCCCCTTTCTTAATTTAAAGATCATTGACACGATAGTCTGTAATGAGTCCTTCAGAAACTGTTATGATCTACGGTGACAATCTCTGCTCCTAATTCACAGATTATTGACAAGCACCGTGGGCTCAGTGGTGTCAAGTTGTACTTGTGGTTTCAACACCCTTCAACAACCCACATAGCAGCTGGGCCTTGGATCAGGACCCACAGTCTGGCAGTGCTTATCTGCAGGTTTGAGTGGTGGAGAGATGAGAATCTGCCTATACCTCAGCTCCTTCAAGCCTGGCTGGGCTTTCTCTCTGGTGCCTTCCTCTGTCTCAGGGTTGGATCAAGAGAACTAAAGGATCTTTAAAGTTTTGGTTTTTTTTTTTAAAGAAAAGGAACAAACTTAATAAATGAAATATCATCTTTGTATCTTGATAATTAATCATTTTCTCTACCCCTAAATAGCTACCAAGCTTCAAGTCACATATATATACTGGTTTTCAGAGTGAGGCTTGGGTTCATAGGAAATGTGTGAGGGGTGAGGAGAGAGGGTCCTGAGGGCTTGGCATGAACTCGGTGGGCCTAAGCTAGGCTGGCCCATCCTCCTGGAGCGTCCTCAGAATCAGGCAAGATTGGCCATTTACAAAGCAGGGCGCCCAGCCAGCAGGCGCCGGCTCAGGCCTGGACGCTAGGACAGGAGAGCAAAAATGCCCGCCCCGCCCCTAAAGGGCTCTCAGCTGCTGCGGAGAAACGCGGCCGGTTGCCAGCCGTTGTGGCTTTGCCTGCTACTAAGGAGTCAGTCACTTGCTGCCCCCTCCCCAGTCCCCAAAGATGGGAAGGATTGCCTTCCCGCTGGCCGCCTTGGGGCGTGGGATTCCGGCAGGGGCTTGAGGTCGCTTAAAACCACAGAAATGACTATCGCTGGGAGAGCTGGGTGGCATCCCAGGCCTAGGCCACCCACTTGTTCAGTTCTCTTTCCTAAATTAGTGCTCTTATTTTCTCCTTGGTTCTTGGGAAAACGGGAACTCACTGCCCACCCGCCAGTCCAGAGCCTTCTGCGGTTCCTCCCCTTGCCTGCTCCCTACCGGTTAGGACCCCCGGGAGCGTGTGGAACAGAGGCTGGGAGTCAAAAACTCCTGCACTGTGCCATTGCAATTTCCACATCACTTTCTTTCGCGGGTTGCCTCCAAGACTCTGCTGGCTCTGGCCTCCCCACGCTGCGAGCATCCTTGGACCGCGGCTGTCAGAGCACCGTTTGTTATCTTATGGGGTTGGCGCTGGTTCTCAAAGCTGGCCCGCACTTAATATTTCTGTAATGGGGATTAGTCTTTTAGAAAAGCAAAGGGTGGGAATGTCAGTAACAGGGAATAGCGCTTGCCAGTCACTTCGATAAAATTTCGGGTAAAAATACATCAAAATGGATGCTTTTCCTGACACTGTATCCGAATTCATTTATTGAGAAATAAAAACCGAAATTAGATTCTGGAATCAGATGGAGAAGTCATCTCTCATCGCAACGAACTGCAATTCCCCTAAAAGCACAATCTCGGATCTGCTGATCTGGGGAGGAGGGACGAATAAACCTTAAGATCAACGTAAATAATTTAAGTAGCCACAATATTAAATATTTTAAAAAAGTTGTTCTGTTAGGAGAATTAAGTTGGTTTCTTTGAATAGGCTTTCTTTCTTTTTTTTTTTAAAGGCCAAGTCCTAAACTTCGTAAGATTTTAATCTAAAAGTTAAAATTCTAAGTCAATCCCTGTAGATCGAATTCAAAAATTACCTTGTGAAGATCATATGTTCACTCAGCACACGGATTGTTTCAATCTGATTTTAAACAACTAAAGAAACCCCTATTCTTCCTCCCCCCATTGTTTTAAATTAAGAGGATACGTCATTTGTATAGCTCAGGTTCCTGAAAGAATTCAAAGTGTGTATTTGCCCTCACTTGCTGATTAGAGAAAAAGTCAAAGCTCTTTCTTATGCAGACAGGTAATTTTGGGGAGTGTAAAAGTACTTCCATTGCCCTAGAATAATTTGGATTCCTGGCCAATGAAAATGCCGAATTTCAAAAGAAAATACTCTTTATCGTTGAGACACCTTTTCTGAAATTCTACGGCTAAGATAAAAGAAGAAAGGTGTCAGCACCTGTTCTCAAACAATACCGCTAGCCGGGAAAGGAAAAGTTTGATCAAGATTGATTTGGGGGATGGGAGACATGCAAAGACGCGACTGGCCTTTTAATTACACCCTGAACATAAATTAAAAAGAGCACGTTATTTCGCTTACTGCGAGACTCAGTGGCAGTGCTTGAAGGACCTCCGAGGGCGTTTAAGTTGTGCGCTGACAACGTGCAAACAGCATCTTCCGTTTTATTTTTAAAAATGTGAACAGAATGGGAGAAGTAACTTTTGCTTGTTTTTCCACCACTACTACAGAGGAAATATTTTCTTTCTTTTAAAAATTTTGTTTGTACCTGTTTTATCATCGCATAATCTTAAGAAGGGTCCCAAATCCAGACGCGGATATGCAGTGGATGGGATGTCAGGAGGACTACGTTAGTCGTTATTTATTTTAAATTGTATTATCGCCCCCTATTTTTTCACTGAATTAAAACTATATTATCATTCAAGGATATAAAAACTTGTTTCCATTCCCCATCTCCTTTTTTGGAGGGCAATAAAGAGTTTTATCTAACCCCAGAGCAAGGTTCTACCGATTTCCAGGACTGGCGCTGCGCAGCTCCTACTGTGTCCAACAGGGGGCGCTGGGCACGAACCTGCGCGGCGGCTCAGCGCCGCTTCACATCTGAGCCGGGTTCTAGCCCCGGAAGGCGAGAGCCGCTCGCGGGGTCGAGTACAGAGCTTTAGTCTTCGTGGATAAAAAGAGATTAAAGGCTAAATTCTTTTTTTGGGTGTGTGTGTGGGGGAGTGTGGGTTATCAATTTTAACCAACTACGAAAATGTAGAGCTTTTTATCCTTTGATGTTCTCATAAAGAAACTCCTATCGGTTGAGGAATTACACGGTTTCTGAGCCAACACTGCAGCTATAGTGTGAGAGAAATTATTTAATTAAAAATATATTTTTCCATCTGTTCACATGATCTTTTTAGAAGTACTTAAAAAGCTGACACTGATCCTTTTGGCCTGTTAACCCTGCCCCAAGTTTCAAATACTTTTTGCTATTTCGAAGGCCCTTCTATTAATTTGAAGGGGAAAGAAAGAGACCCAAATATTTAAATCCCCCCTAAATAGTTACTCCTCTGCATCCTCTTTTTTCCTTTCTTTAAACAGGGGCTTTTATGTGACTGACACATTTCACGTTGCTGATTGTGCAAAGCCAGGTATAAATGACAAGAAGCAGCACTTAAAAAAAAATCTGATGTTGGACTACATAACACCCATGTATAAGATGAAATCTAAATAAAATTGTAACCCACCCACCCCCACCCCAACTTAAAAAAAAAAAAACCTTCACCTGTATTTAAATAGCGTGTCTTTAATTACAGCAGTTGGGGATGCATGAGGCTGAAATGAAATTAGCAGTCATTACCAGTCCTTTAACTCTGTGGTGCTTTTGATCAGCACTAAATTAGCTTTCCAGTCCTAACAAAGACTCTACAGCAAGCAGTGGGCTGTAAATAAGACAGCGCGACCTGCCCTCAACACCTTTTCTCTTGTCAATCATAGCTCTATCATTCAGCCCAAGATTAACCTTTATCTACCAAATTTAAAAAAAAAGAATGAAAGAAAGAAGAAAAAGAAAAAAGAAAAAGGAGGCGGGAAGGAAAGCCCCCTGACCAGCACATGTCGCAATAACAGAGGTTTCTAAGCGCCCCCTTTAAATTGTATTATAATGAGCCCGTGTCAGAATCTGCAATTTCCAAATCATCCCTCCCCACCCCACCCCCTTCACCTCCGCAGTATATTAGAGGAGCCAGAATGCAGTTCAGGTAGGAAAGGAATTCCTTCCCCTGAATTACTAATTGGGCATGGGCCACCCTCCATAAGTCAATTTGCCATTAGCCGCTCCTCCTCTATTAGTCTAGAGAAATTTCGGGAGAGGAGGGGACGTTTGAGGAGAAAACATTGATAATTTTAAGGCATATACATAAGTTTCTGGGATGAAAACAATCAATTTACTCCACTAATAGTCTTTAGTTTCTAAGTCTGCGGAGAAAAAACCACCAACTGCAACAACAAAAACCCAGCTGCTTTTCCCAGCACCGAATTAAAAAAGTAAAACATTGGTTCAAATTGCCATTAGAGGGCGCCAGAGAGCAAGCCCCAATCACCCCTCGCACAACTTCACACAGAAGCCCTCCTAGCGTCCAGCTTCAACATGCTCTGTAATTTCTTCTCTCAGGTACTATTTCCTGCTTACCCTGTCCTCTTGCATTCTCAACGTCAATCTCTCATAAGATATCGAGGTGTCACCATGTGCCCCCTTCCTTCTCTTTTTTTCACCCCACCCCACCAAAATAGTAAGAGGCCAGAAGATAGTAGCAATCCTTTAATGATAGGTACCTTTTACCTCAAACCACTTTTTCCACTGTGTGACCTTGGTCTGGAAAAGGCTCTTTGTAGGGGTGAAATGCTAGAATTTAATATTTTAAACATGGAAGGCTGACTTTTTCATCTGTGTGTTTCTCTCTAGGGTATCACCGATTTCTGCATTTTCATAGGAAATAAACTACACAACACCCTTGCAAGGCAACTGATTATGTTCAACACTAAAACTGTTCAGAAGAGAATAAAATAATGTCACTTCTTTTCTGCGTTTGTTAAAGAAATCAAAACTAGCATTTAATTCCAAAAGTTAACACTTTCAGACTTAAATCTGTCTCTGTTAAAAGACTGCCACACAGGATGTATTTCCAGATCTCTTAAAGGTCAAAAGAAAAAAAATAGAATGAGAGGGGAAGAAAGTGAGTTGGGGGGGGGGGGCGGAGAGGAGTGAGCTAGCAGTGAATGTCAAAGTTGGGTTGCAAGCTACTTACATGTCCATGCCAGATCAGGGTGTTGTCTTGTAGCAGTTTGATTGGCAGGTAAAAAAGCGAAAGAACGTGAGGGCTCCCTGAGCCTCTTGTCAGCCCAAGCTTGATCACTTCTCACCGGACAGAATGAGTTGAAGGAGCTTGCAATTCCCCTCTCATCCTCCATCCAAGGCACCGTGAATCCATTTCGGCTTTTCTTCCCCTCAGTCTCTCCATCAGCCTCCTGCCTTCACCAGCATCGCCTTACACCAGCCTCCAGGACCTAGCCTAGCTTTGCCACTGCAATCCCCTGCAACAAGAAAAATCGTTTATGGCTTAAAACCCCAAATGGCTGATTTTTTAAAAGAGAGAGAGAGAGAGAGAGGGAGAGGGAGAGAGAGGAGAGAGAGGGTGAGGGGGAGAGAGAGGGGGAGCGAGAAGAATGCACCCAGAGAACAACAAAAAAGTCAGTTATCCTAACACTGCTCTATCCCCCCACCGTACAGAAGAAGAATAAAAAAAAAAAAGCTTTATGTTTTTTCAGTGGGTATTCAAAGATAATTTGATGCCATTGTTTCTGCTACAGATGGTTCTTTTAAATACAATAACACGGCTCTTTGTGCAGGCTACCCACAATAAAAATCGAAAGCGTTCCCCTGAATAACCATTTTGTTCTCTCTTGTATGGGGCCAACAAAAGATGCCGTGAGGTAATGGGTTCTGTTTATTGAAGCCATAGAATAGAGGTTTGATAAAGATTTTTTTAAAGCAGAAGACCTTGCAAGGTCGGGCTGATCTCTTCATATTTTTTTTTATTAAAATATTTGTCCAATAGATTATTCCTTGGTGCAGCTGCAGGTTTCCTTCTCAATTCTTAATCAGCCCAAACATCTGTCTCTTTGAGAAGGTTTAAAAAAATCTGCAATTGTATCAATGGTGCAGTAACCTTATCAAATCCTGAGTTTTTTTGGCTCAGTGCAGGCATAGGCAATGGAGTTTCAATTCTATTTGGTCCTGATGGGGTAAGGCAGGAGGACTGGACGAGAGGAGACACAACACCCCAGATAGAGCGAATGAAGAAAAGGAGGCACCCCCCACACCCCTTGTTGACCATGCATGAGCCAGACACAGATCACTGAGGACTTGAGGTATGTCTCTTGGGCTCAGCAAGCTCTCCCTCGTGTGTGCATGTTGGACCAGGGCTAGGCATGTTTTCTTACATCGTTTGCCCTCTCCTCTGGCTAGGTCTCCAACCCCTAAAAACCCAGGGTGGGAACCCAAGGGGAGGAGTGGAGTAAGCTAACGGTGGTCTCTAGCACCCAAAGGGTCCTCCTACTCTTGGCTCTCTTTCATTCTGGTTAGCTAGTTTTGACTGACTGATTGCTATTCTGCCAGGGACTGGTGGCCATGGCCTCCTGTAAGAGCACCCCATCCCCTCAGGCTAGTTCTTACAACCCCCCCTCCCCCAGCTTCCTTCTCAGGTCCATGTTGAGGATCTGCTTCCACTTGCCTGGGAAGCCCTGCCACCTAGACTCAGCTGAGGTCTGTATCAACTTTGAGAGAGCTCTGAGTCCCTAGGCAATCAGGGCACTGCAGGGGAAGTTGTTAGTAGATGGCTAAGTTTAGCCATCTTTCTATAGGAATTAATGCCAGGGCTCTCCAGGCCTCCAATAGCCTAGAGTGACAGTAATCCACTTTCATGATTCTGTTCTGTGTACTGTTACTTGTAGCAGGACAATAGTTTGGGAAAATGGCTTTGGTCGTAAAAACAAGTTTTCACTGGGTTCTCTATCTCTGCCCTCAGCCCAATCTAGTTCTTCTTTTCTTTCCACAAACCATTCAAAATTAAATAAAGATGCTCAAATGAATCCCTTGACAAACTTATCTTAACTTCTACTTTTCCTTTTGGAAACAATGTTAGTGGTTTACAATTGTTTTGGACCTCATCTAATAAGGGATTTTTAGGAATTCTTTGTTTATACAACATTTAAAGCCTTTCCTAGGAAACTTGAAAAACACAAACAAAATAGAAAATTAAACAATTTTTCACATAGATTTTTCTTGAATATTAATTTTATATAACAGGATGAATAAGAATGAGAGCTAGGGCAGTAGTAAAAAAAGCATGCATATCTCAACAGTGTCTAGATCAAGAAAAATGTTGGGGGAGGAGGCCAAAGGACAGTATAAATCAAAAATGACTTTTCATAGAATAGGTTAAGATGTGTGTATTTGTTACTTTTGGCATCATCAGAAAAGAGGGCAAAATGGAAAAAATTATGCAAAATGGAAAGTCAACAGTAGAGACACTTCTTCCAACTAAAGGTGGAGTGGGAGAGGGCAATTGTAAAACAGGTTTAGTCCAGTGTTTCAAAACTTTGTACTACAAACTTTGCAATGGAATGAAGAAAAGGAGGCACAAACTTTGCTTCCTTTGTTATATTTTCTCCCTAAATATCTAAACTTATAAAGGATGCCTCAATCTGCTAAGAGTTATTTTCCTTTTTATAATGAACTGGAAGAATAATCTGAGTTCTGGTTTTCTCTCCAATGAGGGAGGGGTTTGGGGCCTAAAGCTAAGTCTATGATATAGGAAGGCATCAGTGAGCATCTGTGCATCAGCCTAAGGTGACTACAGGTGAGCAAACCTTGTGCATTTTCTCAATTGCATCTATTCAGTCCCATCCACAAGGAAACTTAAAATCTCCCAGTTGGCTTCACTCCCTTGTGAAGGATCAGGAAGATAATTTTGTAGGCAAGTTGCAAGAGTTGTCTTAAAACTCTAATGCAATGCCATAATATCCAACATGGGGGAAGATTTCAGCCTTTAAGAAATGTGGGAAGTGTGTCACCATGAAAGGCCAAGTGGCAAATCCCTTGGGGTGTAAGGGAATAAAGAACCAACATCTAGGGGCCTCCCTGGTGGCACAAAGGGTTAAGCACTGCACTAAGAAGCCTCCACAGCCACTGTAGCACAAGTTCAATCCCTGGCCACAGAGGTGACCCACATGGCACAGCAGACCTCTCCTGTCTCAATGGCTGCTCCCCTCTTTAGTGTACTTTTGTCAATCTGCCTATTCTGTTCCCCACTCTGTTTCTGGTGACTCCTCTCACCCTGTCCCCCCTCCTCTGGCCTGTACCCCAGTTCTTGTATGCATAAATAAATCTTTAAAAAAACCACAAGGTCTACAACTGGAAAACTGTTTTTAAAACAACAATAACAACCCCTTTCTGTTTTCTAAAAACAGTTTCAGAAGCTGACTGGTCAGCTTCTTTCTCATTGGAAGAAAAGAGAAAACACACCACCAAAATGTTTCCAGGTTATAGGAACAGCTTTTTGACAAGGTTGGGAAATCCCTGTGATCCCATTTAAGGGCGTTTATGGGTGACTGTGAATTGGAAACTCCACTATTCAAAAGAGCTTTGCGGTCACAGCTGAGCTCTGCAATTTTACAAGCACAAGTTATCCTGTTGAGATGTGGGGGTTTACCAACCCCCTACCAGGCCCCCCATTCCAGTGGTTAGTGGCACTCAACTGGAAGGACTGAAGTAGGGAGGGGAGAGGGAAGGAAGGGTGTGTAGGAGGAAGAGAAGGAAGGAGGGGAGGAAGAAGGAAGGAAGGAGGAGGGAAAAGAGGGAAAACAAAGGTAGGTTAAAAAAAAAAGGGGGGGGGGATAAAAAAGGAATTAAGCCGACTAAAGGCAGAGGGAATTTGCAAGAAGGGCCCTACCCAGGAAACACTATAAACTATAGGGACATTCAAGAGTCTGAAGGGTCCAGCGAGCCAATGACCATACCAATTAGGAATTTCAGAGAGGGCATAGAGTGCCCTTCTTTAGCCATCAGCTGCGGTGAAAGCTGCAGTTTCTCTCTTCTCAATCAAGGGTCCCTCACTACTGGCCACTACCACTCTCTCGACCCACGTGGGAGTAAGTGTGACTCGGACAGCCCGGGTCTGGGACCGTGGGCCTGGCTCTCTACTCTCCAAGCGCGGCCTCCTCCCCGGCGCTGGCTTTCCGCATCTTGGGACGCCCCTGGAGGGCGGAGGCTGAGCAGCTGACTCCCCCTCCTCCGCGGGCCTCCCTCCACCCCTGCCGGGAAGCGGGGCTCCCACCGCGGCTGCCCGCGCCCAGTCGCAGAGCGCGACTGCTTCAGCCGTCCGCGGAGGGTCTGGCCGCCCGCGCTATAACACGGACCGCCGGGCCCCGAACGTGTTGCTCCCGTCAAGTCGCCCAAGACGATTCAATTATTCACTTAGAAAAAACAACACGGCACCGCAGCGCCACTTGACGCTCACTCGAGTACGGGGGAGCGCGGCCAGGCGGGCGCCTCTGCCGGACGCGGCCCGGAGATGGGGAGGGCGGGGTTTCTGTCCAAACTCCTGAGATTCCAAAGTCTCAGTCGAACGCGCGCACGCGGACAGACGCAAAACCCCATTTTCAAAGCGCCTGGAATATACTCTAGTCAGACCCGGCCTTCTAGCCTCTTCTTGCTCAGTGGAAACCCGAGGGCTACCGGGGCCGAGGCCGAGCAAGTCTTTTCTGTCCCGGCGGCCTTCGGGTTTTCTGGGCCCTGCGAGATGGGTCAGCCTCCTGAGATGGGTCAGCCTCCTTTGATTTCGTTGGCGTTGGAAAGCCAAGTCCTGCCGGCCCGTCTGGGTACCCCCACCTCGTCTCCCTCGCCCCACCCGGGAGTTGCCGCCCACCTTTTCTCTCTCTGGGCTGGCCATTCACCCTCTGCTTACAACCTCCTCGAGGCCTTCGCGGATAGCCGGCCCTGCCACCCTTGCCTGCAGGCCTTTGCCTCCCCAGGGTTGCTTCACCCGCTGACAGCCAGGCGGGAAAGTTCTCCCAGACTCTAGGCTCCGAAGTCCAAGTGACTTTGGAACTGCTCGATTCTCCCAGCACAGAGCGGTCCTTTTGTTTTCTAGTGACCCATGCATGGAAACCACAGCCCTGGAAGTGTTGGGAGGCCTTGCGTGTCTCTGGAGGGCTGGACCATGGCGAAGGTGGCAGGGCTGCAAGGTAGGGGCGTGAGGGCGGCCTGTCCCTCTTAGAGGAGGCTGACTCTCAGGTCAGTGACATTCCAACAGGTCAGTGAGACTCCAGTTGGAAAGCAGAGGCAGCGAAGATGAGAGTGTAGGCTTGAAGGCCATCTGCTGGGGTAGTGGCCAAATACTTGGCATGGTCTTACTTTCCCAAAGCTTTGGAACTTCTGGAACTCTCTGAGGTTCCATTAGCTTTTGTTTTATGCTGTGTCTGATGACAGAGAGAAAGAAGGGTGTGCTTTAAAAAACCAAGAGAAAAGTTGGAGGTAGTAGCAAGGCCTTTGAGAAACATTCATCAATGACCTTCTTTCCATTTTCTAGTTATATCTAAAATGAAATTACACATGCAATCATATGTTTTGAGTTTATATGTTAACAGTAATAGTTAAAAATATTTAAACATTTAAAATATACCACACATTTTGTGACCCTTTTATTAAAATTCTTATCAGTATTTCAGAGTTTCATTGACAATGTCTCTAGTATCTCAACTTCTGAGTAACAGGACAGTGGAGTGAGGAGAAGGGATCACAGAATATTTGTCTCATGTTCCTATGGAATATCCTTACCAATGAGTGCTATGTTCCCAAAATTGCTCCTGCATGAATCTAAGATAAATTAACTTGCATCTTGGATAAAATATTATGGTTTTCTGCTGGATTTTAAGAGTGGTCTAAACTGAAGACATTTTCCAAATATATCAGTATCATACATCTTGTATGATATTGTAGCTATCACTATGCAGTGAGATTTGGAAGGTTGATATTTGAACCAAAATCCACATAGCACAGCTCCATGTACATACTTGCAGACAACAGTGCAAAAAGCTGTATGTGCATAAAAGTTTGAAAAGTTATCCCACAATGTGATGATTATTCTTCGTTCTCTATTTCAGGGGTCCAAAGATAGGTAGCTGGTTTGGGCATTTTACAGATACATTTACGTTTTTTAAAGAGAGTAAATACTGTGGTGAATTTTGGGGACAAAGGAGCAAGCTATTTAGGATTTTGCCTGTGGAAGAAGTTAATGAGCCAGTGAAACTGATTCTACAGTGAATTTGTATTTCTACCACCCCCTCCATTTTGCCTAACATTTTCCCATCACCTGTAAAGAAAGGACAATATTCTATTTCCTTGAGAGTGAAAGAGGAAATCTAACTTTTAATGAGAATCTATTATTTACCAGATACATTATCTTACTTAATTCACATGATTATCCTATAAAACTGGAATTAACCCATGGTTTAAACAGGGTAAGGAAAGAACTAGCTGGATTAATATCTACAGTTACACAGCTGGGAAATAGGAGATCTGAATTTTAGATCTAGCTCTATAATTCTAAAACCCAGCCTGATATTTAGAATGTGGTAGCTGAGTCCAAATGGACTCAAGCAAGCATAATTGGTTACTGACTGTTGTGGGTACAGGAGGAAATTAGTTGTGAACAGTGTGTGGTCTTGTCTTTTTCCTCTTTCCTTTCTCTGGAAAGGAACTTCTTAATTCTGTTTCTCCTTAGGGTATTTTTGGCTATGGAAGGATTGAGTTGAGGCAGGGATATAAAACTGTGTCTTTTTTCTGTGTCATACTAAAAGAGGGACCAATATTTTTTGAATATAGTGCTCTATTGGCATCAAGTTTAAGGTTATCCATAGGCTGGCTTGATCCAGGTAATAGTTTCATGAGGACAAACTCACATAGGTCAAACTAAATATCACATTTAAAACCCCTGCCTTAGAAACCAAAAGGGTGGGAGGGAAATATAGTAATAACAGAACACATGACTGCTAATTAACCTCATTAACAACTGCAAACCAGTGAACATTTATATTTTTATTTTCTCAGAAAGGCAATTAAATTTTTTTGCCTTCTATTAACTACCTCTCCCCTCTAGATAATCACCTATATCAAAACCACCCTTTAAAAGGTCAGTAGAAATTATTTAAGACATTCAAATATAAAAAAGTATTGTTATTTTAATAGGCACTGTGGATAGTTTAATTTGTATCTTGTATTAAATTAAACATATGGTGAACAGGGTATAATAGATTTTCTATAATTTAGCTGCCAATGTGGCAACAGCAGCCAGTTACTCTCACCAGCAGACTTGTCAGTGGTTTGTTTACTAGCTTATTTGAATTAAAATAAAGCTTCGCTTCTGCTGACTGCACATCATTATCTATGAGACCATAATCCTGCTTGCAAATCCTATATCTTCCAGAACTGGCTCTTTTGTTTGGGATTACTGAGAGCTTAGCCTATAACAAAGAGGAATAAGGCACCCCTCTCATCCTCATAATTAAGTGTGGGGACTAATTTAGAAACAAACCCAGAAAGATGTACTATTTGGAGTTATATTTCTATACAGAATGGAGGAGAAACAGGATAGGCCAAACACCTGATTGTTAACAGAATGTTTAAACTATTAAGCAAGTGTTCTACAGGAATCCAGCTTGTTAAAATTAAGAGCAACAGCAAATAAGGCATTGATGGTCTTTGCACGGGGCAGTAATTCTGTATGAAGGATCTGAAGGTATGTTTGGGAAGAGGAAGTATTAGGGTGTCAAGCTGGTGAAGATGTGCTGTATGCATTATAAATACCATGAATTTTGTTCTTTCATTAGCCTATCAGGCCACACAATTAGTAGTTATTGTGATAAGCAGAGTTATTAAGATGCTGAATGAAAATAACAAAACACTTTTTTTTTATTATCTGGAAAAGATACAACTATCATTGGACATTGTTAACATTTTACTTTCAGGTGCATAAAATTTAGCAAAAAGAAAAGAATGGGTAATTTCCTGGCTGTTTCTATATATCCATCTCAAAATCAAGAGTTCTGGAAACCCATTTCTATCTGTATTTAAGGAACGATTTTCACAGTTAGTATATATACATATATACTCTATATATACATGAACACATATATATGTACGTACATACACACACATACATATATATACACACACACACAAATATCTTTAACAGTCCACATTACACATATATGAACTGATGCCTGTTTGTTAAAGAAGAGGGGAAATACAAGGGTTGATTTATCAACGTCTTCAACATTAATTGTCACAGATGGGAATTCTGAGGACCTCTGTGAAACCAAACCAGACCCTGGTGAATTATAAAGCAGGTCCTTAGACTTTAAAAACATTTAGGCAAAGTGACAGTTCAGAACATCTGTTAGCCTTCTGTCTGAGTATAAACTAGATGTCATGGAGAGCACAGCTGTAGGCATTTTAGGCTTTTTTGCCAACATCTGTCACAGCGGTACAATAATATAGGTAATTATCAACACCTTATATAAACTGTTTGCTATTTTAATTTTTAGAAAGAGTGAAATTAGTGTTACAATCTTTGGCAAAAATAATTGAGATGAATATAATAATTTTGCTCCAGAAGATGAATAAATGATTTGATCATTGTTTGAAAAACACACATTTTAAATATTTTCTGCAGTCAATATCAGTATTATGTCATTTGAAAAGCAAAAATTTTAAGTGATTTTTTCTGAAAAGTAAAGACAAAGTACAAGTAGCATCAGAGGAAAGGTAGAAAGAGGCTAATATTTTGCTATTCAGAGCAACCACAGGTGATGTGTTTTGTGGTAAAGAGATAAAATTTGTAAATGCCACACAACTATGATTGTGTAGTTGATTCCATATTCATAAAGCTTAAAAATTCATTTTATAATGTCAGCAAAATCTATAATGATAAATTATTAAAGTCTTCATCTTCCCTCTCCTTTCAGCCTTAGAATTTTACAGACAAATGGCATATAAAACTATAATTCATCTCTTGCCATTTTAGAACCTAAAGTAAATTTGCAAAGGGTTAGCATGTCATGTAAATCCAAGGGTCCTTCATTCTTTCAATGCCACTTGGTTATGTAGCATCTACTGTGCTTAGCCCATGATACTGGGCATTATTGTCTCATATCTGATTCCCTTGACTTATACTATAGTGTTTTTCAGCGACAAGACTATAGTCCAAAGCACGTGTTCTGGGGAAGATGCCAGTCAATAATGTCTTATTGACAGACCAAGCCCAGCTAGAGAAAATAAAAGAATTGAGCTGCAGTTGGATTTCATCATCTAAACATGCAATGTAATCTTAACCAATTCATTACACACTTCTTTTGTTTCCACTACAAAAGGGATGTTACCTTTGTCAGAGGTTGTAATTCCAGTATGTTCACTCAAAGACAAGGGAGAAATTGAAAAAGTGCTATCAATTCTACCCATAGCCAGGAAGATCGCTGTAGGGTCAGAAGGTCATTATCACTGCCCCACGTACAGTTTAGACTAGACCACAAATACGCTGAAGTTTTCACCTTGCAATAAAGAGGTATAATAAAGAAGACTCACAGAAAATAATAAGAATAGGAAAAAATCATATTCTTGAATATATTTGATTTAACACGTGAAGCTGCAGCAAATGAAGTGAGTCTGGACAAATTGTGGATATTTACAATTTTGCTTTCTCAGGACAGTCTTGTGGAGAAGGAAAGTTTTTATTAATAGGAAATGATATAGTAAAAAACTGAGTTGTGAATATCAGTGTTCAGAATCTAAAGGCCTAAAACAGGTCAAATGAGAGAAAGAGGTGGAGGAAGTATATATGGATATAAATGGACATAACCTGATTGAAAAGGAAAGATAAAAAATGAAAGAAAGTAACTAAAGAAAAAAAACACAAAAATGTGATCAGTATGGAGAATAAGGCTATGGGAGCTGGGGAAAGAGCAGAGAGGATATTGATTATCAAATGGAGTGTTTGGGACCTAATGAAAAGTTAGGGCCTATCACCGTTAGTGCTTCCTAAAATGAGTGATCAGCTGTAAGATATGTCTTGATAAGCGAGACATTAAAAAAATAGTAGCTTAACAATATCACTTTGATGTCTGTTAAAGTGAGTCCATTTGGTATTTCTCAATGCCATATTTCTTTACCAGTGAGGAAAAATCAATGTAGTTTGACATCCAAAAAATGGGGAGAGTTTCAAAAACTTGAAAACTATTTTTTTTAAAATAATGAAATCAGTTTCTTCAGGGCGTTACTCTTCCATCTGCTTTTAAACGTTTGGAACAGAACGACAGAAGAAGAATATCTTTGACGTTAGGTATTTTGGTGAGCTTCAAAAATGATTGCAATAAAATAATCTTCACTACAGTGGCATCTTAAAAGGAAATATACATACCCTTTCAGAGCTTATATTATGAACATAAAAATGTATTTGTCGATAAATATCCCTCCTTGATTACCTGGCACTCCTTGATTGTTAGGATAGTATTTTTGTTGGGGTTCATTTTATATGCTGAAACTTATTTACTGGAAGCTAGGTCTGCCCAACTCTCTGAAACAGACAGTTTACAGTCAGCATCTTTCAGCTTCTCTCTTTTGTGCTACTGCCATTCTGCTATGACCACTGCCCTCATCTTCCTTCCTTACGTGTATTAATCCAGGCTGACCTTCCTTATGTGGTGCCCCAGATTTGCTCCCATCCTTCTGCTTTTCAAAACCTGAAACAAATGACTAATAAATGGGCTCATTATCATGTAAAAATAACTGATATTAACACTGTGTGCTTTCTTCATAGTCACTAGCTTTAAGTCAGACATTCTTTGGGGAGGGTATGTGAACAGATCTTAGTAATTTTCGTATTTTCTATATCACCCAATCTGTTTTCTTCCACATAGTAAATACCCTTTAACTTATAAATGAATATTTGGTAAATTTAATGCCCTATCCTAAATCTAGTTATAAATCACTGAAAATACCTTTTATTTTTAAATCACATGTCCTTATCTTCTGGGTTTCAATAGCTAGAGAGAGAGAGAGTAGTCAAGCAGAATTAAATCCTTTAAGAGTGACATTAATTTTTTTTATTATTGATGTTATTATAAGCACTTTAAAAGGCAAAGGTAATATATAGTAGCCCTACTCTATCAATGTAAATGACTTAAATTTTCTATGTAAATGGCTTACATTTTCTATATTCCTTTTGGATCTTTGGTGCGCAAATACTTAACAATTTGTAATGAAGGTATTTTTTGAATTTTTATGTTTATTTTACTTTATCATGTTAAATGAATTTGTGACTAAGGGACAAAGACATTTTTCCTCTCTCTAGATCACTGGTTTGTTACAAAGGATACTAAAGGATATGAATCAACAAGCAGACGGCATAGGGTGTGGGTATAGGGGAAATGTACAGAGCTTCTGTGCCCTTTCCTGGCACCTAAGGAAAAAAAAAATTGCTTGTAGAATTAACATTTCTAATGGTGGGATTACAGGCCCCCATAAAGAGTCTGAGAAGATATTTTTGGATTTTCAGGAGACTTTTTCAGGGCTCTGTGGTTAACTCTAAGGTCAGTATTTCTGAAAGTAGCTAATCTCTATAATCTAAATTACAGGATCTTTAGTTATAGAAGGAGAAATTGGAAGCATGGGATTTTAGGAACTTAAAGTAGGCCTTAGAGAGAGAGAAGATCCAAAATAGGATTTAATAGATGGTACTAGCCTCCATTTGACTATGGATACCTGAAGCCACTTATCTGTTCTTCCTGCAGTCTAGAAAAAAAAGTTCCAGATCTGAGTTTTTCTATTTTTACTCTAAATACATATATCATAGTGGTGTTTTCTCTGAAGGGTTTTAAAATGTAGGCCATATTAACCAGCATAAAGAAAACTTAAATTAATTTTCCCATTATCAATCCAATCAGTCACACTCACTCTTACAGGCAACCTAAAGCTCCTCACATAACAAACACTGGAATTTTTTGTTAATCAAGGGATCTTACTGAATATTTATAAGTGTTATATAATTCATATTTTTACCACCACAAGTCAAAAAGATTTAAAGAATAACTGTGACTACGCTGAGTTTAGCCTTGAATATCTATAACCAGCAAATGGAGTGATTAGAAGAATATGATAAACTAGTTTATTAGACATTTGCACTTTAATGCAGTCCATTTCTTTTTCCTCTACTCTGTTATGACCTTACTATCTACTGTGGTACTTACACATTCAATACTAGGGGTGACATTCTCTCTCTCTCTCTCTCTCTCTCTCACACATACACACACACACTTGCAGGAGGCTGATTCATTGTCTGTGCCATTTAATTTACCATTTTTCTCTAAGTAGCAAGGCATCCAGAGTGTTTTTCTTTCCTAACATGGAACTAAAACCTTAAAAGACTACCCCCAATATGTAATATTATCTGTCTAAACATAGTAGATTGCTTCCTTTTTAAAGAAGATTAGCATTCATAAGATCATAGAGCAAGACCCTTTGGAAGTCTCGCCCTTATAACTCAGCTTGTCCTGAAGGGGCCAGAAAATCAGGCCATAGCCCAGACAGAGAAAATTGTGCGACACAGAAAATGCAGAGCTGATTCCCATCTCGCACCTGCAAAATCTGCTGTCAGCTGTTCAATTCTAAGTTCTGTGCCTTTTCTCTATTCCTGCCTGTCGGCTGGCTAAATTATTAACTCCTTAATATCTGCAGCAAAGAGTTCATAGGCAAATGTTTGTAATAAAGAAAACCATAAGAATGAAAAGGAGACTAAACAGCCTGACTGAATTTCATGTTTGCTTCACTAAATCATTGCTGAGAGTTGTCTCAACAGCTACATATGGTTCAGAGTGGCATCTTAAAATTCAGCCTTGACTTCCTAGCCTAGCTTCCATTCATTCCACCTTCAGCAGCCAGCTAGCCATTCAGTACACCATCCTCATTTTATGTTGCAGGCAAAAAGCCAACAAAAATATGGTCACATTTTAAAGCCTTTTAAACAGTGAGCATCTCCCTCCTTTCCCAATTGTTCCCTGCTTTTTCACATTCCTAGTTAATAGGTTTTTAAAGCAGTTTCTCCAACTCTTTTCCTGCCACATACTGTCTTTCCTGGCATCTATGCAGCAAAAGGCTATTCTTCAAGAGGCTTTTAAATCCATTGTACCTCTTTGTGCCTTTCAACTGCTAACTCTTCAGGTACAGCTGTGTTTCTTGCTTAGCATATTTTGCGTGTTCCAAGCCATTCACAGCAAGTATAGCAAAAGTGAAGATAAAAATAAAAATTGTAATGATTATACAATCATTTTAAGTGAAGTTTAGTACCGTCCCTGTATTTTTCTATTTGTTATGGTGTCTCACAGATATCCAGCACATATTTTTAGGAATGTACAATTCTTTTATTTTGAAAATTAAAGTTCCTTGGCAAGTTTTGTGACTTTGATTGTTAGAATACCAATACACTGTATATTAGGCTGTTTGGAGATTCATTTTCCACCTTGTTTTTTTAGTAGACTGTGGGTAAGAAAAAAGATGCAATTGCTGAGCATTAAAAAAACTTGAATGTTGATAACTGGTAAGGTCCTAAATGTCTGTATTTACATTTTTCATTTAACAAGCATTTATTGTCTGCTATATGCCAGGAATTGTGCTTACACATTAGAAAGATAAATAGGAAATAATCTTTGTCCTAGAAGGAGCTCATGTTCTAATGAGGAAAAAGCCAAATAAATAAGCAATTAATTAGATAAGTGTTTTTAGAAACAATGTTTTATAGCTTTGTATGAAATTAGGATGACTTGTTTAGCTTAGAGATTAGAAATCTAAGGTGAGCATATTGTTAATATCTGAAGTAAATAAGAATTTTCCCTATTGATGATATAATATAATATTAACTAGCATTTGCTTTTAGATAATTATAATTGTGTGGTCTTTCCAGGCTTTCCGTTGTATGCTTTTTCTTCTACATTGAGACCATTGATCTCATCATGTTGCCAAAATGAATTGAAGTTTGTCCAAGCAAAGTAGCTATTATAAATTATCAAATACTTAAATCTTATAATGTGTTCCTTTTTTCTGTTTTGTCTGGCAGGTGATATTTTATAGTAAATTACAGAAATCTAGATTAGTAAAGGCTTTTAAGAATAAGACTATATGTAACCATCTCTTTTCTCTTTCTGTGTTACAGCTATACTTGGTACAAACTTCACATTTAAATCATGTCTCCATGTTTCCTTAATAATTCTGTCTCTCCTTTAAAGGGTTTATGTCTTTATCTATTTGATATACTTAGTGCCTGGCATGATTTGCACATAGGATAGATTTATGAAGGAAGAAAAAAAGAAGGGAGGTGTTTAATATTTTGGTCACATGGAAGTAATAAACCATCTGTGTCACTCTATCTTTGAAACCAACAGTTCTTTAATTTTACATACTCTAACATTTCATAATTTAGCTTTTAAGATAATCTGGTCACTCAATATATCAATTTCTGATAACCGAAAGTACTGGAGTTTATCCAAAGACCATGAAATGCTTGTTTTATTTATTTATTATTTATTTTAAAAAAAAGATTGATTTGTTTATGCATACAAGCAGTGGGGTACAGGCCAGAGGTGTGGGGGGGGGTGAGAGGATTCACCACAGAGAGCAGGGAGCAGAACAGGCAGATCAACAGAAGCACACTGCTGAGGGGAGCAGCGGGCACAGCAGGAGAGGTCTGCCGCACCATGTGGGTCCCCCTCTTGGCTAGCAGCAAGGATCGAACTCCTGCTGCAGTGGCTGCGGTTTGCTTCATAGTGCTGTGCTTAACCCACTGCGCCACCAGCGAGGCCCGAAGTACTTGTTTTAAAGGAAACATACACTCCCATTTTTATTGCAGCACTATTTACTATAGCCACATTATGGAAACAACCTAGGTACCCCAAAACAGAGGAGAGATGTGCTCTATATATATATATATACACTGGAATACTACTCAGCAATCAGAGGAGATAAACTTATGTGACAAGGATGGAGCTAGAAGGGATTATGCTATGTGAAATGAGCCAGACAGAGAAAGACAAAATACTGGATGGTGTCAGTTATGTGTGTAATATAGAGAAAACAAACAAAAGGACTGACAAAGACAAATTTTAAAACCAACCCTTGATGACTGACAATAGAACTGAGGCATTCACGAGAAGAGGAACAATAATGGGGAGAGAGAACCCAGGTGGTGGAGGACTATGGGGTGCTTCTGTTATGGGCGCTCTATGCCTGAGGGGTGAATTCCTAGACTTCCAGAACACTAATAAGCATGTAAATTAATGGTAGTCTACAAAAGGGAAGTATATTTATTTTTTGTTTGCACTGATTATCTACAAAAATACAATTATGACCATTCCATTCAAATTAATTCTGATGGTAGTGTAGTGTCACTAAAGAGGAAATAACAAGCAGCATTTCAGCTAAAGCCCCAATGGAGTGAGTTTTATCCCATTTTTTCTCTAAAGTAAGATTTTTTTGTGTCAGAGTCATACTTTTGATTAGAGATCATACAGAAATATGAATTTCTGAAGGCTTCCCAATTTTTTAAAAATTACAGGAAAAGGTGAACCATTTGACACCAAAAGCAAAGATATTGAAAGCAAAAATACACAAGTGGGTGTATATTAAACTAAAAGTAAAAGCAAAGCAAATTGTCAAGAAAATGAAAATGCAACTTATTGAATGGGAGTAAATATTTGCAAGTCATATATCTGATAAAGGGTTAATATCCAAAAAACATTTTAAAAAATATTTATTTTTATTTATTTATGCATATAAGAGCTGGGGTGTAGGTCAGAGGTGTGTGTGTGGGGGGTGAGAGGATTTACCAGAGACATAGCGGGGAGCAGAACAGGCAGATCCACTGAAAGACACTTCTGAGGGGAGCAGCGGGTGAGACAGGAGAGGTCTGCTGCTCCATGAGGGTTAGCTCTCTGGTGGGGGTAAAACTCATGTTGCAGTGGCTGGTGATAGCTTGATAGCTCTGAGACTTAATCTCTGCATCACCATGGAGTGCCCCCCAAAATACATTTTAAGAAGCTCATACAACACAACTCAAAACAAATAAAGCAATCTAATTAAAAATGGGTGGAAGATTTGAAAATACATTTCATCAAGAAGACATATATATGGCCAATGGGTGCAAGAAAAGGTGCTAGACATTACTGATCACCAGGGAATGAAAATCAAAACCAAAAGAGGTGAATGGCTATGATCAAGAAGACAAGAAATAACAAGTGTTGGTGAGGATGTGTGGAGAAGAGATCCTCTGTGCACTTGTTGGTGGGAGTGTAAATTGGTGCAGTCACTGTGAAAGAGCATGGAGGTTCCTCCAAAAATGGAACTACTAAATGGTCTAGTATTCGGCTTCTGAATATTTATTCGAAGAAATTGAAATCATAACTGCTAAAGGTATAGGCACTCCCAAGTTCATTGCAACATTATTTACAATAGCTAAGATATGGGAACAACTAGTGTTCAAAAGGTAAGTGGATAAAGAAAATGTGTTATGCAGTCATACTGTGGGTAGATATTCTGAGATACCTGTCATTGGGCAATTTTGACATTGTGTGAACATCATAGAGTGCAACTGCACAAAGTTGGTACTGCTGACCACACACCATCCTATATGGTACAGCCTAATGAGGATCGCTATTGTATATCCAGTTTGTCTTGGACCAAAATGTTATTAGCATCACACTGGAATATTATTTTGGCACAAAAAGAATTAAAGGTTTCCAATTATATTTCAATAAAAAAGAAAAAATATGAATCCATACATTCTTACATTATCATTATAAATGGTGATGTTGATGATACTGCTTTTGTCCCAGCAATACACAAATAGACCTTTGATGAAAACACATTGAGAAGATAAGGCTACAGTTTTCTATCAACCTGTTGTTTGTTCATCTGAGGTTCAAAAACTATGAACAATGCAAACATGTGCATGATCTTTAATTTTTTGCAACAATGGATGTCTTGTCGTGCATCATTTTGTAATAAAAAATGAAGTATTTTTCTTGTTCTGTGCATTCGTAGTGTATCTCCTATACTCCTATGCTTTCCTAAAAGAGACCCATGAAATTCCAGTTAGAAGGAGAATTATAGTTATATAGTGGTTAGCAAATATCCAGGTTGTTTCCACAGCCTCCATGACTGATACAGAGTTTCACTGATTTGAGAGAAATGATTTCAACAACTTTCAAACTTACTGGTCTTGGGGCCCCTTTCTACTCTTGAGGATCCCCAAATAGCTTTTATTATTACCATATTAGAAATTTTTTAAAATTAAAATAACCATAAAGCATAAAATGCTGAAATAACATTCTTAAAATAAAAATAATTGTATTTTGCAACACAAACATTTAGTGAGAAGAGTGACATCATTTTTATATGTGTACAAAAATCTTTAATGTTTGACTTAAAACATCTGGATTCTCACATTTTCTTTTGCATTCACTCTCTCATGAAATACTGTTTTGATTGAAGTATATCTAGAGAATCCAGCTTCACACAGATAGATAGTTGGAAAAGTGAGGAGTTTTTTCAAACAGCCTTTTCAGGTACTGTGGACATTTTTCTTTGATACTGCACCAAAGCTCGACAAGTGGTAATTTCTTACAAGTTTTTTTCAATGTAAAATCTGAAACTCTCATCATTAAACTTTTTTGTAGTTTGCTATATTAAAATATAGCAATGACTTCTCTTGTACTTTGATGAAACTTTTAGCCACGTATGATTTTGTGATTTCATGCATTGAGCATTTGGGAAATGCTGATTCAGGGAGTTATGCAGTACTAAAAATCACATTTATTAATACAACACTGATCTCATCAGAAAAGTGATATATGTATTGAAACTCATAGAAATGGATATGAATTTTTCAAAATTGTAATTTGCACTTGAAAGTCTGAATTTTATCATTGGCAGTAACACTACCATTTCTCCCTCTGAAGGACAGAGACTCATTGTGTTTGGGACCTCCCAGAACATGACCAGGTAGTAATGGATTCTGCTACCTGCTGCACTCCCTTGACAGAACAAGGCCTGCCAGACCCCTGCCAGCCAGTGTATGTGCTCTACCCTCTGCAAGACCCATGCCCACTATCAGCCTGGAGGCCTCCAGTGGTCTTTACACCCAGAGCCCAACAGCCCCAGCCCTGTACACCCATACCAAAGCCATTGTTTGAGTGGTCTCAGCCATTTGCAAAAGGCCCACTGCAACTGCAAGTCCTACTTCTTTCCTGAGCCATACGAAAGAACCTCAATCATGTGGCCCTATGGGGAGGTACTGAAGCTGACACTGCCTGTAGCTCAGCTCCCCAGAGAACCTCCTGCAACCTAGTCACCTATCTGAAGCCACATCTCAGCAGTTAGCTACTCTCATGACATTGAGGGCTGCTGAGGGCACTGTTCATACTTCTGTACTGTACACTGTACACTGCGTCTGGCCAGTGAGTAGCAACATGGCAGGCAGCCTAGACATATTAGATATGATAACATCAAATCAATAAAATGAAGCATAAAAATCATATAATCACTTTAATAGGTACAGAAAAAAGAATTTAATAAAACTTAGTATCCATTTATAATAGAAAGTCTCAATAAAATGGGCATAGAAAAAACAAGACTAAAAATGGTCATATAAAACAAAGCCTTAGTTAATATATTCAGTGGGAAAAAGTTGAAGAAATTTCCCCTAAGATCAGGAACAAGACAAGGATGCTGACTCTCACTGTTATTATTTAATGGTTTTAGAAGTCCTGAACAGAGTGATTAGGCAAGAAAAAGAAATAAAAGGTGTCCAAATTGGAAAGCAAGAAATAAAACTGTCCCAATAGGCAGATTATTAAATACAGAAAATCCCCAAAGCTACACACACACACACACAAATCTGTTAGAAATAATGAATGAATACAGTAAAGCCTCAGGTTATAAAATCAACATCTAGAAATATGTTTTATATCTGTATGCAAACTAGAAGAATGATAAAAACAATACTATTTATATTGCAGCAAAAATAAGTAAATACTTAGGAATAAAGTTAACCAAGGAACAGAAAGATCTATACAATGAAAACTATAAGACACTGCTGAAAGACACTGAAGAAGATACATGGAACTGAAAAGGCCTTCTGCGTTTATATATTACCAGAATCAATCTTGCCAAAATGGCCATTCTATCTAAAGCAATATATAGATTCAAAAAAATTACTATTAAGAGCTTAATAGTGTTCTTCACAAAAATAGAGCAAGAATTCTAAAATATGTATTGAACTACAAAAGACCTCAAATAGCCAAAATAATCCTGAGAAAAAAGAATAAAAATGGAGATCATGATCTCTTACGTCAAGCTATCCTACAAAGCTAATGCAATCAAAGACACTACAGTATTGGGAAAAAATAGGCACACAGATAATGGAAGAGAATCAAGAGCCCAGAAATAAACCACACACCTAAGGATAACTAATTTATAGCAAAGGAGCCAAGCACACACAATGGAGAAAGATAATTTCTTCAGTAAATGGTGCTAGGAAAACTGAATAACCACATACAAATGAATGATACTAGACCACTATCATATAACATATACTAAAATAAATTTAAAATTGATAGAAGATTTAAATGTAAAATCTGAAACCATAAAAACATAGATGTTAAACTCTTTGACATTCACCTTAAGGATGTCTCCCACAGCAAAAAAAGCAAAAAAGAATATACACAAATGGGACTAACTCAAGGTCAAAAGCTCTGCACAGTGAAAGAAACTATTTTTTAAAAATTTTATATATATTTTACATTATTTTTCATTTTTGTACAGTGTAAACCTTCTCCTCTCAGGTGTAGTCTCCATGAAATTTCCATCACCAATTCACCCGTGTCCCATCACCATAGTTCTTCGTGTTCTTCCCTTCCATTTTTGGAAGAAACTATTATTATTTTTTTTAAAGATTTATTTATTTATACATACAAGAGCTGGGGTACAGGCCAGAGTCGAGGGTGGTGAGAGGATTCACCAGAGACAGAGCAGGGAGCAGAACAGGCAGACTGACTGAAACACACTGCTGAGGGGAGCAGCGGGCACAGCAGGAGAGGTCTGCCTGCGCCATGTGGGTCCCCTCCCTGGCCGGAGGCAGGGATTGAACTCGTGCTGCAGTGGCTGCAGTTTGCTTCATAGTGCTGTGCTTAACCCACTGCGCCACCAGGGAGGCCCTGGAAGAAACTATTATTAAAATGAAAATCTGTTTACAAAATGGGAGAAGGTATTTGCAAATTATATATTAGGTAAGGGGTTCATGTTGAAAAAATATGAACAATTCATACTACTGGACAACAACAGTAAAAAACATACAACCTTATTTAAAAATGGGCAAAATATCTAAATAGGCATTTCACCAAGAAGTCATATAAATGGCCAACAGACACATGAAAAGATGTTTTGCATTACTTGTCATGAGGGAAATGCATATCAAAACCACAGTGAGATTTGACCTCATTTCCTGCAACGTAGCTTCCTAGTTATTATTATATTATCAACAAGTCAAAAAAAAATAGTAAGTGCTGGTACAGATGTGGAGAAAAGGGAATCCTCCTGCACTGTAAATTGATGCACTCGCTGTGGAGGTTTCTCAAAGGATTTAAAATAAAACTACGACAGGATTTAGTAACCCCACTTTATTTATTCAAAGAATATGAAAAAACTAATTCAGGGCCTCCCTGGTGGCGCAGTGGGTTAAGCAACGCACTATGAAGCAAACCGCAGCCACTGCAGCACGAGTTCGATCCCTGCCGCCGGCCAGAGAGGG
>JAGFMF010011690.1:2984314-3000885 GCA_019455555.1 Galemys pyrenaicus | reverse complement strand
CTCTCTGTGGTGAATCCTCTCACCACCCCCCACACCTCTGGCCTGTACCCCAGTGCTTGTATGCATAAATAAATAAAAAAATCTTTAAAAAAAAAAAAAGAAATGTTTTAAAAAAAAAAAAGAAAAAACTAATTCAAAAAGATATTTGTACCTCTGTTTTCATTGCAGCTCTATTTACAATAGCCAAGATATGGAAACAAGTCAAGTGACAGATGACAAAAGAATAGGATCTATATTATGTGGAATATGCACACAACGGAATACTACTCACCCATAAAGAGATGAAATCTTGCCATTTGTAATAACACAGATGGACCTCGACACCATTATGATAAGTGAAATAAAGCAGAAGGAGAAACACAATTGCCATATGATTTCACTCATTTATGGAAAATAAAGAAAAAAATAATTAAAGTAACCAAACCAAAAATTAGCCCTTACACTCTGACAACAGAATGGTGGTTACCAGAGGGGAAGGAAAGGAGAATGAATCATGAAATGTTACCTCAGTTAAAAGAACTAGAAAATAAATGGTGTTCTGGAAAAAAAAAAAAAAGACAATAGCAGCTCAACTTCTGACTCAAACTTTGTTGAGATACCCATGAAACGCATAGTCCTTTGTTTAGTACACAACTAAAGTGCTTTATGTATACTTCCCATTTTGTAAAACACAATATTAAAAAGACTTGAACTCAAGGAGTGAGGTTTAATAAAATTAAATATACTGATTCACTGAAATGAAACTTTTTTTTTTTCCTCCCTGCATTGCAGTGAGTGACAATGCTAGAATTTTTATGCTGCTGTTTTTATTTTTTTTAAGATTTTATGTGTTTATCATACAAGAGCTGGGGTACAGACCAGAGCGCGGGTGGTGAGAGGATTCACCAGAGAAAGAGTGGGGAGCAGAACAGGCAGATCTACGGACATACACTGTTGAGGGGAGCAGCAATGAGGCAGGAGAGGTCTGCTGCACCATGTGGGTAACCTCCCTGGCCTGGTATCGAAGTCTCACATCAGTGACTGCAGATAGCTTCATAGTGCTGTGACTTAACCCCTTGTGCCACAAGACCCTCTGTTGCTGTTCTTATATGTACTAGGGTGCCAGCTGTTTTGAGCTCAGTCTCAATTTCATATGCCCTTCCACAGCCTCCATCACTTCTATTGTCATAAATCTGAAGAAGAGTTCACAAATTAGGATAATTTAACTTTTCACAGGGATTGAAAATAATACTGAAGATGGAGAAGTTACTTGAGAAAGAGGGGGAGGAATCAGATGAGGAGAGGGGAGGAGAGAGACAGAGAGAGGAGAGACAGAGACAGAAACAGTTTGGATCATAGTCTGTAGTCTGATTGTATTGTAGTTTTTGAAATCTCCAAATCAGAATTTACTTATGATCTTTGGTTATTAGAGTGAGGAGACTATTTCTTACTGACTTTAGAAATTACATAAGAAAAAAAAATTGCAATTTAAAAAATGCTTCTGCATAATTCCAAATATACAACGAATTCAAGAGACTTGTAACAAACAACGGGCTAACTTCCTTAATATATAAAAACTTCTAGATAAGGCCTCCCTGGCGGCACAAGGGGTTAAGACCCAGAACTATGAAGCATCCCAAGCCACGACATCAAGACTTCAATCACCAGCCAGGGAGGTGACCCACATAGCTCAGCAGACATCTACTGTCTCACCTGCTGCTTCCCCCAGCAGTGTGTTTCAGTCAGTCTGCCTGTTCTGCTCCCTGCTCTCTGTGGTGAATCCTCTTACCCCCAACCCCACACCTCTGGCCTATGCCCCAGTTCTTGTATGCTTAAATAAATAAATCTTAAAAAAAAAAAAAACCCAAAAACTTCTAGTTATAAGAGAAAGATGGATGGAACACAAACATTATTTCACAGGCAAGGAAATTGGGATGGCTCCTTAACATATGAAAAGATGCTCCACCTTGCATTTCCATAAAATTACCTACAATGAAATACATATCCCACTTAGCAAACTGACTAAATTCTTAAATTTTACAATATATTCACAACACTACAGGGAAAAGGATATACTTGTATACTGCTTGCAAAAGTGTATTTGGTTTAGTCTCTATGGAGGGCAATTTTGAAAAATCTATCAAAACTCCAAATTACCCATTGCTTCAGCAACTCCACTTCTAGAAATTTTCCTATAGATGGACTTGCAACATGTGTATATGTGAAATGAAATTGAAACAATTTTTTCTCCCTGGTACTGGTTTTATTTGCAAAATTTATAAACAAATAGTGAATTGACAGCAGTCACACATTAAAGGAGTTAATAGACCTGGGGTATGGGACCAGAATCCCATATTACACTGTGTCTCCATATTTTTAAATTTGAAATTGATTGAAATATTGCCCATCATTTTTTTTAAAGGATTGAAAGATTTCTACTACCTGCAGCACAAAATTTCTCCTTTATGGCTGCTAAGTTAGAAAATAGGAAGAAGGATAATTCATCTATTTTCTGCTGAAGTGAAGTTAAAATTACTTGCTTAATGGTGTCTCATTTTCAGTAGTCATCTAATACATATTGATTGAAAGAAGGAAACAAATGTACAAATGACACTGCATTGCTATTAGGTAGATTTTATAATAGTACACACAAGAGATAAAATACACTTTAATTCCACTGTCTTTTCTCCTTTAGACATGATTTTCTTTGCTATCCTCCCTTTCTCCTTCTTTTCATTTTCATAAACATAAGCTTCCACTCTTGTTCCATAACCCAGACCTGTGTAAGATTACACTTGAAGGAAGAGAGTGAATGTGCAGATGTCTGCATGAGATATTGGTGGTTCAGAAATTTGCCCACTTTCTTCTATAAACAATAAGACAGGGTATATATTATACCAAATAAATGGAATGAAAATTGAAAATTTTATTTAAAGCTGTGTACATGCAGACAGAATCTGTATTGCTGAGTTCTGGGACAAATCCCATAAGCTAGGATTTTAAAATTTTTATTTATTTTTAAAAGTTTCTTACATCATCATTCTCCCCTCCTCTCCCACCACCATAGCACTTGTGAACCATCACCATTGTTTCTTGTGTTCTTCCCTCTGGTTTTGACCCCTCTTGCTCCCACAACAGAGGTTAAGATCTTGGTGATACCTTGATTCCTAAACGTGTACTTAGCTCATAAAACCTTGAAGTCCAGCAAATCTAAATACATATTTACTGTAAGCATAATATATTTCACGTATATGACTAATAGCAAGGAGAACACCTCATTTTCTCATGAATTATCATGCATAATACATTATAAATTCCTTCTATGAAACACAGTAATTGCCATAAATTTTCTCTTACTCTTTTTTACACACTATCAGCAACAGAGTATATTTACATGGTGTCAAATTTCTGACATGCTTAGAAAATAGCAAAGATGCAATTCAGATGGACGAAACATTTAGTTTTACATATAACTGTGGACATAAACATATGTTGATGTGTATAATATGTATAATAATCCATTTATTAATTTATAAAAGCTTTTGTTGATAAAAATGGGTTTGGATAAAGTAAATATTAATAATTGTACACATTCAATTTTGACATAGCACCCTCATTCTTAAATTTTTTCTTGTGCTTCTAAGTAAAAGGTCAGGGTCCTCCCTGGCGGCACAGTGGGTTAAGCAACGCACTATGAAGCAAACCACAGCCACTGTAGCACGAGTTCGATCCCTGCCCCCCGCCAGGGAGGGGACCCACATCGGGTAGCAGACCTCTCCTGCCTGGCCCGCTGCTCCCCTCAGCAGTGTATTTCAGTAGATTTGCCTGTTCTGTTCCCCAGTCTGTCTGGTGGATTCTCTCATCCCCACCGCCCGCATGTCTGGCCTGTACCCCAGTACTTACATGCATAAATAAATACATCTTTAAAAATATTAAGATCAACATTTCCCTAAATTTATTCCACATGATGAGATTAACTTTATATTAATTTCAAAACTTATTTTTGGAAAAGTAGGAGATAAACCTTTATATTTGGAAGATAATGCAGAAAGAATTCAAATAGGGGCTGAGTTCATTTTTACCTTTACTCTATGGCACATAAATTTCTGGGAATGGCATCATTTCAAACTTAGAGGCGTCACTGCTCTATTTTCACATATGGTTGGAATGAGAACTCCTGTACAGTAACCGCCTCCCACTCACACATGGGAGGAGCCAGAACAACTGGAGAGGTCTGTCACAGGACTCTTTTATGCTTAACAGAAAAGCTATATTGTCTGCCTGCTTGAGAATGTTTATGGAAACTTGTGATTTCTACATCTGGAATTCATTTATAAAAATGCGTGCAAATCAAACTGTTGAAGAGGTAACAGATATTTTACTCCCCTACACACCCAACTTGAGGTCTTAGATACAACTACAACAGATTTTTGAAGTTCTTCAATAGAGTAGAAGCCTCCGCCCCCTGCCCCCAAATATTTTTCCTTGAGAAGTATTGGAAAGTCTTAAGTGCTTTTTTTTTTTAAGACTAGGATAGATTCCCTCATTTCTAAAATGTCATCATTAAAATCTCATCTAGAAGCAGAGGTATGATTTTTTTTTGTATTGAGAACTTACATTTTGATCAGTAAAGTTCAGTAATAATTTTATCTAAAGTTTAAAATAAAGGAAGCAAAACTCACAAATATCTTTCAAATGCAATTCCTAAAATAACTGGTATGTCTAGACTTGGCATTATCTTTACCAGTCACTCCTAAGTACTGAGGCATGATTACGTTTTTACTCATCTGCAGTGAAATAGGAATGACAGAACAACATAGCGAATTACTCATCATTAAAAATCAGCCTAGTTCAAATTAGCACTATCCTGTACACTGAGATAATGTCACTTAGTTTTAAAATTTATTTATTTATGCATCCAAGACCTGGGGTACAGGCCAGAGTCGCGGGAGTTGAGAGGATTCATCAGAGACAAAGGGGTGAGCAGAACAGGCAGATCCACTGAAATACACTGCTGAGGGGAGAAGCGGGCAATGCAGAAGCGGTCTGCTGCGCCATGTGGCCGGGGATTGAACTTGCTGCGCCTGCTTCACAGAGGAGCGCATGCTTCACGGTGCAGCGCTCAACCTGCTGCGCCACCAGGGAAGCCCACTTCTTATTTTTAAATGTTAAAATATTTATTCTTTTATTATGTAACAATGGTGGTAGGTAAGTTTGTTATTGACATCTTTTCTGTGGCAATTTTCTATGGATCTCTCTAGACTTTTGGAAGTTTAATTGACTTTGAAACCTGGAAATGTAGGAACTATTTTCACACAATATTAAAATATTCACATAAAAGGTGAAAATGCAGAAACTAGAGCAAAAAAAAAAACATTTAATTTACCAAATATTCTACTTTTTATCAAGACATTGAGAGTTGCTTTAAATTGACAGCTACATGGAGTCTACTATCTATACTAAAATTAATAAATCTATTAAAATTGCCAACATATAAGGTGTGTTAAATATAAAAAGTGTCAAAAGATGGGTTTCCCTAGAGGTGCAAGGGGTTAAGTCACAGCACTATGACGTTATATGCAGCCACTGTAGCACAAGATACCTGGCCAGGGAGGTAACTACATGGCCTAGCAGACCTCTCCTGCCTCACCCGCTGCTCCCCTCAGCAGTGTGTTTCAGTCAATCTGCCTGTTCTGCTTCCCACTCAGTCTCTGATGAATCCTCTCACCACCGCCCCTCCATACCTCCCCCGTCCTGTGTCTCAGCTCTTGTAAGCATAAATAAATAAAATCTTTAAAAAAAGATTAAGATTTTATATTGGCCTTCAGCTGCTACTACTGAAATTTATATGACAACTAAAAGACTACAGACTCTTTTAACATGGTCTCTTAGTAGAAAATGTTAATGAACTTTTGGTTTATGCAAAGAATTTCACTTGTAATTACTTAGTTATGGATCTAAAATCATTATAAACTCCTTAAAGTCACCAAGAAATGGGGTTGGAAAGCAATTCAAAAGATAATCTATATAACTTTTCCTATTTATAAAGACTAATTTTCAAGGATCTTATTGAAATTCTACACTGTATTTCATCAGATCTTCTTTTAGATTGCTTATACTTATTGAAACCAAATTGCTTATTATTGTTTTTATAAGTTATTTTGTCAAACAGCAACATTTGGTAGAGAATAAATGTAAAAGTGATTCATGAAAATTTACTACTTTATCAGATTAGCTTTTTGACATATGATTACATATAACAACTAGGTTTCATTTGTCTTTATTTTATAGGAATTATTTTCCCCATACATCAAAGCTATTGTCAGCTATTGTCTTAGAACTCTGCATTGGCATTTTGATGATTTAATCCTGAATATACAAAAGCCCATATGTTCTTAATAAATACAAAACTTTGCTGTCATAAATATATATATGCATGTATATGTCTGTGTGTGTGTATGATAAGTGGACACCACAGAACTATTTCTGTGGGATATTGGAAATTTCAACTGTAAATTTGCTCTCTCCAGTTCATCTAATGTTAGCATATTTTTGTTCCTCCCTGTTGTCTCAATGCATGAGGAACAGCACTCACTAATTATTTCTATTGTGTGTGCTAGACATTTGAAAGTGTGTGGTCTTGCAAACTGTGAGACAGATTGGAACTCTTTATAGCATAAAGTTAGTGACATACAGTTGCTTCAAATCATATCCACAAATCTGGTAGCCAAAAGAAATGCAATGATAAAATAGAAATGCTGTTTCCTTTTTTTATGTATAATTAAAAGTCCCCCCCAAACACTTAGAAAACAATCTCTTACTCACAGTGGAACTTGGTTTTCAAAGTATATATTGTTTTCCTAAAAGCTTACTGCTTGTGAAACTTTTACATATCTGAGGATGTGTATATCTCTAATAATCCTTAAAACAAATCATGGAAGCAAAAACTGAAATTCACTATATCAGATTATCAGTGCTGAGACCAATTTAGCTATTTGACATGTCCTTGACATATTATTTATGATTATGCTGTTCCTCCATTTCTGCAGTAGGGGTATTCCCCGGTAGGGTCCTTCCTGTGATTTACTCAGGCCTGATTAGACTGTACCTGAGTTAACCTCGCATGCTTTCTGCTTTTTTATTCTTGTATTTAGGGGCTACTCTCCTATCTTGACTCCAGTTATCTCAGGTGGGAGAGCATCTTACTTCTAAGTATTCTGTCTCTCATGTGTGAAAGGGCACTTGAGGGTGAAGTTTTCTCACCACATTCTCTATTCCCTCTTCACTGCTGCTGCTTTTTAAAAACCATCCCTACGTCACCTTTCACCAAAGTATGCTTTGGTAGTTTGGGGAGATTTATGATCGTATGTCTAAACTCAACTAGAGTGCAAGTATGCTAATGAGCTCCTGATAGGGACTGTGCAATAATTTTAAGCAACATGTTTCCAGACATTCTAAAAATAGAACACATATCACACAAACAGCTTATATCCAGTAAACTATCATTTAATGCAACCACTTGTTATAGAATCTTGCTTAATACACTCCTCCTGGGTTTTCTTCTTGCCGGGTTGAGGAAGGAGTGCATGCATAGGAAAAAGATGGAGATGCAAGGAAGAGGAGTCTTTTCCTGCTGTCTTTAAACATTGAGTTTCCTGACATGGAGCAGGAGTTACTCGTGTGTGGAGAGAATAACTAATCTATGTCTGGGGATTTTTTTTTTTTTTCATGTAAAGTTAAATTGTGTTCAGCTGCTCCAGCTGTTTTCATTTCACATTTGAATGTTTACTATTTTACTAAGCTGGGAAAGAGCTATTGCGTGTTGCATGTGTCATTCTTAAAAAGGACCTTCTTCTGCCCTAATAGCTAAAGTACTAGAATCATCCAGGAGGTCAGAATCTATGTCTGTCATAGTCAACACTGAATTTCCGGAATCCAACCTGGTTCTTGGTACTTTGTAAGTGCTCAAAATATACTTGAGACAACAAGCAAAAAACATTATTCTCCTATTGAAATAAATAAGAATGCCCACAAAATTCTAACTATGTTAACAGCAAAAAAAAAATTGTGTTATATGTATAAATCTACATTAAAATTAAAGGTTTTATCATTGATTTGCTTGTTTTTTACACCTTTTTAAAAAAGATTTATTTATTTATGCATACAAGAGCTGGGGTACAGGCCAGAGTCACAGAACATGAGAAGATTCACCAGACAAAGTGGGGAGAAGAAAAGGCACATGGATCGAAACATAGTGCCAAGGGCAGCAGCAGGCGAGGCAAGAGAGGTCTGCTACGCCATGTGGGTCCCCTCCCTGGTCGGTGGCAGGGATAGAACTTGTGCTGCAATGGCTGTGTTTTGCCTAAAAGTGCGTTGCTTAACCAACTGCGCCACCAGGGAGGCCCTGTTTTTTACACTTTTTAAAATAAATTTAAAAAATTGGAGTCTGAGATAATTTATAAGAGGAATAGTTACAGCATTTTTCTGTTGCATGGCAGTTTGGAAGACATACGAGTCATAACATTTTACTTTATGAGGCTTTGTCCACATCAGTTGTTTTGATTTAACTGGCTAGACTATTCCTATAGCTTAAAATTCAAAACACAGAGTTTTCTCTCATTCTGGATGCCCAGTCACCTAAACTTCTTCCTCACTATTGAGGAAGTGTCTTGTATAGCTTTCCAGAAATAATTTGTTTTTTTAAATTTAACAATTGCTTTACCTCTGAATCATATATAACTAATGTTAGTTCAAAATTTAACAACTTTAACAAATTTAATGTTTATAGAGATGTCTATATTAATTTATATAGAGCTTCTTCATTCTCCCTGTGGCCTCCTTTTCTACTGCATGGACCCCCTATGATTTATTTAAACAGTTCCCTAGTAATGAACACTTATTTCCAGTATTTTACTATTACCATTACTATTACTACTACAATAATGTCATGAATATCTTTGCATATATGTTATTGTGTACAAGTATAAATTTAGAATAAATTTCTAACAGACATTTATATATACATTCTTTTATGATTTTTATAGGTATTTCCCAAATGACAGATTTCAGTTATTACTTTCTTAACAACATTTTTCTATATTCTCTACCCATGTCTAAGAAAACTCAATCCTAAGGTTCATAGGTGGAATAAAGAACCAAGGAGGCAGTATAATCTAGAAAGTGTTGAGTGTTCTACAGTCCAAGTAGCCTGAAGTCACCAATCTGTCATGTGTCATCAGGGGCAACGCTTAGAGGTTTTCCATATGATAATTGTGCCCAGTGCTTTGATTTTGGTGATAATAGTTACTAATATTTATATTTTGATAAACTTTGAAATGCCCACTCAGTACTTTTTTTTTCCCTGTGTATACTTCTTGTCTACTGAAAGACTGAATTCACATTCCAAGACTTTTTTTACTGCTATAACCTATGAAACATTCAAATTACATGGAATAGTGATACTCTGGGGCTGAGGGGTGTTGGAGAGGAAGGGAAATAATGAGGGATAGAAAACCCCTAATTATTCATAGTATTTTTTTAATTTAAAATTTTTAATTTTTGTGTAGAAGAACTGGGGTGTAGGCCAAAGTTATGGGGGTATGAGAGGATTCACCAGAGACAGAGTGGAGAGCAGAATAGGTATATTTATGAAATACACTGCTAAGGGGAGCAGCGAGCAAGACAGGAGAGGTCTGCTGAGCAGTAAGTGGGTTAGCTCCCTGGCAGAGGATGAAACTCAGGCCTTAGGGGTGATAGTACTGATACTTAACCCCTGGGCCACCAGGGAGGCCCTCTTCACAGTTTTTTGGTTAAATGCCCTGGGTGTCAATATTTTAATGACATTTCATTGTGAATGTGCACCGTCATTGTTTTGTGAACTTGTTCCTGCTGCTAGAGTTAATTTTGTCTGGGCAGATGAACATATTGTGCTAGGAACAGCACAATAAGAGTATTGTGACCTATGGACACAGGCTGTCCCCACTCCCCAAAGCATTGAAAACCACACAGGAGTGGGGAACTCCAGCCCCACTTCAAAGTTGAAGGTTAGCAACTTTAAAGTGATCGTTTCTGTTTAAACTAAATAGTAGGGTTGTCAAATTGTGGTCATTTAAGAAGTAATTTTTACCTTAAGGTTTAAAATTTTTGCTAGCTGTTATTGCCATGAAGAAGTTTAGTAATGACTTAGGGAAACCACACACTTCCTGAGAGGATATGGGTGGAATGGGAATGAGGGGTGCAAGGAAGTCAGGTAAGAGTAAGGGAAGCAGAAAAGGACCTCTAAAGATAAATGCTAGGATCAGAGAAGTAGGCTTGTAGACACATTATTGTGAAAAAATATATTTGTTTATCCATATCACCACATGAATTTCTCATGCATATACGGTCTTTATCTATAGTTCCTGGCTCATAAGTCTCAAAGCTTTGGAATTTTCCTGAGTGTTGAGAGTTTTTTGTTATGCGAATGGAGTGAATTTTGGAAGTACCCAAGGCTAGGGGCTGGTTGCCTAGAGAACCAAATATGATTAAAGGGTTCATATTTCTAATCGTAGGCCCAAACCTCCAGAGAGAAGAAAAGGGCTGGAGATTGAGGCCAATTACTAATGGTCAGTGATTTAACCAATCACACTTAAGTAATGATACCTTCATGAAAGCCCAAGAGAAAAGGGTCAGGGTCAGAGAGCTTTTAGGTTGGTGAATATGTGGAGAATGGCCTGGAGAGGGCATAGAAACTCCAAAGTCTTTCCATACTGTGGTCTATGTATCTCTTCATTTGTTGTTGATTATATATACCTGAGTGTCTTCTGTAATAAAACAGTGCTCTAGTCAGTAAACAGGTTTCCTGAGTTCTTTGAGCAATACTACCTAATTAATTAAACCTGAGGAGGTGTTGTAGGAATTTCTGACTTATAACAAGTCAGTCAGAAGCACAAGTAGCAGCCTGGGGTTGTGACTGGCATCTAAAGTGGACATTTTAAGGAGACAGAGCCTTTTACCTATGGAATTGGATGCTGTCTCTGAGTAGAAAGTGTCACAGTTGAGCTGATTTTTTAAAAAAAGATGTACTTATTTATGTATATAAGAGCAGGGTTGCAAGCAGTGAGAAGATTCACCAGAGACAGAGGAGAGAGCAGAACAGACTGATTGACTGAAATATACTGCTGAGTGGAGCAGTGGGTAGCAGGGGAGGTCTGCTGCACCATGTGGGTTCGCTCCGGAGACTGGGATTGAACTTATGCTGGAGTGGCTGTGGATAGCTTTATAGTACTGTGTCTTAACCCCTTGTACCACCAGGGAGGCCACCAAAATTGAGCTGATTTTTGAGTTGAATTCTTGGGTATCCTGCTGGTGTCTGAGATTTGTTTGTTAGTGGGGGAAGCCTCTCCACACATCATGTTGGAAATTGAATTCGGGGACCCTTTTCAGTAGGAATGTACTACCTGCTAAATATGTAATATATTCAAAAGTTTAGTGGCGTCCTGTATCAGTGAATTACAGGGCATTCCTGCAGCCCAGCTATGTTGTGTGTGTTACAGAATTGAACTCAGAAGTTGCACTCAGCAGCCACAAGACTAATCCCTGAAGGACTGGATGGATAAGGGAACCATAGTCATAAGTCAGCCAATTCCTGCTCAGTATTAGCATTTTACTATAATTGAACTTAGGACAGTGCTAGGAAGTCCATAGCTGCATGCTTGACTTTGTAACACTTCAAATCAAAGCACTTCACAAAAATGATTTTATGTGCTCCAGTCTCTGTTTTAAAATTATTTCTGTGTTGCAAATGAAAAATTAAGCATCACGGGGAAACACAAAAATACGAACAAATGAAAAACCTTGCTTTGGACAGAATGAGATTATGAACACAAGACTTTACTTTCCACTGATAATATCTACCACTTAATTTCAATGAATTCCTATAAAAAATGTTTTTTCCTCTTCCTTCTTGTTAGTCTGTTTGTCATCAAATGTGAAAAAAAAAAATAACTGATAGAAGAAGAAAGCATTTTGAGATATGTGATGTCAGTTTATATAAAGTTGCCCTACAAGCACTTTTTTGTTGGGTCAACAAGTCTGTGTGTATTTTAGCATAGAACTGAGGATGCTCATGCCTAATTCTCTCAGAATAATCCTTTCAGGGATGTTGAGATATCCAGGCAATAAACTGACAGCAATAGAAGAGGGTAAAATGTTAGCAGAATTCTATCAATTGTTAAGAAAAGCTGTAAAAAAACTAGATCCCCTGGTTTGTAGTCTTGCAATTTTTCTATGTGAATCACTCTTGGAATTTCAATTGTAACTTTCAGAGAATCTCATTCTCTTAGTTTGTCAATAAGTCAGTTTTTTTTTATAATGAAAGAATATGGGGCTTGGGAAATTAGTTTGAGATCCATCTCTTCCACCTTTTAGCTGTGCAAATGCTGACAAACTTGTTTCTATCTCCAAACCTCAGTTTCCTCAGCAATAGAGGAGGTCAGTAGTCATAATTTATATTCTAAGAACCAAAAAAGGTAATTCATGTTAACCGTCTTCCACAACATCTGAACTACAGTAGGGCTGATTAGGTGATAGTCTCTCCATAGTCCTCTTCCTGACTACAAAGATAACAGGCAGCTAAGCTTTACACATGCACACACACACACACACACACACACACTCCAGAAAGATTTTAAAGCAGTTAAAATTTTGGCTGCACCCAGTGGTTTCCTAATGATATTTGAGAATATGGAAGTTATTTTTCCTTTTCCATGAGAAAATATTAAAGCTTATAAAACTTCCTTTTTCTTTCTTCCATCTCGTGCATTATATTTGGGTACCTTGGCCAGAAAATATATTTGAGATTTGCATAAAATTGTGGATGTACTAAATATCAGTAATGGTAAGTTTTATACCATAATAAAAAAGGAGGAAAGAAAAGCAATAGAAATAGATTCTTTTAGTCCTTAAAAAAAAAGCAAATTGGCAAAACCAGTGGTTCCATATAAGTAACATCTGTTCACCCATTGCTTTATAGCTGAAAAGAAGTAGCTGCACCAAATCTAAAAATATGTCTGGGGGCCTCCCTGGTGGCACAGGGAGTTGAATCTCAGAACAATGAAGCAATCCACAGCCTCTGCAGCATGAGTTTGCTCCTCAGCCAGGGAGGTGACCCGCACGGAGCAGCAGACCTCTCCTGTCTCACCTGCTCTCCCCTCAGCAGTGTATTTCAGTGGATGTGCCTGTTCTGCTCCCCTCTTTGTCTCAGGTGAATCTTCTCACCCTCCTATACCTCTGGCCTACACCCTAGCTCTTGTATGTATAAATAAATAAATCTTTTAAAAAAATGACTGTAGCATTTGTACCCATTTGCTATAAAGATATTTGTTGTAGAATTATTTATAATAGTGAAAAGTTGGAAGCAATCAAAATAGCTCATTTAGGGAAATGAATAACAATGGTAATAATTAGGATTTGTTGAGCCTAGTAGGTTATCAGACACTTCAAGTATTTTACATATATTAACTCATGGAACTCTAATAATACAACTATGAGGTGAGTAGTACTATTATTCCCATTTTACAGATGAGGAAACAGGCACAGAAGTGTTAGTAAATTACTCAAATTGCCTTCACTGGTAATGGGTGGAGCAGGCTACCTACATAGGCATGTAACTTTGGAGGTCAATTTTGATGTATTGAGATAATATAGTATTTGGCAGCTTTAAAATGCTACCTGAAATATTTTTGATGACATAAAAATGATTATAAAATAACAAGACAAAAAATGTAGGGTAAAAATTTTGTTTGCAATATAGTCTCAACTTTGTAAAACAGCTATGGAAGGAAGACTAAAAGAAAATGTTTATAATAGTTGTTCTGGAAGAGTAGATTATGATTATTTGCCCCTGCGAGGAATTCTTCCATTAATGTCCATTTCTTTTTTTTTTTCTTTTTTTTTTTTTTTTTGAGAGAGAGTGGGGAACAGAACAGGCAGACTGACTGAAATACACTGCTGAGGGGAGCAGCAGGCAAGGGAGGAGAGGTCTGCTGCGCCATGTGGGTCCCCTCCCCGGCTGGCAGCAGGGATCTAACTCGTGCTGCAGTGACTGCGGTCTGCCTCATAGTGCATTGCTTAATCCACTGGGCCACCAAGGGAGGGCCCCCTAATGTCCATTTCTTAACTTAAATTCCTTTTATATTCATAAAAAATAATGTACAATAGCATCTCATTTACTTAGCATTTTTATGGTCTCTAAAATATAACTGAAATGCTGTTTTATTTTATTTAATTATTTTTCACTGAGGTAACATTGGGGTATTCCCATCAGGTATTGCCACCATAGAGTAGCCACCACCAGCTTGCCCACAATCCCCCACAAATCATTATGCTTCCCTCCCTCCCTGTTCCTTTCCCTCCCCACAGCCTCTCCACTTAGTGTCTCAGTTCCATAGTCAAGGACCATCAGAAGGTGATTTAACTCATTCTCCAGCGGTACTTAACTTTGCTCAACAATGCCCATAGAAGGAGCCTTTTAAGTTATATTTGAACACTCTTCTGTTGATGCAAAACTCACTACTTTAGGCAGTGCAATCCACTTACAAACTTTGTTTTTTAATCTGAGAACTTGTAAAATTTAATACGTTATAAAAATAAACTTTTCTTTTTATTTTCTATAAATTTTATGCATGTTGGTCAAATGGATTACCACATGATTCTGGATGACAATATCTTGGGAAGAGGATCTTGTTATCTGGGTTGTTCTGTTATTTGAATCAGATCCTCCTACCATCTCTAACCACTTTCTGTTCTGTCAACCTATGAGGATCTTTTACTTGCATTCTTGTTGCTTACATGACTGTGCCTAGCTAGCTATTTGATTTGTATGCCTATCATTCTAAGCAAGTCAAGTTAGCAACCCAATGAGGAAACTCCAATAGTGATAATCTTATATTGGGTCTTGCCATTCAGGATGCCATTCTTAAAGAGAACTTTATATTATGAAAAATGACTTTCATGGATTGAATAGTTTTCATATATCAGGCACAATGCTAGATTTTTTAAAAACATGATCACACTTGCATCATTTTTATCACCCTTAGGTAGGTGCTCTTCTAATTTGGAGATGATACCAATGTTTAGAGAGTTTAAACAATTTTTCCAGTGTCAAAGATAGTGACTGACAGGATTATAACTCAAGTCTTTCTGAGTCCATTGTCAATCTTTTTTCTAAGTAACTATACTACTTCTCTATTTATATTATAACTTTTTTCTAATTAGAAACATCCCAATATTTATTGCTCACTAGAATATTTATTAGTTCCAGAAGTGAAAGAATGTTATTTGTGTTTAAAAAAAAAAAAGTTGAGAATACTTCATCTGTGTTCAATAGTATGCTAAATTCTGATACAGATGTGAAAGATAATTTCAAATCTGTGATGTTCCTAAACTAATAGGAGAAACAGATGGTGGAAAATGGGAAGGATATCCAGAAGAAAGTTCTAGACAGAGAGAACAACATGGGGACATTTTGAAGAGAATGAGATAATGAACTTGACACTCATGAAAATATATATTGAAAATATATAGCACACGTATAGAGGCTATTACTGAAGAACTGAATTTGTTTGTTTGTTTGCTTTCCTCCAAATATGTTTATATATACACATGGAAACCACATTTTTCTGATCCACTATTCTGTCCTTGGGCACTTAGGTTGTTTCCATAAATTTCCATTACTTTGCTTCTTTTTAATATAGTTTTAATCTAGTTTTCTTTGTAAGGCTCTTTACTTCCTTTGTTGAGTTTACTCCTTGGTATTTAATTCTTTTTGTTGTAATTGTGGGTAGGATTTTTTTCTTTCTTTTTTTTTAACACAATTAAAAAAATTCATGTACACAAGAGCTGGGGTACAGGCCAGAGGCATAGGGGGTGGGAGTATGTGTGAGAGGATTCCCCAGAGACAGAGTGGGGAGCAGAACAGGCAGATCAACTGAAGTACACTGCTGAAGGGAGCAGAAGGTGAGGCAGGAGAGGACTGCTGCGCCACGTGGGTCCCCTGCCCAGACCAGGATGGAACATGTGCTCCGGTGACATGGGACTCTCAACCCCTTGATCCCCAAGGGAAGCCCAGGATTGTTTTCTTGATTTCTTTTTCTTCTAAGTCATTGTTTGCATTCAGAAATGAAACTGACTTTTATAAATTGATTTTGTATTCTGCCACTTTACCAAACTGATTTATTATTTCAGTTTTTCAGTGATATTTAGTGTTTTCTATGTATATTATCATCCCTTCTCCTTCAAAATTTGGAATCCTTTTATATCTTTCTCTTGACTGACTGCTTTATGTAGGACTTCCAGTACTGTATCTAATAGTGTTGGCATAAGTGGACTTCCTTATCGTTTACTGGATCTTACAGGAGAAGCTTTTTTACCATATGATTATATTAATAAATACAGAGAAAACATTTGATAAGTTTCAACATCCCCTTGTGATTAAAAAACTCAAAAAAACTTGGAATATTCTAGTTTCATTCTTTTGCATGTAGCAGTCCAGTTTGCCCAGCACCACTTATTGAACAGGCTGTCTTTATTCCATTGTATATTCTTTGCTCCTT
>JAGFMF010011690.1:2964242-2983428 GCA_019455555.1 Galemys pyrenaicus | reverse complement strand
TGGTGCACTGGTGAGATGGTGATGGGGAATACATGGGGATTACAATTAATGGCAAGTATATGTAAATTTTAAAATATTTTAATAAAAAAAATAAAAATTGGCAGAAAAAAAAACTTGGAGTACATGAACCATTCCTCAACATAATAAATACCATATATGATAAACCCACAGCCAGTATCCTATTCATGACTATGGGTCTTGATATAGGTCTCACTGGATTTAAATACCAGGTATTCTTTTAGTTTCATGAACTTGAATATCTTGTTCCTCACCCAGGTTGGGAAAGTTTTATTCTATTATTTCTCTTCTGTTTCTGGAAATACCCATTATCCTTATGTTGCTTTCCTAATGGAGTAGTCTCAGAGCATTTCTTTATTTTATTTTCTTCTTCCACCTGGGTCCTTTGTGTATTTTGATCTTCAGGGTCATTAACTGAGTGCTACATTTTGTTTAGTCTGCTTCCATAGCTCTCTGAATAATTTTTATTTCCTCTATCTTTTTTCATCTTGAAGTGCCCATATTTTCTTGTTTAAATCTTCAGTTTCTAACTTCTGTGCAGTAATTACATTTCTTAAGTCATTCTTTTTTTTTTCTTCTGTATTTGCTGCATTTCCTTCCATGCCCTTAAATTTCTTTATTAAGGCAATTTTGAACAGTTTGACAGGAATATAAGATCCTCCATATCTTTGTCATTAGGGTCCAAAGAGTTGTTCCTTCCTGTGTGACATACTCCTTTGAGTTGCCATGTGTTTTTTTGTCTGCCCATTTTGCTGTATTAGGTCTTCCCAGGAGTTCTATACTCCCCCATGATCACAAATTGGAAGCTTCAGGGGAAGACAAGAGGGCATGCTGAGGAGTGGGTACCATTCCTGACTGCACATTGGCCACCCTTTGTTTGCAAGTTCTGTTCACTGTGGTTACTTGCAGTTTCTAGCTACACACTCTGAATGAAGGCCCCATAGGAGGAGGGGTTTGTTTAACTCAGTTTTTCTGCAGCCCTTGTTCTAGAACCTCCTGTTGAGGTTACGTGGGTGATGTGTCCGGAGGTGCTGTGCTCTTCCCCACTGTGCAAAAGCAGGCTCCAGAAATAGTGCCAATTTTAGGCAGCCCTTTGTCTCCAAAATGGGCATAGAAAAAGCCACTGGGCAAACTGAATTCACTGTGGCCTTCTGCAGTTTCTTTCTAGGTGCAGGCTGGAGATCATGCGGGGTAGATTTCCTGAGGGCAGGTGCAGACAATCCTGGGATCCCAGAGACTGGGCCAGACTGTGTCACTGTGTAGCTCTCCCCACTGTGGATCCCAGTTCCCAGCTACCTGGGTACCCTTTGTTGAACTGTTGAACAGGCCATGCTCTCACTGAGAATTTTGCACGCTCCTTCCCAGGCCATGGCCATAGGGGAGCCTGAGGGTCTCGGGTATCTGACCCTCGGGGATAGGGTCAGTGTCCCTCCCTGTGAATGTAACTTTTCCTGACTAACTCTTTCTCAGTTCTTACCATTCTTTCTAAGAAACTGATGTTCTCTTTTCCCGATTCCATTCCAAATGCTTATCCTCAGTATCTCAAGGAAGTAGTGACTTAAGGATCCTGTTCATTCACCATTTTCCTGACTCCTAAGAAATTATAACTTTCTCCTTGGTGATTCAAGATCATAATGATGAACACCAGTTATGCTTCTCATGATGCTTTAAAACACATATTTACAGGCATTGGAGGCTTACAGGTCAAGGAGACTATGCTTTGGGATTCTTCCGTCAGTCTGTTCTCATAATGAGTCTTTCAGTTGCACCTCTGTTACATATGAGTGTGCCAGTTCTATTGTATTTTCTGATATGCAACTTCTTATTTCTATGGAGTATTGCCAACATCAGTAAGCTTGATGTATCAAAAGGTTTCATTTCAAGGAGAATTCAGTAAGCTCTGAGGGAAGTTTTAAGGGGCACCTCTTTTGTGTTTTCTTAGGCAAGTGAATGTTAACAGGTGTGCTTTGCCACTCAGAGACTCAGTTCGTGGCTATCTCCTGTAATGTTGAGTGCACTGAATAAATGAAATGAGATGTTTTTAACCAGTTCGCTAGGCTATCTAGCACAGTGAACAGATTTTTCTATATATACCTGTCTCATCAAACATTGATTATTAATGGCAAAAAATGATTATTTGTATATATTTCCTTACTTACCACTACATCTTCTCCAAATGTTATTCTTATCCTTGCTTCCCTTTAGTTAGAATGGCTATACATCCCTGTTTCTAAGGCCATCCCAAATTATTATTATAATTACATATTATACAATAATTAGAAGTGATAAGGTGCACGATCACCCTAACTTCATGGCAATGTGTGAGGCTCCCTTTATGTGGGTCTGTTTATTGGCAAACCAGACACTTTGAGCTTTTGGCCTTTGCATTCAATAGTATCAAGATTTTTTTCTTGTCCTTTTGTTCCTTAGACTCCTTTGGGCTGTGAAACACTTGTTTTCCCTTTTGAGAAATAGGGTGATATAAATTCTACTACTTTTTAAGTATTTAAGATCTAAAAATACTGTCACTCTCTTGTAACAGGCTGTGTAGACCCCTTAGGAACTAGGAGATCACCAGACACCCACTCCTTTGAACCACTAACTTGACTGGACACAAGGGGACCATGATTTTGCATCTCTAACCAGTTTGCATGTGAAGCGAAAACTGCTGCTCTGAAGTCCACACTTTGACAACCACTAAGGCAATGAACTTAACCTCTGAGGTTCTTTTTAGCTTAAAACCTGAAATCTATGTCACCCTGAACATAAATACAAGACTTTAGGTTTGCAAGCCAGACACCTGAATCAATGAACACATTGGCAGGGGACTTTGTAGTCAGAAGGGAAACCTGATGTTATCTACAAATGAATAGCAGGCTCAGCTTCCATGAGATAATTGTTAAAATATACACTATTAGAAGGAACTACATTTAAATGTGAACTGTGGGCATGTGTAGATGTTTTCCTTATATTTTTCTGCACATTATACATTTAATATAATAAATAAACAATATTTTTCTAAGTAGAAAATAAAAACTCTCTTTTATTTATTTTAAGTCAAGGTTCAGGAGGCCTGCTCTTAGTTTTAGATCTACTTTTTTCATTAGAAGACATCCTTCAACTAAATGACCTATGAACCAGAATAATCTTATTTTAAGTTTCTCTCTATGCCAAAGGAAGGCTGTCACTTTGATTTTTTTCATTTTTGGTAATAAAGTCTTTATAAAGTAGTTTTAGCTAAAATACAAATATATTGTAATCAAGTATCCTATAGCAAATCTTTCATATATACACACATAGATACTATATATACTTCTAAGGAACACTGCAGTTAGTAGGTATTACATGTGCATGTCTATAGGTGTGTGTGTGTGTGCATGGGTATGGTCATGTGTGTGTTTTGGTTGGATAAACAACACATAACTGTGAAATGATCAAGTTTGCTTTCATTGATTAGTCTGTATCTGTCTATCTCCTCAAAAACTCTTGGCCAAGCATGTGCCTTTCCACCCAGTTTCTAAGACACACACACACACACACACACACATTTCCTCCCAGTTCCTAAGACACACACACACACACACACACCTTTCCACCCAGTTTCTAAGACACACACACACACACACACCTTTCCACCCAGTTTCTAAGACACACACACACACACACACCTTTCCTCCCAGTTCCTAAGACACACACACACACACCTTTCCACCCAGTTTCTAAGACACACACACACACACACACACCTTTCCACCCAGTTTCTAAGACACACACACACACACCTTTCCTCCCAGTTCCTAAGACACACACACACACACACACACACCTTTCCTCCCAGTTCCTAAGACACACACACACACACCTGACATGAATCACCCCTTCACCAGTTGCTATTTCACTCAGACCAGTATTTTCTCTTTTCCCACCAGACAACTAAACTGGAGACTGTTCAGGGCATGTTATTGCTACTTATTTCTCCTATTTCCATCACAGAGCTTAGGGAATCTTTCATAAATAAAGATCACTAGACTTTGTTGATTCTGAGCACAAACTACCCCTCTCCCAGAGGTGACATTGGCTCACTCTCTCCTAGCCAGTCTTTTTCTTTCCCTTTCATAAGGTCTTTTGGTTTCAGGTCTGTCTTCTCTGCAGTGTGCCCCTCCCTGAGCTGATGCTACATTGAAATTCATACCCTATAACATGTGCACTTTAATATTTTTATGTGCAAAGATTTTGACTTCCCAACTAGATGACAAATTCTGGCAAATTTTAAGATAAGGGTTCTCCACAGTTTTAGAACAAGAATATAATTCTGAGATTAATTTCTGAATAGCTTCCCCTGTCACCTCCACCTCCTGCCCTCATCTGTTTCCTTCTTAAAGACTGCTAATGCATTCTGTTATGATGTATAAACAATACATTTTTTGTCACCTTCCCCTACCCCACCCTCCCCTGCCAACCTAAGCCCCTACAATGCCTCTCCTCAGGATTAGGAGGCCCTCACACTCAGCCAGTGCTACTTCTCTGGCTTGGCCTCTTACACTTCTCTCCAGTTGGTACTTGCCATACCTGTACCTGATACTAAGTGTGTCTCACCTTCCCTGCCCTCTTTCCTGCCTTGCCTGCCACTTGTCCTTCAAGTCTCCTGAGAGCTTGACAAATATCTTAATACTGCACTAACATTAATCCTGATTTTTTTTACTTAAATTATCTTATTTTTCTGATTCCCATGTAGATTTTAAGTGTCTTTAGAATGGAGACTAATTACTCAGTCATCACTAGAGGAGTGGTAGAAGCACAAAGAACAGTGTTCAACACATATATCTTCAATAAATATTTTTTCGACACTGAATATGTAAACATGACTATTGACTACTTGTCCCAAAGGAAAGACTCTTTATTGGGGGCATATCAAGCACTTCAGCAAGCCACTAGAGAATATATTTTAGAGGTGGGAGAACTGTTTTCCTACAATTATACGTGGATGTGGTTTTCTAGGCCCTATTCATTCCTAGATACCTTTCAAGCTAGGTGCAGGTAAGAGAGAGAGAAAGCATCTAGGACTCTCTCTCCCAGTTCTTGCCTTTTCATGAATGAATATGAACCTTCCTTAGGGTATGGCATTTTGGAACCTATTACATTTGGAACAGTTGACTCCTCATTCTCAGGAAAAGGTGGGAAGGGTAAAGAAAGTAAACGCTCTAACCGCTAGTGTTAAAGCTTACAACCAGCCTACATTCCTGTCACTTTTCTCTATCCCTCTTCTCTACTGACACTATCCCTAAGGCAAAACCTCTGTATCATTATATATCACCTCCCTCAGACTGACTGTTTATTGAGTGTTGTCCAAAGAACTCTGTGTCAGGATACCTAGTTTGTAGTTCCGGTTTTGATTCTAGCTATAGGACTAATGTTATCATTTAGATACTTTGGGTTCCACTTTACACATGTGCCCACTGGAAGTGTAAGATTGCATTATCTTGTCATGGTGCCATCAAGTTTTCTCCCTGATACCAATTTTAACCTGATTTCACTAAAAAAGATAAAGAAAAAAAGAGAAAAGAATAAGAGAGAAAGGAAATAGTGGCAGTGTTTGATAAATTTATTAATTTTTTTTTTAATGAGGTAGTATTCATTGGTTTGCAACAGTGTATGTGATCAAAGGCACCAATATCAGTTGGTGCTTGAGGGTGATTTTTGTTTTGGAAACTACACCCCTGGGAGGGATAAGTGCATATCCCAATGTATTGATCTGGAAGGCTCAGACATTAGACTAGGGATCCCCTAGATCAGTGCAGTGCTTGGAAAGAAGTGTGTCTGATCTCAGAGGTTAGTTTTGAAAATTGAGGTATATTTAAGGTAACTTGTTTTGTTTATCTTTTTGGTCAAGAAATCTACAATTCATGTTAGTCTGCTCAAAATTGTTATCTCCAAGTACTTTAAAACAGTACTCAAACCTCTAGATAAGTAGACAATAGTGAGATCACTTTTATATTTCCATTTGGTATAACAATTTTGATGACTGAAAAAGGTCATCTGCCTTTTAATATGCTGACTAACACAGCATCTACTAGTAGGAAAATATGTTTTCTCAAGGTGAAATCATAGGAAGTCTGAAAATACTACATGGCAAATAAATGCCTTTGCTAGAATAATAAATTTCATTCCCTAAAACACTACTGGTTTTATTCTAGAGTGAGTTACCTTAATTATCTTTAAAAGTGAAATGTATGTTCCCTGCTGAAAAAAAATCAGAAAATATAGTTAAGTGAAAAGAAGGTAGAAAACACACAAAATGACATCCACTAGAGGTAACCATTTTAACATGTTTCTCCCCATCAACTTTTACATTTATTTATATGTGATCACACTATGTATACTATTCTTCCACTTTTTAAAATTTTTATCAGCATTTCACTCGATACCAGTACATGAAGATCTATGCTAGTACATATAGATCTTCTGTGTCGGTGCATACATATCTTCTAAAGTCCCCAGATTTGGAGTGAGACAATTATAGTCTGGGGGTCACTTAACCTTCCTCAGTCTCAGTCTACTCATCTTTAGAATGGGAATTCTAATCATACTTTTCTCAAAGAATTGTTGAGAAAACTGAATGAGATAGAATATTTAGCTCAGAACTTTGCCAGTGGGAGTCAATAAATTAAAAATGTTGAACTGAACATCCTTTTCTGCACATGATTTTAGAGCATCTACAATCATTTCCATAAACTGGAGTGGAATCCTGGGGTAGAGGGTATATACGATGGATTTCTTCCTAAACAATGCTGTAACCATTCAAACTCCTCCAACAAGTTTTCTTGCAATTTTTCTTAGTGTTATTTGCTAAGTAGAAGTTTGTTGTGTTGTTTTCTCAAAAAGTTAAAATTACCAAAAATTTCCTTTATGGTTTCTGACCTTAATTAACATTAGCAATGTTAAAGAAGTATGTATCATATAATTTTATAATTAAAAATAATTTGATAATTTTATAATTAAAAATGTTACATCTAAGTTGTTAATACATAGAAATATATTTTTGTGCATTATTTGAGGTAACGATTAATAAAAGTTTATGTGATTTTTTTACATAATGATTGGTATGGTGTACATGCATGTGTGAGGTATATACACCTCAACATTCAATATCTTGTGTGGTAATATTGTGAAGCTTGCTTTTTCCCCCACACAGTGGTATCATTTATAAACTTTTTGTACTAGTATAGAGATATCTACTTCACCCTTTCTACTTATGCACAATATTCATAGTATGAATCACACATAGTTTATTTAGCCAGTTCCCTGTTGATAATTTATGATTTCCAATACTCTACTGTTCAACTAGTACTGCACCACTGTACCTGTCTTGTTATGCACATGTACCAATGTTTCTCAGGGAGATACAGAAACTGGAATCATTGAATTATGGGTTATATATGCCTTTCATTTTAACAGATACTGCAAAGTTGCTTTCTATATCTATCTGTTTACCAACTTTACTACACTTATACTAGTAGTATAGGAAAGCAAGTTTATCTTTTTAAACTCTCACTTTGCCAATACCAAAGTCTGTTTTGAGACTCTATTCTGCTTTACTACTTTATCTGTTTTACTAACTTTTCACTTTTTGGTAGCATATGACAAATCTATGAACCAGGACCAGGAGTAAAATAATATAATTGTTTCTACTTTTTGAGATCATATAAGACATTTCCCTCTCTATAAGCAACTCCCAAAATGCTCAAAAGGGCTCTGGTCTAGATTTGCCTTCCCTTCATTTGTATAAAGGTGTTAGAATTTTGAAACAACTATTTGTGGGAACATTTTACTTATTTATTTAATATATATTATACATCATTTTTCATTTGTGTACAATGTTTGCTTTCTCCTCTCAGGTAGTCCCCATAAAATTCCTATCACTATAGTCCCTTGTGCTCTTTCTTCCCATTTTGCTCCATTCCCCTCCCCCTCTCCTGCAAAATGTCTCTGATTTGTACTTGCCTGCTAATTTTGTTTTTTAATTTATTATAATTATTTTTTCCCTGGTCCCTCATATGGTTCCTCTATGTTCCTTCTGTAAGTGAAACCATCTGATATATTTCTTTTTCTTTCCGGCTTATTTCACTGAGTGAGCATAATCCATTCCAGCTGTAACCATGATGCCAGAAAGTGACATGGGTTTATCTTTTTTGATTGTTGAGTAATATTCCATTGTATATATATACCACATCTTCTTGACCCAATCATCTATTTTGGGGCATTTGGGTTGTTTACATATCTTACCTATGGTAAGTAGTGCTGCATTAAATATAGGGGTGTAGGTATCCTTTCTAATTAATGTTTTTGAGTCCTTGGGGTAGATTCTTAGGAGTGGAATTGCTGGGTCATATGGAAGCTCCAATTTTAGTAGTTTGAGGAACCTCAACACAGCTTTCCATAATGGTTGAATCAGTTTGCATTCTATTTGTTGGAACATTTTAAACTTTTATTTAAAGGCATAGCAATTATAACTTTGAATAATATAATGGAGATGGGAATTGTAAAGAAAGTAAAATACTTCTTTCTGTGACATTTTGAAATGAATTCTACCCCTTCTGTAGATGGAAGAGTAGGCAGAGTATTGAGAGTATTGATTTTCTCAGTTCTTCATGTGTCCCTACGATAGCTGCCACTTTCCTCTTTGTTCTCTACCAAATCTGAGGAATACTGTCCCTCATCATCATTGTTTCTGCTTTGCCTTGTTTCTCCTTATTAAAGTTTGGAGAGTGATGTAGACTAGAGGATATTACAAATGAAGAGTGAACATCAAAAGAACTGGGGAGCCAGGACACATATTCTCAGAACATACATAAAGCTTCAGTTACTGAGGCTTTAAAGTGTACTTTGCTATCTGCTAGAGCAAGTGCTTTCTCAGAATTTCCTTTTAACATATTTAGGATTATGAACATACATTTATTCTTCCAAAGTAAACTTTACAGTTAAACTCTGAAGTTAAAACTCTGATATTAATTTTTACTTTGCTTGTATTATAGCTATATATTTATTTAGAAAGAATCTACTCATCATATTGAGTATTGTCAGAATAAAAGGTATGCTTTTCCATTTTCAAATCTTCTTCTGTGTACTTTAGAAGAGCTTTAGAGTCATCTTTATGAATTTTTGTATAATCTTACTTTTATTCTTTTCTCATTAAAAGAGCCTTGATTAAAAATAAATCAATATAAAACATTTCTGCAGTCATTTAATGTGGAATTAGCCACATTAAAATTTTTCCATGAGGGTAATGATTAATCTAATTCATTGTATCACATAACATATTGTAGAAAAGCAACAAGTGCCACTGGTTTCAAACTCACATAAACACACACACACATACACACACAAATTTGGTTGTTGGGCTAAATAGTCATAGTAGAAATGTTAGAACCTTATCTGATAGGCATTTACTGGGAAAAAGCTGCGTTCAAGATTTTAATGACAGGGAAGGAGATTTCAAAAATCTCTGTCCTATACCTTTAATATATATTTATTTGGGAAAAATTTGGTTCCAAGTGACTTCTTAATAATAGCTTTTCTCTTAATGAGCTTTATTTAGTTAGAGAAAGCTTGGAATAAGAGCATTAAAGTGGAATTAGCCACATTAAAATGTTTCCATGAGGATAATGATTAATCTAATTCATCTTATCACACAACATGTTGTAGAAAAGCAACAAGTGCCACTGGTGGGTGATAACATTATAAATAATTTTGTTTTCTTTTTAATAATATTCTGCATTTTGAAAAATATTTCAAAAACAGTTTCTAAATACCACCAGAACAAGTGTCCCATTTATCCCACATTTCATCCTTTTCCCCAGGACATTTCTGGATAAGTCCCCAGGACTACCAATCTGAAGATTCCTTGTATTCTTGACATTGCTGTAGTTTCTTATATTGTGGAACTAAGGCCCTCCAGATTCAGTAAATCCCTTTTCTGAGGATATGTATGTTACAGCTCTGCTCAGAATGCAAGACCTGGATATACAGAGCTTTCAAATTCAAAATATTTTCTAAGTAGGTTCTGAAGTCCTCTGTTAAGATTGTCTGGTGCCTCATAGGTAGTGTCTGGCTGGCAGAAGCTGCCCTTGGGATAACCAAGGAGTCACTGAACTCTTACTCACACCCAATGATGACTTCAGGTGCTTTATTTAAATGGGATCAGCTTTCACAGCAGCCTGAAAATCACTGCAAAGCGAGGCCAAACAAAAGCAAATTGGAAACCCAAACCAACTGTCAACATAAAGATCACTGGAAGTTCTATCAGCTTTCAAAGGTTCAGTTGAGTTTCATTTACTGAGTCTTCTGGGGAGTCTTTAAGAATTAATATGCTTTTTAAAAGGTGGGAAACTTAAGAGAAAATATAAATGAGAGAAACAGAAACAGAAAGGGAAGAGAATTAAGAATCAAATTGGTTTTTTTTTTTTCCTTTTTAGTCTCCTGCTATGAATTCAGCATTGGGGGCTACCATTTAGTTAATTTCAAGAATAATTTAAGTAATGGGGATTTTTGAAGGAGATAGTTTCTCTTCTTGCTTTATTATGGAGCTCAATTTAAGTTCTGTTAAATCTATAAAAATCAATATGAAGTATATGTATTATGTGACAGTTCCATCTAAAGTATCTTGTATAGAATATAGGGCAGATACAATGGAGCGGCCAAGCACATGTAATTTACCCCACAAATCTAAAGCACTCCCACATTGATTTTTTACAGTTGTCTAGCCCTAGTCACTGAACAGATGAAAAAATGACTTTCATAGCATGGTGACACTTAAGGCTACAAAATGTTCATCTTCATGCCCTCTAATTTAGGACTGTCTTTTTGTTACACTTCTTGATGGGCCTTTTTAGGTCATTTAAAAAATACTCGTCTTCTCTAAAATATTATGACAAGAAAATAAAAATAGTTTTTAGTGTTCTGATTTGATGATTAGTTTTGCCTCTAAAATTATACCAGTGTTGTTTTTAATGTTTTAACTATTTCCAAATGTAATTATCTTGAAATAACTATGAATAGAAAATTGTATATAACTGAAAAGACAGGCTTTCATAATGTATTAAAATACCTAATTTAGTAACTAGAATAAAAGGGACACACAGAAACCATTTTTGAGACTGTAATTATAAGTTAAGTCACTATTAAAATGACATGCATATATATTTCCAGTTTAAAATAATTAAAGCTTCCCCCCTCCAAAGCTTTCACTCACAAGAGGAGACAGTTGTGAACTTATGAGTTTACACATAGACAAAAAAATATTCCACTCATTTGCTAACTATACATCACAGAAAGGGATCTGTCTGTATTGTTTGTCACAGTGTAAACAAGTGATATTTGATTCCCCGCACCCCTTCACCCTTGTTCACCAATTGCACAATTGTTTGCGTTTTAACCAGGGTAGCCGACTGTGCAATATGGTCAGATTGATGTTTGAAAATCCAAATAATACTAAAGTGATGATACTTAATCATAATCAAGCCTTAGGGATGTTGTATGTCTATCTAGCTGGAGCTATGTCCTCTCATTTTATTTACTCATAGTATCATTAATACCAAAGATATATAACCTTTGGTGCCAATATGTCACTTTCTCTCTTCAAGTCTTTAGTAGTTGCATGCTTATCTATTTCAGTCAAATGTATTTCTTATCAAAAAAAGAGTGAGAGACCTGACAATACAGTGTTATCGAATTTTTTCAGCTGAGACCCACACGTCATTCAGCATTCAGACATGCTTGCGCTTGATTGATGGATGGGTTTGTGACAAATAAAACTAGGATCAACAGCTTTGCACCTTTTCCCCCATCAGAGACCAGAGTAAAGCATAACTCTATAACAATAGTGGGATTAGGGATGCATTAGCTCTCCATCGACCAAAACCATCCATTCCCATCAATACTTTGCACGTAATAACCTGAAGCTATGATAAGGAAACAAAAGAAGGAGAAAGGGACAGGAGAAAACAAATCAATAAAAGAAGGGAATGTCTGAAAGATGCACTGTCCAAATGAAGATTTTTTTTCTTGCTTTGCTGGGCTAATGTCCCTGAATGTGGAAACAATACCTCATCCAGATTTTGATGGGGGAATTAGATTGGCATAGTGCTTAAATACCGGCCTGGCATCTGCAGATTGATATTTAGACTAGATTTATTCTTTGCAGGCCAAAGGAAGTGATAGAGCATTACTATTAACCTGCATCCCTAACATTTTTCTTAAAGAAAAAGGATGTTTTTCACCTGGATGATTAAGCTTTTCTGGGCCCAATTCTGAGATAATTAGAACACTCCTGTGTGAACCGTTTTAATATACAAATCCGCACAAACATTCCCTTAAACATGGGTTGTATGAAGAATCTAGCTTTCTAAGATTCACTTACTTTTATCTCTTATCAAGCACAGACTAATGAAACCTGATACCTGTCCTAGAAGAGCTTACTGTTCTAGGTAGAATTTTTTTTTTTATAAAATCTTTCCATATAAAATGTATCTTTATTCTCAATTCGTAGAATATTTTGATGATAATTTCATCATTTTTCTCAGAAACAATGGACCGTTAAGCTTATTTATTCAGGTTTTTTGTTCCTTTTGAGTGCTTTTGATTTTTGTATTACCTAACATATTTGTCCTAATTTACAATTTATTCTAATTGGTCATTGAAGGGGCCAGTATGGTTTTCTCCTGGTGGGGATGAACATTAGTGATATTTGTTCTCTGAAGAAGAGGTATGAAGGGAGGAAAAGCCCAAGTTCTAATTTGGAGCCACTGATCTTGGGAAAGACACTTCATCATTTTGCTTCAGTTTTCACATTTTGAATAAGAGGAAAATTATATTGCCTAATTCATCATTATGATCATCACCATCATTATTAATAATATCATTATTCTACATTGATATACTGTAGTATTTCATTTCTTAAAGTTTGCTAAGTATTGAGAAGAAAAAAGCCATTTAGTTCCATCCTCTTTTTTTAGTTCTTGGGGAAGATGAAAGGCCCTTTCCTTAATTTTAGTGAAAAAGGTAAAAGACAAATTGTTCATGTCCAAACAAACATGTAGAAAATTCTCAGACTAGGACAGTGGTTTCTAAAATATAGCTGTGGGAATGCAGAAGATGAAAGCTTTCCAGATTAAAATCAACTTAGGAACATTCTGTTTTATTCTCTGAGTGCAAATCTTATTTCAGGCAATACAAAATCAACTATATGTAGGCCTTAGATCCACTGTATGCGTAAAGGCAGATTTTGACTGATATAATTGAAGGTCGTGTAGTAGTCAAAAGGCAGTGGTGTTTCTTTAATTATAAGGAGAAAAATAGCATTTTAATTCTTAATTTAAAAATTTTCTTTGATCTAAAATAGTTTACAAATTGCTAAAGCCACATTTCAGGTTATGTGGTGTTGTGTATGTGTGTGTATACACATATATGCACATATATCATAGTTGATACTTTTTCTGAAACCTCTCTCAGAACTGAATACCCTTTAGTTAAAAACCTGATTAAAGGCATATGGTCCAGTTTTTTGGTCCCCCAAATTTGACCTATTTTATAATTGGTACAATTCAGTGGGTATTTTCTTTCAGATCCTAAATACAAGGCCAATCTCAGGGCACTCTGAGTAAGTGATTCCATGGGCACCTCTGCTGAAGATGAATGAGCCCCCAACATCCAATACTGATACCTGTGTGTGGGCTTATTTGATCCTCAATAAGGACACTCACTACTTGTACATCTGTTCCCTTAACATGTAAAGCAGATGCTGGCTTCTGACTCTTGCCACCTTTATAACTTTGTGGAGGAAGAGTTCTAGGTTTTTCCAGAGACTGAACATTTTAACATAAAAGAACATTAATACGCTCAGTCTATGTTTTAATATAAGTGGGAGCATGACCTTTGCTACTATTGAAAAATATATATGTGTGCCCTACTGATATATTCTTTAATATACAGCAAACTTTCAAACTTTGTGTGAAAGCTTTTTTAAGCACTGTTACGTCTATGACCCTGTACAGAACTCTAATTCATTCCATTTAAGGCTCCATAAGTGAAGATGCACTTTTCACATATATACATATATCTGAAGCAGAACAAAGTAATTCCTCCATGGCAGGTTCATATGTACAGCTTTGGATGGGATTAGAATATATGTTACTGTATTATCTATTTCCTTTGTCTATTTGTACCTTCCAGGACAGTGTAAATCCCTGGAAAACCTCTTTGTGTTATCCAGGACTCATCATATGCAAACTAATCTAGTACCTGTAGACTCTAGATATCTTGATTTATCTTGAAAGACATATATGCATATATGAATGTGTTCCTGAGGATAGATACATATATTTCTAAAAAGATTAAAACTCATAATTATTAATTTAAATATATTCATACTAAAAGTCAAAGCATACAGCATGATGTTAAATATACAAATATTTGTCATTATAGAACTTACTGATGGACCAAAGACAAAATATATGTTGATCACTAAGATCACTATCACGAAATTTATATCAGAGTCAAAACTGTTAAGTCACTCATTATACACAAATATCAACATAGGCATATTAAAGCTGAATATAAAACATTGTGATTAGAATATAAAATAGAAAACCATTACTCCTAAAACTGACAAAGTTAGCTCTTTTTTTCTTCACTAAATGCCAATCTCCTCAGGTTTTCTTTCATATTTACAAAGGATCAAAGACACTCTGAGGCTGTAATCTGCAATCTCTGCCCCAGGCCTGCCACCTGTTTTTTGTCTCCACAAAGCTTTCTTGTAAAACAGCCACACCTATTTGTTTATGTATTTTTTATGACTGCTTTTGCACTGCAAGCGCTGAGTTGAGTAGCTGGGACAGATACCATATGTTATGGGTTGAACAGTGTTTCCCACTTCCCTTTCCAAATCCATATGTTTAAGTTATAACCACCAGTAGATTTATTTTATTTATTTATGCCTATAAGAATTGGGGTGTAGGTCAGAGGTGCAGGAGTGAGAGGATTCATCAGAGACAGAGTGGGGAGCAGAACAGGCAGGTCTACTAAAATACATTGCTGAGGGGAACAGTGTGACAGGGTGAGCAAGGAGAGGTCTGCTGCACCATATGGGTCCCCTCCTGGGCCAGGGAACAAACTCATGCTGCAGTGGTTGGCAATAGTTCTATAGCACTGAGACTTTAACTTCTGCACTACCAGGGAGGTCCTCTAAGCACCAGTATTTTTAGATGAGACTTTACTTGGAGAAACACTAGACCGAATCAGTTAAGTGGGAGTGGAGTCATACTGGGGTATTTTATATTTTAATCACAATGTTTTATATTTAGCTTTAATATGCCTTATGTTTATATTTGTATGTAAGTTACTTAATAGTTTTGATTCTGATATAAATTTCATAATATGAATATACATAGAATACATTTCATAATTTTGATATAAATTTCATAATATGTATTTATAAATCGATTTTATAGTTAAGACTTAGTAACAGTCTTTGGTCTGCTACTAAGTTCTATGATGACAGAAATACTTCAGGGTAATCTAAAAGTTTCTAGTCCAAAATGATGGTGTCCTTATTAAAGGGAAAACTGTGACACTTACATGCCCACAGGAGAACACTATGTGAGGATAAAGGAAGAGATGTAGGTGAGGCAACCACGGAATGCCAAAGATTGCCAGCAAACCACTGGACACTACGAGAGAGGCATGGGGCTGATTCTTGCAACTTTCAGAAAGAACTGTGAGACAATACATTGCTGTTATTTAAGTCACTTTGTTAAGGTACTTTGTTACAGCTGCCCTAGCAAACTAATATACCAAAGTTACAATATTTACTCTGGTTATTACAGAAGAAGTTTGCCAATTCTTGTTGGTGGAGGTATTGGAGTTAAGAATTATTCCAGTTGATGATGGGATATGAATTACTCTTCTTGAGGTCTCTTTCCTGGCCTCAGAAAAGAGTAGCAATGATGTTTGTTGATTTTGCTTGTGAACATATTTTATCTATTTTTTTCTATTCTATATATTTTTACTGAGGTAACATTGGTTTACAATATTGCATACGATTTAGGGAAATCTTTTCATACTTCCTCAGATGTACTTTGCTTGTGCACATATTTTAAAAGAAATACAGAGTTCAAGCCTGTGAATTTTCTGAGTTTTTATGAGGATGTATAGTGAAAAAATTGGCTAAATGATTAAAAATTAATTTAGCCTGAATCTGTGGAGTCAAAGGTCAAAGTGGTTATTGACTGGATTTAGAATTAGCATCTAAAAGCTGTTCAATTTAGTGGTTTGCTAAGGATCAACTTTGTGTGTGTGTGTGTTACCACAACATTGCATTCATTGAAGCTATTTGACAGAATTGTGAAATATTATCTTATTAATTATTGAAGTTTGAGAACTAATATGTGTCACAATTAGTATTTAAGAAATGTGTATAAAGTGGACATTATATGTCCACTTATCTCACAAATATATATTGCAAATTGTGAAGCTTACTGATGAGTGAGAAAGACACTGATCCATAAATGCATAAATATGTAGATTTAGAAATTATGAAAAGCTGAAATAGGGTTAGAAAGTGTTACAATTGGGAGCCAAGTGAGTTTATGTCAGGTTTCTGTTCTAGACTGAAAGGGTAAGAGAGCAGATGAATACCTTCTCAGATCATCATTTATGTCACAGCACACAACCCATTGCCAGACACATCTTACATTGTATTTTGGAATGAAATCTGAAGAGTAAAAGTTAATCAGGCAAAGTCCAGAGAGGAGTGTGGGTGCAACTGAAGAAACTTACAGGCAGCCCCAACTCTGGTCTTAGTAAAACACTGCCTGGTAGTTTGAAGCTAATCAGAAACCACAAATATATATATATATATTTTTTTTTTATGAACCACAAATATTTTTATGCGAGGCCTCCATGGTGGCACAAGGGACTAAGTCTCAGCACTATGAAGCTATTTGCAGCACATGTTCCAACCCTGGTCTGGGAGCTGACCCACCTGGCACAGCAGACCTCTCCTGCCTTGGCCGCCGCTCCCTTCAGCAGTGTATTTCAATAAATCTGCTCTTTCTGCTCCCTACTCTGTCTCTGGTGAATCTTCTCACCCAGCTCACCCCTACCACCACACCTCTGGCCTAGACCCCAGTTCTTATATGCATAAATAAATCTTTTTTTAAAAAAAACAAATATTGGGCCTCCCTGGTGGTGCAGTGGGTTAAGCGACACACTATGAAGCAAACCGCAGCCACTGCCGGCCAGGGAGGGGACCCACATGGTGCAGCAGACCTCTCCTGCTGTGCCTGCTGCTCCCCTCAGCAGTGTACTTCCATTGATCTGCCTGTTCTGCTCCCCACTCTGTCTCTGGTGAATCCTCTCACCCCCACACCTCTAGCCTGAACCCCAGTGCTTGTATGCATAAATAAATCTTAAAAAAAATAAATAAAAAACCAAATATTTAAAAAAAATGCGAGTGACGTGTCAGTGCAACACAAAACTATAGTTTGCATTTCCCTTGAAATGTGCACGAAGTTAGAACTGAAGTATTGGTTGCTTGACAAAGGTCCTCATTTGGCAAGAGGATGCCTGGTCTGGTTGATTCTATGCTTATTTGGAAGCAGATGAAGATATTTTACCTACCTCCAAAAGCATCTCAAGCCTTTAATTTACAATTACTGAGTTAAAGGAGATGTCATTTTTGGATGTAAGGAAAATCATCAAATGCTTATGGATTTAAAATATTTTTGTGTATGCAAGGTAGAATACCTATGCACTTTTCCTCGGAAGTAATACTTATTTTCAAATGTTTTCTTTACCCATGGCCCATGTCCAAAATGATAAAAGAGGCTGGGAGAGGAACAATCCCTGGAGAGTGTTCCCATTCTAGAGAAAGAACATATGTGGTAAGAGGAACTCAGAGTTCTCTAGATCTCTGTCCTTCAAAGGGAAGTCTGCAGACCAGTGTCAGTATCACCTTGGACTAAATGGCTAAAAATCCACATTTTAACAAGATGTCCAGATGATTAATATGCATATTAAAATTTGAGAAGCACTGCTCTTTGTTTCTTAACTTTTGAGACAAGGGCTGGTGAGACAGATGTTAGCCACCACATGCTAGCACTTCTCCAGCCACTGGTAATGGTGACAGTGACTGGAGTCTGGTCCTTCTCTCTCCAGACCTTGTTCCCTCATTCTTGAGGCCCTTGCTAGCGAACTGAGTTTTAACCACATTTCCGTTATTTTTTGGTGTGTGTGTGTGTGTGTGTGTATTGTGTGTGAGACTTGTCCAAAGTTAGATACTTGGGACATGATAAACCTGGGTTCAAACAAAGGTACTTTTGTTTTAGTGCTCATGATCTTTTTTTCCCAAAGATTTTTATTTATCATAAAAGAGCTGGGGTACAGGCCAGAGGCATAGGTGAGAGGATTCACCAGAGACAGAGCAGGGAGCAGAAAAGGTGGATTGACTGAAATACACTGCTGAGGGGAGAAGCGGGCAAGGCAGGAGAGGTCTGCTGCACCATGTGGGTTCACTCCCTGGTTGGGGGTCGAACTCATGCGGCAGTGGCTGTGAAAGCCCCACAGTGCGGCGCTCAACCCACTGTACCAGCAGGGAGGCTCAGTGATCATATTTTTTTTTTCCTTTAATTTATATATATTTGACATCAGTTGTAATCCCCATGTATTCCCCATCACCATATTACCAGTGCACCATCACCTCAGTCCCCGTGCTCCCATCTGCCCTCAACCCTCCCCTTACCCTCTCCCCACCTAGTGTTCCCAATGTACACTATGGAATACTATCCATCAATCAAAAAAGAAAAAGTAGACACATTCATAGGAATATGGATGGAACTGAAAGGGATTATGCTCAGCGAAATAAGTCAGATGGCAAAAGAACAATACCAGATGGTTCCTCTCCTAGGAGGAATATAAGGGAACCAAATAAGGATCAAGGAAAGGAATAAGTACAATAATAATAATAAAGACACAAAAACCAAAAATGAAAAGTGATCATAATCTTTTTTTTTTTTTAAAGATTTATTTATTTATGCATACAAGCACTGGGGTACAGGCCAGAGGTGTGGGAGGTGAGAGGATTCACCACAGACAGAGCAGGGAGCAGAACAGGCAG
>JAGFMF010011690.1:2938130-2964231 GCA_019455555.1 Galemys pyrenaicus | reverse complement strand
CACACTGCTGAGGGGAGCAGCGGGCACAGCAGGAGAGGTCTGCCGCGCCATGTGGGTCCTCTCCCTGGCCGGCAGCAGGGATCGAACTCGTGCTGCAGTGACTTTGGTTTGCTTCATAGTGCGTTGCTTAACCCACTGCGCCACCAGGGAGGCCCGTGATCATAATCTTAACCACAAACTACCATCGTACTGAGGGGCAATATCTTCTCAGCATGATGATTATGAAAACCCTGTTCTAAGTAGTATTCATGAATATTAATGGCAAGGAAGACACTATTTTACAGAAATGACAAAGGAGATCTAAAATATATTGAAAGTGAAAAAGGCATGTTGGGCTGCAAACTATTGTTTTTTTCTTTTTTTGGAAATTATTAAAAATTGAGGGATAATTTTGCATTATAACATATAGCATTGTAAGACAGAAGGCATTATTATATAGCATTATACTAGCTTCCGGTGTAAAACATAATGATTCAATACTTCTATATATTGTGAAATTGTCAAAAATATAAGTCTGTCACTATTCAGATGTGTTCTTATTCATATCACAGTCTGATGAGAGCAAAAAATTATTTTAATTGAAAACTCTTTTCTTGTGTTGAGAACATTAAAGATCCATACTTTGTAACTTTCAAATATGCAGTACGGTGTTATTAACTATAGTCACCATATATTACATCTCCAGCACTTACACATTTAATAACTGGAAGTTTCTACCTTTGACTCCCTTCAACTATTTTATTCACCTCCATAAACTATTTCTAATACTTGCCCGAATAAGTATAAGTACTGTGCTAGAAATAGAGCCAAAGACTGGAACTTAGAAAATTTATGCTTCTCATAATTCCAATTAAATTTATTTTGTGTTTGCTTTGGCAGCATGTATATTAAATTTATTTTCACAGATTAGAAAAAATCTAGTTTTATATTCATTTTAGTTTTGCTGCTGCAGATGTAGTTCTGTTATAGTAATGTTCCTCTGAAATGCCTATTTCTAAATCCTTTGGTTTTTCTGGTTAAATCTGGATACTTTATGACAATGTAGTCAGAGTTCATTTCATGACAGTTTATGGGATTAGTTCCCACCATATCCCAGGCCTGCATAGCTACAGAGGACTCTTTAGTGCTATTTTTCAATGAATCAGCTGTCAGAGTATGAAATCAGGGAGCTGTGGCCTTAGATTGATCAACTTTCTCTCTTCAAATTTTTCCCTTACTCAGTAAAATCTTTCAGTCTTTCATGGGCCCCCAAAAGGAAATGATCTCACATACATGTTAATGGAAACCCATCCACATACTTGTCTTATTTGGTGAAATTAATTTTAAAGAGTATCAAGCAGATGTGTGTGTGTGTGTGTGTGTGTGTGTGTTTGAGCAGGGCCCTTTTAAAAATACATTGTGCCCTATAGACTGACTCTGACTTAAGCTTTGGGTCAAGTGGGAAGTGGGGGTAGGAGAGAGTGCACCAGCAGCTAGATGACTCTACTTTTTGTCCCCTTGAGTGGGACAAATTTCCTGTCTATTCGGTGAACTCTTTAGGTCCTCACCATAATTCAGCATCACCGCGAGATGGAAAGCAATGGTGTGCTACAGAAAATACTACACTGGCACTCAGAAGACCCAGTCCCAACTATGTCACATAGGAGCCACGTAAGTTTGGGTGAATTATTTCAACCATACTGTAAAATGGGGCTAATGACTTGTATCCTTGTGAGAATTAAATGAAGTGACTTTTGTGAAGGCCCCAACATGACATCTGCTACACTGTAAATGCTCATTTTGTGTTTGTTCTTCCCTTTTCTTGCAGCTGACATCTTGGGACTTAGGATCCACTTTATGTTCAAATTTACACAGCTGATGAGTTCTGCCTTCTGTTTTCCACCCCTTTAATTCATTCCCTCAAAATGTTTTCCTCCAAGACTGTTGGATCATCTAATTAATTCCCTTTGTCCTACCCTGGTTTTGTTTCCCTTATCCAGTCCATGTAATATGATGCTTATACTGATATGAGTCTCATGTCCAAGAATCTCATTGGCCTTGACTCCCGACCTCTTAACGGGCTGAGTAGGAGTTGGAGGATGAACAGAGAGGTACACTGGTGGTGGGTGGTCAGAGAACTCAGATGCTAGTGACTTGGCTCCTATGATTGTGTGTGTGTTTAAGGAGAAACTATGGACTTTTAGTAATAAAACTTATTTACTATATGCTAAGTGTTTTATATTCCTTTCCTCATTTATCCTCACAGCAGCTTGCAAGATAGGCATTATTACTGCCAATTAGCAAAGGAGAAAACAGGTTGAGACATGAAGTAGCTTGTCCAATAGTTAGGAAGTAACTGTGTCAGAAAAAAATGGACATATTCACTACACTATCTTCTTTTACTGGGTCAGTAGGAAGATGATATTTTCGGGTCTCCTTTGTAATTTCATTAGGGTCATGTGATTGTGTTTTAGCTAAAGGAATTTGAGGGAAGTGACAAGTCATTTCCAGCAACTGACTCCTGAAAGAGTCTCTCCAGGCTATGCTTTTCCTTGGAAGGACATATTAGATGGCAGAGTCCCAGAATGAAAGAGAGCTACCCAGCGCTCATCAGACTATGAAATGAACAAGAACACATCTTATTGGAGATTTGGGGGTTTGGTGAGCGACAAATTGGGTTTTGGAGCCAAGTTTTTAGGATATCAACAGCCTATATTTCAGTCTCCTGATGTGGACATTGATTAACAAAATGCGAAAAAAGAGAGAAAAGCCAAAAATATGTATTGTTATGAAAAAATAATACTGATTACAAATATTCAAATGAATTACAACATAATTACCACTGAAAAATAATGATTACTGATAACTACTGTAAGTTTTCTTTCATTTAGAGTTGATTCTTTCTTCATATTTAAAAGGTGTAATTAAAAAGTTCAAAACCAAAAAAAACGTTCAAAGCCACACCCACTTTCAGTGTTTAGGTATATATGGTGATGACTGTGGTTGTTCTAGGCACAGCAGGCATATTAACTACTTAGAAAAATACAGTAATATGGATTACAAGGGAAAAATTATTTAGAAATTCCTAATCCTGGGGATCCTTTTTTGGGGGTACAAATTGAACTAAATTATACTGAATTTCCCCCTTCTTTATTTATGTATATTTGACATCAATTGTGGTCCCCATGGATTTCCCACCACCATTTCACCAGTAAACCATCACTTCAGTCCCTCGTGCTCTTATCTGCCCTCAACCCTCAATATATTGAATTTTAAGTCATATCACAAAGTATATTTCAGAGGCTGTTAGAAACAACTTCTGACTTACCTGATATTTGCTTTAAGTCAAATCTTTATACCAAATAGACTAGTTTTATCAAATAGTTCACACAATCACAAAGACCTCAAAGATATTGCTTGTTGTTTAGAAGTCTCATATGGTACAAACCTCTAACAATCAGAGTTATAAGAATCACCTCTTCAAAAAGTAAAGTGGTTTAGATTTATCCTTTTCAAGGTCAGAAAACTCAAGCTTTTTTTTGTTTTGTTTTGGTTTTTCACACACACACACACACACCACCACCACCACCACCACCACCACCAACAACAACAACAAAACCACAAGAAGGATTTGTTTTCAACAATGCCAGCAAACTTATAAAGCACTTCCTATGGATGTTGGTCATTTAATTTACACAATAACTCCAGGAGAAACTGGAGGCCACAGAGAAGTTAAGTAACTTGTACGCAATCTATAGGGGGAGAGGCAAGACACGAATCCAGACAATTTGGCTGCAGTCTGTGCTCTTTAAAACTGTTTTTTAAAATTAATTTACCATTGGTTGGTAATACTATGTAAGTTTCAGGAGTTATCTTCAGACCTCAATATGTGGATACACCTCGTCACTTCCACCACTGAAGTCCTAGAGCCATTCCCACTACAGAATCTACAGATTCTACTAGAATCAATGCTCTTTAACAGCTCTGTGCATGCTGCTGCCTCTCAACACTTCTGCAGTGCTAACTGTGGGCTTGGCACCACTCAGGCACATTCACTACTCTTCTTCTTGTCTACAGACAACTCAATCTGACAAATTAGTGTAGACTTTCATGAACTTTTATTTTGACCATATTTCAGATTTAAACCCTTAGGGTCGATAGTTTGCTGCCAAAGACATTAGAGGAAATTTGATGAACAATTCAGTGGGCAGACTGTTCAACACTGGATTTTGCAAAGACATTTACTTCTAGATTTGTAAAACAAAACTGTGGCTAAAAAGACAGGAAAATGTCCAGAGATTACAAAACTCAGACTGTGCAACATTAATGGGTATAATTTACTGAGGTCTTCTGCAGAGCAGGTTCTACTGCTTAACGTTTTCTATTATAATTCATTTAGATCTCAGAGCAGCTCCATCAAGCCTATACTAATTACTCAACTGAATCTCAAATGGTATAAATTGTAAACTGTACAATTAATTTATGTACTACTAAGAAAGAAAAAAGTGTTGCTAATTGAATCAAGACACATCAGTTGTAACAAGCACTCTAACATCAGAGATGTTAAAATGTGAAACTTATGCATTTTACCTCTAACAAAATATGCATAATCCCATTTACAGATGAAGAGACAGATTTCAAGAGGTTAAGTTGCTAAAGATCACATGATTAGTCAGAGGTAGACCCAAGGCTCACCTCAGGCGGGTCTGACTCGAAGCTCATGTTGCTAATCATTTTAGAGCTGGTCTCAGTTTGTGTTTATACCACAAGAAGTGAAATGAAATATTTCTCTGTTATTGTTGTTTTTAAATTGATCATTTTATGCTGCAAACTAGTAACTTAAATCTCAAGGTGACTTTTCAAGATAAGATCACCCAATAAGATACTTTACACTGGCCAAATAGGTCAAGAGAAAGAAACCAATCTCTACCTCATTTGCATCTATGTAGACAACATTAGCATTAGAACTTTCAAGTGACAAGTTTTATCTTTGTCCTGGAATCACCCTTCATTCTAGTTTATAATGAAAAAGGGCTTTTTTTCATAAAAATGCAATCTTTATTTCTGAAGCCATTACTCAGCCTGCTGTTCAGTTTACAAGCAAAATACAATTTTTCTACTTTTAATAACTCAAGATGTTTTATAACTATGTCATGGTTTGAGATTTGGGAACAAGCAAACAAGACCACACGAAGCTTAAAGAAGCACAGAGTGATTTCATAAAAATATTTTTAGCAATAAAGACCCACAAGACAGAAAAACAAAAAATGCATACATACACGACTCAGAATCCCAGTTGTTTCTTCTTTTCTTTCTTTTTTTTTTCCAGGAGGCGACAGCAGCTTTAAACATTTTCTTCCTCCTATGTAGGACTATACATGCACAGTACACAACTTCAGTTCCTGTTCTAAGAGCACTATGACCCATTGTTTTATGACTGTCTCTTGAGGCTAGAGGAAAATGTTATTGGTAGTTTGAAAGAATAGGTTTTAATATAGGCATTTAATTTTCCTTCCATATACTCCCTGATTAAAACAAGGTTTGCCCCATTTTCTATTTTTCTTTTAAAACCTCCTTTACCCACAATAACAAAGCAACAGACTATGGCCTTGACTTCAGCTTTGACTATCCCCAGTTTAGATGCAACTTGATGTGTCTCTTGTACTATGTTCAGACTTGAAGTCTGCTTTGGTTATATTGACAACATTTATATATATATTTTGTTGTTTTAAAAATTGGTAAGAACTTGTAAAGAAATGTACTTCTCCTTAGTAATTCTGAAATAAAAAAAAACATTTAAATCAGGACACTGAATAGTGAAGTGAGATTATATATCCATACCTATAAATTCAACTTACAAAATGGAGATTTGGGGCACTGAGTTATTCATATCACCCATGATAACATTACTATTGAGTCTAGATTCTAGAAGTAATAGGAATTTTATATTATTTTTTAAAAACAGAGGTAACGTTGACCGACAACATTGTTTGTGTTTGGGTGAGTACAGGATTCTCCCTTTATGTATTGTTACCACAGTGCTCCCACCACAATAGTCCATTGTGCTCCCTTCCTACTTTGTTCGAGCCCTTCCCCCTCTCTGGATTCCTCAATCTACAGTCAGCTTTCAAAGGTTTGTTTTTAAGTTTGTATGCACTTTATTTTAAAAGTCAAAGTAAAAATACTGGTAAATATAAAAAAGAAAGTGAAAATATCCTAAGTCCAAATTTTTGAGATTGTTATAGTTCAGAAAGATTAAGAAAAGTGCTGGAGAGTGGCAGTTTGGATTCAAGTCCAGTTTTTTTTTTAAGATTTATTTTTTTATGCATACAAGAACTGGGGTACAGGCCAGAGTTGGCAGAGTAGGGGGGTGAGAGGAGTCACCAGGAATAGCGTGGGGAGCAGAACAGGCAGATCTACTGAAGTACACTGCTGAGGGGAGCAGGTAAGACAGGAGAGGTCTGTTGCATATTGTGGGTCGCCTCCCTGTCCAGGGATTGAATTTATGCTGCAATGGCTGCAGACAGCTTTGTAATGTTGCGTGTTAACCCTTTGCACCAGCAGGGAGACCCTAATGCCCAGACTTAACTATAAACCACATTGCTTTTTTAATTTAGACTATACTGTGATAGTCTTTCATGATCACTTTAAATTATATTCACTGGAGCTAGGTCAACAAATACACTTTGATTAAAAGAGGGGGTCAAATAAAACTTAAGACTGACATAAACACAAGACAGAAAAGAAAATGTAAAAATGTTCACACAAATCAGAGACTTGGGCTTGGGTCCAGTTATTCATACATTAGACTGAATCTCTGAGTTGTGATGGGATTAAATAGTTCTTACCATCCCAGCTTCACTGACATGAGTCCTTAGTATATGCTAGATATTCTGTGAGGTATTTTATATACAACCTTTCTCTCTAGTAATTGTGCAAATTAATTGACACCTACTTAAAAGATAAGGGAACTAAAACTAAGATAGGTTAGGAGACATGTCTTGTCATTTAGTGGAACTGAGGTAGACAGCCAGGTCTGTGTGACCCAAAGGTATGTGCTTACCAATATGACACCTGAACAATGCCTGAGTCCCATCCCCATAGAACTTAGAGTCTAAAAGGAGATGAAATAATTACAGGAGTAAATAGAAAATAAGGGAGAATTCTAAAGAAACTATGCAAAAAGAGAAATAGTGTTATGAAGATTCAAATGCTAGGAGACATATTTAGATATACATGGGAGTTAGGAATAAAAAGAGATGAGGAATGTACTTCTAGGAAGAGCCTCAATGGGACAAGAATGGATAGAAAGTATTTTAAAACTTTCAAATTCTAAACTTTGAAAAACACAGCTATTATGAAGGGTTGAGTGGGGCAAAGAAATTTGAGAAGAGAAAATGGAAATCTAATGTTTTAGTTACATGTGAAGTATGAATAGGAGGAAAGCAAGTTAGATAGGTGACCTGGTTATATGTTGAAAGTTTGAGGTTCAGGAGGAGGAGTCTATATGTAATTCTCCAGGTGGTGAGACTTACTAGAAAGCTTCTGAGTGGAGGGATCTCTTAGGAAGATTAATCAGTGTGGAGAGGAAGCAGGCCAATTCACTAAAAGTCAATTCCGTTGGCTCTCAGCGAGTAAGTCACGTATTATTAAGCTGTTGTTAAAAATGAAGACAAGTGAGACATACAAGGTCTATCTAACTTGCTTCAGAGTAAATTGTCTTGCAGAGAGTAAATGGAAGAGCCAGGACTGAAATAAAATTTCTCCAATTCCAAAGCTTTATTTGACCCACTAGACTTTATTATTCAAAATGGACTTTATGGACTGGCAGCATCAACCCCCAGGACACCTGAAGAGCTCATTAGGAATGCAGATCTACTGAATTAGAATCTGCATGGTCACAGAATCCTATATGCACATTAAGTTATTGGTCCTACAATGATGTAATTACCAGAAAAAGCATTCAGTTGGCTATACATGCAGTATCTGGGGAGTACATTGGAGAGTTTCTTCATGCAAAAGTTAAGAAAAGGGGATTTCTGGATTTTGTTCTCAAAGATAAGTGAGTCAAGAATTTAAGACTAAAATTCTATCTAGCTGTGTGACTTTGGGCAAGTCATTTAACCTCTCTTGAATTTTAGATTCCTAGTCTGTATAATAATTAGCTTACAGAATTAAATGAGACAGAATCTGTGAAAAGAGATTATATATCTTTATCTACATCTATATATAGTATAAACAAGCACATCATTATTATTAGCAGACTGGCTATAAAGTACCTTATTTCAACAAAATAGAGAAAAATGAAGGAAGAAAGGGAGAAAAGGAAGGGGAGAGAACACTAACTGTAAGGAAGAAGAAGAAGGGAGGGAAAAGGAGAGGAGGGAGGGAGCTAGTGTAGAGGCAGAGACAATATGCAAAAGTTAGCTGAAGGAAGACCAAGTTTATTGAACTGGGGACATGAAAAAGCGATTGATAAAACTCTGAGAAGCAAAGATGTCCAGGAAATCTAAATTCTGTTTCACAAAGGTGTTTCTGAAAATACAGAGACCACACTGCACGTGGAACTGGAAAGAGTAAAAGGACCTGTGTGGTCTTGGCCCAAAGTGACAAACTTGAGGTTGGTAAAGACATCAAAAAAAAAAAAAAAGTCATGTAATAATTAAAGGAATGAAAACCAGTTCATCTGAGGAAAAATTTGTAAAGGTTTTTAATCTTGGAGCAGAGAAGCCTACATGATGAATTAATAATGGAACATTTGTTACCAATTTATTGCAGTTACCACAGAAAGTTAAGATACATTAACTGATTTCAAGCAAGAGATTCTTTAGTTAGCCCAGACAGTGAAGGTTAAACACTGAACACACTGAAAAGAGATTGTGGATTCTTCATTCTTATTTCTTTTGATCTATATGCAGGGAGGGCTTACTACTGGCCAGGTCTTGTGCTAAGTGCTGGGGCTACAATGTACATAAGGTATAGTTACCTCCTCAAATGAGTAATATTCAGTAGAGGAAAAGCTACAAGTTACTGAAAATGAAAAGTTCCATAAAATGTTTATAAATAAGAGGTAAAACATTTCAAAGCAGAAAGGGTTAACTTATGATGTAAGTTACATTTTTTAAACTTTTTTCCTTTGGTATTCCAACAATCAAGGACCTGGGATTCTTTATAACACTGTGATTGCAGTATTATGATAGAAAATAACTGATTAAATCTCAATACATTTCAGACTGAGGAAAAACTGAAAAAATAGGTAGCAGTAATCCTGATATTATTTGGGAATCACTTAATTTTGGAAACTCAGGTCCACATGATATTAGTAAGAAAAAAAACCTCAAATTGGTGATAATTCAAGCAACCAATTAATGAATTTATTAAAACAATAGTCATTTGATTTCTTGGTCCTGTGCTGATACAATCGTATGACAAGAATATAGATGTACAGAAAATGAATCAACCACCTACCTCCTCTCTTACTGATACCTATTAGTTTAATAGGTATCAGTAACAAAATTTCTGACATAGGGAAGGGAAAGCAATGAATATAGCATGTGCTAGTAGGTAGTTTGTGTAATAAAGCTGGCAGTTTGTATGAGGAAGCAGTTCAATTATTTATGTTATAGCTCACCAGGGAAAGATGTGATAAAGAAACTGCCTTTCCTCATGTAAAGTTTTGGCAAAATCAAGTGGGTCATATTTTTTTTTTTTCAAGTGGGTCATATTATAGAGAGTTCTAGTACATGAGAATTGATAGTCAGTTATCAATTGAGTACATATAATTGATTATTTAATCAACTATTACAATAATGGAGAGCTTAATAGCTTGGGAAGAAGAAAATAATGAAAACCAAAATATAAGACAAATTTCCTATATTTTTGGCAATTGCTGTAAGCCTGAGCAATATTCTTTGAGATAACTGTAAAAGTATTTATTAAATATATCTGGATGGGTGAAGATCTACAGTTTATTCATAAATAGAATAGGTTAGCCAACATTTTTTAAATTCAAGTTCACACATCTGTAATATAAACTGAAATATGTTTTGGAGGGATGGCAATACATGTATAAGTTCTGGGTTTCCTAACTTCTGAAGGACATGTGACTGTAATTGGCCTTTCTCATTTCTGTCTTGTTAACAAGTATATAAATAAGAGAAGGCTTCAGTAATTGGCTCAGAGTTACTAATGAATTAATTAACTTCAGTCTATTTTACCTAACCTTTAATAATAAGAGTCTTTTTTTTTTTTTGGTCTAGCAATAGGTCTGACAGACTGAAAAAACAGACATGCAGCAGAGCTCTTGAAAATTAATGAGAAACGAGGAAAGAATCAATGTACATTCTGCTTGCAGAGAACTGACACAAAAAAGACACAATAAACCATGAACAAACACAGTCAGTTTAAAAAATAGGTTAGAAAAAGTGGGCAAATTCAATTATAGAAGTAATTAGAAGATATAGGGCAAGGCTGCCTTTTGGGACTGTGCCAGAAAACATGAATTAATATGAGTGAATAGAAAGAGCCCATGTAGTAATTAAGAAGCAATCACCTATGGCAATGAGTACCTGAAAACAGGCTGCAAACTATTAATTCAGTGATCAAAAATATTTTTAGATGATTAATATGGCAAATTTATTTTAAAAGACTAATTTCTGGAAAGATATCAAGACAATAGACACTATTTGTTCCCCTGGCATTTATATAGCTAATTAAATTTTATAATTTGCAACAACAGTCATTATTATCTGAAAACAGTAAAAGCAATATTTCACCCCCTTTTTTTAAAAACAGTGGCTTTAAAATCAATAAATTAAATTTAGCTCCTGCTGCCCTCATGCAAGTAACTCAGCCTTGATTTTTACCTTCTTTCAACATGTTCTTTTTCTTATACCACTATGCTTCTGTAACATTAAGAATTTGAATTAATGTACATATCCTCAAAGGTTTTATATGTTCCCCTACCTGGGCAGGAGATTCCACACACTGTTTAATTTCAACACTAGCCAATAAAAGCAGCTTAATGTACTGTTTGTACATCAAAGACTTTCTAACTTGGTCAACACAGTTCTGTTACTTCAGTATATGCCATTCCTCCTGCCAGAATACAAAGGCATAGACACGTTACAGCGAAGAGTGCTTTATAGCGCACAGAAGGCTAATGGCTTCTGAAATAGGTGATTATCAGAGCCCCGGAGCGCAAGATGAGGGTCTAGCTGGTAATAAATAACCTCACAATATGAATTATTCTATTTCCACAGATTTAAGAACACGTAAGTTTCATTTGTTGGTCAGAAAAGTCTGGAAAATGTTGTCTTTTTAGAAATAACAGGGAACTACTAAAACTAATCAGTGTGTCAGCAGGGAGTTATTGAACACCTACTAAGGACCTAAGGTACAAAAGTAAATCCTAAAATCCTAACAAGTATTTGTGTGTGTGTGTGTGCGTGTGTAAGAGAGAGAATGATAGAGAGAGAGATTCCTTTTGGAAGTCAACAAACAGAAATCTTTGCATGTCCTACTTACAGAGATGCTATATATTTTAATCACTAAGTTTGTACATGAATTATTGCTATTTTGAGGGAAAACTACAAATTGATGACCAAGAAAATAAGGTTGAACTAGAAAATTATTGGGAATCAATACTTCAGAAGACATGGAGAAAAGAAATGTATAGGCATTTGAGAAAAAGAAAAATAATAGGTCTGACAATATACCAAATCAAGCAGATTCTAGATATGTCCAGTTCTTTCATTATCTGTATTGCTCTCTTTTTTAAAGCAAACTGAGTGTTTCCCTCTATCTGAGTTCTCTCATTCCCTGAGTTTGCTTCATGTTGTTAATTATTAAAACTTAGGTATGGCAACAGCAAACAAACAGCCTCTCTCTAAATATGATGATGACTCAGCTCCCTGCGAGGCAAGCAATTGGGAGCTAGTGAAGTGAGGACAGCTTAGAGATGTGGGGGCTGAGAGAGGCTGCCAGCTGAACAGGACCCACTCACCATGAAATGTTAATGTGTCAATGAAGAGAAAAAGCATGAATGAACCACAAAGAAACTGAAAATGACTCAGCTGGTTGGAGAAGGAATTTGGGCTTTTTGCCAAAATAAGGTGTTTAAGGGCACAGACCCTTAAGTATGGAAGTGGGCAAGAGGGGAAGGCTGCCCAGTGATTTTGGAAAGATAAACTATGTTGAAGAAAGAAGACAAATGGTCTTTTCTTTAGAAACAAACTTCTTCCTTCTTTTTTTACTTTCCTTCTTAACTTCCTCCATGCAACAGACATTTTCTGAGTTCTTACCCAGGCTCTGGGTTAAAATGGATAAGAGAAGAAGAATGGGAATAAAGATAAAGGGCACATAACTCCTCTTTCAAAACTCCTATTTTGGGGAGGGCAGATGTAGGCAACTATAATAAAAGATAAAGAAGTCAGTCCAACGTGAGGAAGAGGTAAGCTGCAGTGGTAATACATAGGACGAAGGCAACTCCTGGGGCCTACAAGAGAATCAAAAAAGGTTTTTATAGAACAGGTGGGAATTTTGCTTATCTTGAAAAATAAGAGGCACAGAAGGGAGGAGGACAATGTCAGTTGGAAGGAACTTACCTCTTATTCTAACTTCTTTTTCAAATCAAGTTATTATAGGAAAAGCAAATAATAAGACAAACCATGACTTGTGTGTTTGTAAAGATGGTAATTCTGTGTGTGTGAGTGTGTGTGTATGTGTGTAGGTGTGTAGAAAGACTGAATTGTACTGTGGACTTCTCTAGAATTTGTAGTACATTCTCATATAGCAAACTTTTGTCTCCTTCAGATTAGTATTTTTCTTTGTTTACCATTTGAATAACATTTGAATCCTGTTTGCTTGAAAAATGTGACATTTTGATAGGTTTTATTTTTTGTGCTTTATGGCTTTGTTGTTTTGCCAGTGATAATAAGTTCCTTATTTTAACTTATGACTTGATGATTCTTGTGGATTGCACTATATTCATTCATACATTCAAATATTCCTTTATTAATGTTTCTTTTCTGTTCCTCATTGAATAAATATTTAAATACTAATGAAAAATATTCTCTTGGCATAGTTTAATCTGTCCTTGCTTTTAGCTCAGAAATTATGCCACTTATACTATGAAATATGGAAATCATTTTAAATATATTAACTAAAAGCCCAGCCTTGAATATAAAGTTATATTCCATTCAGTGTTGACCATTGAAACCAATCTTTGTCTTGACTGATATATTAGTGAGTGGGACCATGCATACTAGTGTATTTAGTTCTTAAGTTGTTCTCAAAGGAAGGCTATAGAGCACTAACCTAGTTATGTAACTACAACAGGTGTATTTATAAATTAATATCAGACTGACCTGGGGCAAAAGTTTTCTCCATACAAAGTCAGACTTGTTTACTAGATATACAAAACTCTAAGTCTCCCTATTTGTCTAGAGGTTAGTAGTGGAAAAGCAACTATCATCTACAAACACTAATTCATCTAGTGGGTTTTTTAAGTACTCTGTTAGGGAGTAAGGATACAAAAATGATTAAAACATCAGTTTGTCCTTAGGAAATTACTCCTTCAAGTAGATAAGTCAGATAAGTAAATCAATTATTATAATATACCTGTGATAAGATATGTACAGGATGCTATGAGAACACAAAAAATGGGGGGGGGGTCTCTAAATTAGATTGACACAGTGGAGTAAGAGGATAACATGCTAGAACTGAGTTTTTAGGAACAAATTTAACTAGCTGAAGAAGGAGGGCAAGGGAAGCTGGAACATAAAATAGGATGATGTCTTTTGAAAACCCACAAAGTACTGATTCCATATAAAAGAAACGTGGTTACGAGAATAATAAAAGATTATTATAAAACATTTATATGAAGACAAAGTCAACAAACTAGACAAAATGGTCTTAGAGACATATTATGAGATCAACATTATACTAATACCAAAATCAAACTAAGAGAACACAAAGAAAGAAAAGACTACTAGCTAGTCTCCCTAATGAACACAGCTGCAAAAATCCTCAACAAAATCAAGGAAACCAAATCCAACAATGCATTAAAAACATTACACATCATGATGAAAAAAGGAGGGTTCAATATCCAAAACTCAATCAATGTAATATACCACATCAACAAAAAGGAAAAGGTGCATGATTATATTAGTAGATGTTGACAAAGTATTTGATAAGATTCAGCATACATTTATAATGAAAACTCTATACATATACTAGCATAATAAATGTCACATATGACAAATCCACAGCTGTAATATCATTGTCAATGTGAAAAACTAAAAGCCTTTCCACTAAGATTTAGTATAAGCAGGAATGTCTACTCTTACTATTACTATATTCAAAATAGTATCAGAAGTACTAGTTAGAACAATCAGACAAAAGAAATAGGTAAAAGGAATCCATATTGGGAAAGAAAAAGTAAAACTATCATTATTTGTAGATGACATGATAATATACATAAAGAACCCCAAAGACTCAAATGGAAAAATGAATTGAAACAATAAACCAGTTCAGCAAAATTTCAGCATACAAAATCAACAGGCAAAAATCATTTGCCTTCAATATACAAATAAAGAACTAAATGAAGAAGAAGAAATTAAAAAGCCAAACCATTTATGCAAAAAATTGAATACCTGGGAATAAATATAACAAAGAAGGTAAAGGACCATACAAGGACAATTATAAAACATTTTTAAAAGAAGTAGAAGACACAAAAGGGAAGGTATTCCCTGTTCAGGGATAGAAAGAATGAAAATTGTCAAAATTGTGATCCTATCCAAAGCTATTTATAGATTCAATGCAATCCCAATAAAAATCCCAATGACATTCTTCAAAGCAATAGAACAAAGATAACTAAAATGCATATGGAATCACAACAAACCCTGAAGAAACAAAGCTCTCTTGACTAAAAAGGGAAAAACTGAAAGCACCACATTGTTGGACTTCAAACTATACAACAAAGCCATAATAATTAAAACAGCATGGTACTGGAAAAAAACAGACACCTAGCCAATGGCCCAGAATTGAGATCTCAGAAATAAAATAACACATTTATGGAGAATTAATCTACAACAAAGGATGAAGTATATACACTGGAACAAGAAATCTTCTTCAATAAATGGTACTGGGAAAATTGGATTGCCACGTATGAAAAAATGAAATGAGACTATTACCTCACACAGTAACCGAAAATCAACTCAAAGTGGATAAAAGACTTGGCAGTGATGCCTGGAACCATAAAATATATAGAAGAAAACATAGGAAAAACCCTTCATAACATAAACCTGAGAAACATCTTGTGGACTCATCTCTAGCAGCAAGAAAATCAAAGGAGAAAACAAACAACCAAGACTATATCAAACTAAATAGTTTCTGGAAGCAAAAGAGACAGTACCAAAACAAAGAGACACTCTACTAAATGGGAGAAAATATTGATATTTTCATACCATATATGGTATGAATTTTGGTACTATACATCCAACAGGACCTGATATTGAAGATCTATAAAAAGTTTATAGAACTAAACAAAAAGAAATAATCCAATCAAAAAATGGGCAGAAGAATGAAATAGGTACTTCTCCAAAGAAGACATGCAGATGGTCAGCAGACATAGGAAAACATGTTCATCATCACTTATCATTGAAGAAATATATATCAAAACGTCAATGAAATTCCACCTCATACCTGTGAAAATGGCCGATACATATTTTTTTAAAATTTTACTTTATATATACTTTAGATCATTCTTCCTTTTTGTACATTGTATGCTTTCTTTTGTCAGGTGTAGTACTCGTAAAATTCCCATCACCAATTCACCTATGCACCATAACCATAGTCCCTTGTGTTCTTCCCTCCACTGCTTTGATCCCTCACCCTGCCACTCCCCTGCAGACTATCTCTATTTTATACTTGCCTGATAATTTTTTTTATTATAATTACTATTTTTTCCTGATGCCTTATTTGATTTCCCTCTATTCCTTCTATAAGTGAACCATCTGATATTTTTCTTTTTTCTTTCTGCCTTATTCCACTGAGCATAAACCCTTCCAGCTTCATCCATGTTGTTGCAAATGGGATGAGTTTATCATTTTTGATTGCTGAGTAATATTCTATTGTGTATATATACCACATCTTCTTGATCCAGTCATCTATTTTTGGGCATTTGGGTTGTTTCCATATCTTGCCTATTGTAAATAGTGCTGCAATAAACATCAGGGTGCAGGTATACTTTTGGATAATGTTTTTGTGTCCTTTGGGTAGATTCCTAGGAGTGAAATTGTTGGATCATGTGGTAGCTCCATTTTTTAGTAGTTTGAGGAACTAGCTTTCCATAGTGGTTGGACCACTTTGCATTCCCACCAGCGGTGTTAGGAGAGTTCCTTTATCTCCACATCCTCACCAACTTTTGTTGTTGTTAGTTTTTTTAAATACAAAAACCCAAAACACAAACAGTTGCTGGCAAGAATGTGGAGAAAAAAGAATTCCATTACATTGGTGATGGGAATGTAGAATAGTTGAGCGCCTGTGGAAAACTTTGTGGAGTTGCTCAAATACTAAAAATGGATCTACCATATGACCAAGCAATTGCACCCCAAGGTATCTACCCAAAGGCACAAAAAACCTACACTCTTTTGTTTACCACAGCACTATTTACAATAGCCAAGATATGGAAACAACCTAAATCCCTAGAATAGATGAATAGATCAAGAAGAAGTAGGATATACACAATGGACTACTAATCAGTGATAAAAATACAGACTTATGTATTGTGGCAGCATGGATGGAACTGGAAAGGATTATCTAGTGAAGTGAACTAGAGGAGAGAGATAAGTATTGGATGGTTTCACTTATATGAGATCAGACAAAACCAAACTATAGGACTGATCCTTGAAAACAGACCTTAAATCTGAGACTCTCAAAAGGGGAGTGAGAGGGGGAGAGTTGATAATGGAGGTGGGGTTTGGGTGGGGAGCACAACAGACTATGGGGGAGGACTGTAGGCACTTTGGTGGTGAGAGAAAACTGTGATGACCACGGCTGAGGGGAGAAATTCTATATTGTGAAAAAAATAAACAAGGATGTTTAAAAAATAAAATGAAAAAAAAAAAAAAAAAGGTAGGTGTGGTTGTTGAAATAATTCTTCCACTGATCAGGCTTTCTTTGATGTTTTCAGTTCCCTTTTTCCTAACCCTTTTTATTTCACCTAAGGTTTCTGGACAGAGTCATACAGAACTCTTTTCTGTGGAAATTTCAGAATTTGAAACCTGCTGGCCTTAGGTGTACTGATGGAGTATGTCAAATAAGTGTACATGCTAATGAAATAGGTGAGAGAGCAGAGAAATACTAATGGATACGATCACAGCACACCTGTGTGTGCCTCATGAAGTTATTGGCATCTGTGGAAATGATTTCTTCCTCTATGTCAACATTTTCTTTTGTTTGTATCCAGAGTCTTGACTAGACTGTTGCAAAGATCTGAAAACGTTTTCAACATGCATAACATCTTGAATGGCAATCAAGAAAATTCTCAGGAAGAAGACTGACTTGAGGATTTACCTTAATGTATCATGTTAATGGTGCTAGAAAACTCCGCTCCTTTTATGAATTCTCTGTCTAGCTAATACCTCTCCATTGTTTAGGAATTAGCTCATATAATTTTTTTCTGAGGACCTTTACCTGACCTTTCATATTAGGGCATGTCCTCCTACGCTTTCTTGGTGTCCTGCAGTTTTCTTTGTGCAGTATGTAAAATGATTTCAATGAAATACTGAATTATATAATTAACAGGTTCACATCAGATTCTTTAAGTTGAAGGTTGACACCATGAGGGCAAGAACTGGATTTTGTGCTACTGCTGTGTCCACAATGCTTAGCACGTCTCTTGGTTCATAGTAAGGTATACTAAAAATATTTTTCTGAATAATTCATTTGCTAATTTCAGGGCAACTCAAATGTCTCAAACTGAAATACACAGAGATACTAAATAAAACCAGATTTGTCGATACCAGAGCTCACTGGAACTCCCAGGAGTTTCTCAAACCTGACATTGGCTTCTGGGAGGTTCAGATGATGACACTAGGTTATCTCCTCTTACTGCTTTTATCTGACCTCTTCCCATGACATTTTGACTCAAAACAAATTCAGCAACAACCCATTCATCTGGGTATCTTTATTGTTGCAAGTTGTTTTCCTCAGCCAGAGCTTCCTTCATTATTGAGTGCCAAATATGCTGGTCACCGTGCCAAGCATTTGGAATAAAAACATGAAAAGGCATGAACCTGACCTCTGGAGAGCAGCAGGCTGCCGTGTGAGTGGCAAGATTGGAAAGGGCTTCATGAGTCTCCAGGGAACCACTGTCTGTAATTTTATCACAAGTGCATGGCACTTTCTGCTTAAAGGATTTGATCCCTGTTAAAATGCATATCATCCTGGAAATCATTTTTTTTTTTAGCTGTTATCAACCATGTTTACCTTCATATGAAAGGAGGATCTAAGAGCAGGTTTTGGCCCAGAGGGGAGAAGAGGGACAGGAGTGTGAAAGGAAGAGGGACAAAGAGTACCAGGAAGTTGGGAAATGGAATGGGTAGAGCAATAGTGCCTAGCATATAACAGGCACAAGTTAATGCTTGATGAGTAAATAAATAAAAGATAAACTGCTTTCATCAAATTGGTTGATGGTTGATTCCACTGAGGCTGTTTTCTTAGACAGCTAGGCTAGCAACTTCCAGTTGGGAAAAGGTTTACAAAATAGGAAACAGATGTTCCTATGCATTTGGGGTTGATGCCAAAGTCACATCATATGACTGCATTCTAGGACTTCCTAGGGAGAATGTACAAAGTAATTTTTTTTCTATCACTATGACCTCAAGAAGAGTTCCATTTTTAGAAATGTTATCAGAAGAAGTCATACCCTGATTTCAAAGATTCTAAGTAAGTTTGAGCTTAGATACATATTCTAGGTTCTCATAGTTATTTCCATTTTTTTTTTTTTATCAAAGAAACTCCAATAGACTTAAATTGGTCCTAAGAAGTAGTGATGGTGTTTCAAAAGAGGACAAATACCATACTGGTTTGTGAACACTCAGATGCTTTTCTATGTGAGTATAATGCTTTCTTACACATACTAGCAAGGAACTCAATTAGCATACTAATTTGATTCTCTACCTAAAGAATGGAAGATTCTTTTGACACAGACAGCTGTCCATGAATAGCTGTGGTGACCCTTGGTCTGTTTTCCATCTGTCTTAGAGTGAAAATTCCAGACGTTGGCACACATTAGCTGAATGACCTTGCACAGTTTTCTTATGTTTCTGTTTCTCAGTATCTTCATCTGCCAAATGGAGACAGACATATCTAATACCTACTTCCCAGGATGTAGTGAGGGTTAAGTGAACACTCTGCTCCCAGTAGATGTTCTGGATTTTTTTTTTAGTCTGTTCGGAATCTAGTTTGGGGAAGTTTGTAGTAGGCCAGGATCTCTACTTTAATCTGCTTCTAAAGAGAGAGAAGTAGAGGATGGTTTTACTGAGTCAATTTGGAAAGAATTCCCTACCATGAAGTCACTGCTTTCTTTGTAGCCTTGGCTCACAGGATTATAAGGTTCTATGAACAAATGCACAGAGGCAGGAAGTGATGACTGGTAGTATCTTAGGCCCAACTCCAGTGTCCTTGGCAGCTCTCAGAATATTAGGTCGACAAATCTAAATAACACTAATTATAGTTAAAAACCACAATTTCTTAATTTCTCCTTATAATATTCTTCCTATGCCTCCCTTTTCCTTTTCTTAGACCAGTGGTTCCCAGCCTTAGTTACGCCAGTAGAGTCACCTACAAAGCTCCAAAACCTACTGATGCCACAGTCCCAGCAACATGGATTCTGATTTAATGAGTCTGGGGTGTAGTCTCAATATTGGGCTTTTAAAAAACTCTCCAGAAAATAATTGCACTTTGAACACTGAAAATTTCAAACAATTTCTCTTCAATGTAAATCTAAATTAACATATTCTAAAAATACAGTTAATAAAAAGACAGAAAGTTAGTCATGGCGCATGTAAGTAATTTCACACTGTTAACAATATTTTGGTATTTAAAGGCTAGTTATATCCCAGTTTATGGAAACACATTCTGTTTTATCCTGCCCGATAAAATTGAGGCTGTTGAACAACCTGGTGTGAAGAGGCACAGACAGGAAGGCACAGAACAGTATGATATAGTCCTATCATTTGCTGAAAGAATCCTAAAAGACAGTGTTGATTCAGAGTCCCTTCTCAGGTCAGCTCCAAGATCTAAGGATCTATCACTTAGTAACCCTGACATTTGACTTCCAATTTTGCTAAGTGAATATTTTCCAGCTCCATTATCATGAGACTCTGATGGTCATGAACATCTGTGATTGAGATGTGTTAAAAGAAATGTGAAATGGGCCTCTCTGGTGGCCTAGGGGTTAAGTCCCAGTGCTATGACTCCTACTGCCTGAGTTGGATCCCTAGCCAGGTAGGTGACCCATATGGTGCAGTAGGTGTTCACTGTTCTCCCACTGTTGCCCACTGTTCTCCTCAGCAAAGTATTTCAGCAAATCCACTGGTTTTGCTCCCCACTCTGTCTCTGGTGAATCTTCTCACCCCCTGCACCTCTGGCCTGTACCCTGTCCTTCTATGCAAAAATAAAAAATTTAAAAAAGAATAAATGTGAAATAATAATACAGTTCTGAGGTTTGCAATAAGATATTTAAGAATTAACTACAGTAAGTTCAAGGTTACTCTTGTAAAAAACATTTCTTTCACTCACCTGCACTTACATATACTGTTCTGTATGGGAGAACATGACAGAATTACAAATACAATGGAGACACCATTTGACATGAGTGTTTCTGTGGAACAAAGATTGGGGTTTTGGGAAAACCAACTTCCCAAGTTAAAGAAGTTCTTGACTCAGCCTCAAGTTTGTACCATGCATACTAATGGGGAATGCAGTTTGAACAAGACTAAAGGGCTCTTTGTGTTCTAGTGCCCAGTATATTTTGGAGATAAAGAGGACCTTGTTTTCTTACATTAAGAAGAAAGTGTGTTTAGAAGGTCATACCTTAAGTTATCTCTGAATTGAAAACAAACAAATACACGTGGAAAATAATTCTTCCAATTTTTCCTCATCATATAAAAATCAGCTTACAAAAAAAATCAGTTGTAAATACAGAATCTTTGGAAAAAATAAGAAGAAAAGTTTTACATATTTAGGGGTTCCTCCTGATATTTGGGGGTAATTATAACCTGACCAGTGATTTTAATGACTTCTAGAGATAAAGGAATGGGGTACTTCATTTAACTTTTTCATTTGCTAACTAAACTTGCTAGTTGCATAAAAATAGAAATTATCAACTAGGTAAATTAGACTTATACTTTCTTACTTTTTTTCCTATTCAAAGTTCCTCAGCAGAAGGGAAAATGAGACTTGAAGATAAAGCTAAGAGAGATCTGGGTAGAAATATGTTAGAGATTCAATAAATCACTTGGCAGTGATGATGATGATATTAATGTTTCTCCTGAGACACTTTTTCAAAGCAGAAAAGTGAACAGTATTGAGCTATTTTTAATATTATTTGTGACATTTTGTGCTTGTTCATTTTCTTTAGTAAGGAATTTGAAAGCAAATTAAGGATAGAAGGTTATGAAGGGCTTATTACACTCAAAATCACCTGAGTCTTGGTTGTTGTTTTTTTTTTTTAAAGATTTATTTATTTATGCATACAAGAGCTGGGGTACAGGCCAGAGTCACGGGAGGTAAGAAGATTCACCAGACAGAGCAGGGGGTAGAACAGGCAGACTGACTGAAACACACTGCCTAGGGCAGCAGTGGGCGAGGCAGGAGAGGTCTGCTACGCCATGTGGGTCCCCTCCCTGGCCAGCAGCAGGGATCAAACTCGTGCTGCAGTGGCTGCAGTCTGCTTCATAGTGTGTTGCTTAACCCACTGCCCCACCAGGGAGGCCCTGGTTTTAATTGTGTTACAAATTTTCCTTGTTTATAATAACTTGATTGTTCTATACATTAGTGCTTTGGTTTTCATCTGAACATTTCAACTTATTAGTGAGTACTATATGTGGAGTCCTTTGACAAAGTATCAAGTAAATACAAAATTTTGTTATTTTACAGTATAATGGATCAAATTGGCCAAGTATACTTAACATATATTTTGAGGATTTGAGTCTTCATTGTCATATTACAATGAAATGAAAAGCCACTTTCAGACTAAAGTGTGATAGACCATGTTATTATTTAACTATTCCTATTCCTATTATTATCTTCTAATTACTAAATTATTTTAGTAACAGAGTTAGAAAACTTATGAGTGATAGCCCAAAAATGAGTTACTACCAAGAGAAAATCAGAAGTGTTTTGGGGGTATTTCATTAGTCTTTCAAGGCAGACAACTATCCTCTTTTCCTTAACATACTTTATAGGGCTGCTTCCTGAGACAGAACTATGCAAGGACTAGTCTGTCACATGGCATTCGTTGCACTACTTAGGTTGAAACATTTTTTTTCATCCCCTCTATCTCTTGCTCTTTATTTTACACTGTTTTATTTTACACTGAAACCCTAGTCTGTTGGTGGCAGTTGATGAAATTCCACATCCTGCAGAACATTTCTGGCTCTGCAGTTTTAGATCTATCCCTTTTTCCTGAGCTTTATATTTTTTTTAAGGGAAAGCTTTGCATTTTAATAAAGTTTCCAATCCTCTAGAGCCCTCTCCCCTGAAACAGCTCCAACTCCCCAGGGTTGCTGAAGAGTTGAGCAGAGAGTAGAAGCTTTTGTGGACAGTGATGCTGATGACAGATAACTCCAGCTGTCATTACCAGATCATCCAGATAAGGGGGGACAATCAAGTAGGGCTTAAGGTCCACTTGAGTTTTTTTCTGATTGTAAAACCAGCCATTTTTCAATTTAAGTAATTTAAGGATTCTAGCTTCTCTATACACTAACTCTCATTTAGCCTCTTATTAGCTAACTGTTTCTCCAGTTCAAGAGGTGGAAGGGACGAGTGTAGATTTTTTTTTTATTAGTGTTAATTCATACCAGAGGGCAGTAGTATGTAAATAAAAAATAATGCAAACAAATTTGATGAGGAGAGAATAGGAATCTGTACTAGTGATCATAATTGTGTTTAAGAAGTTTATTAAAAGGAATAAAAAGGGTAAGTACTGCATGACCTAATCTAAATAAACAGGCAAATGATGGCAATGAAAATGAATTAGAAAACTGGTTTCCAGTTAACTAGAAGAAGAAAACAGACAAGCATGGCTCCCAATTTTAACTTGAAAATTTTAAATTTTTTCCTAAATTATTTTCTCACAGTATTCTGGCAATGATTTATCTCCATTATTCTCATTGAGGGAGTGCTGGGAAGAGCAGAAGGGAAATGGCAAAACAAAATTGCATTATTTCAGAATTCAGCTCAGGGTAGATTTTCAGAACTCAACCTATGACAAATTAATAACAAAAAATTCAGTTAAACAATGAAACTAGGCATAAGGTCTTTTTTCTCTCTTTCTTAATTATTAATCTTTTTTCTCCTTTTAAATCTTGCAAAATTTCCTTTCCCCCAAATCTCTATGTCTCTGATAATATTTACTTTCAAGTGATATATACAGGAGTTACCTCTCAAGCCACTTCCATATAAGAAAATGGAACATTACAGAACTGTCCAACAAGAAGATAAATCTTTCAAGAGTTTTTTGTGGCAGGACTATGACATATTTTCTGTGGCTATTCTAGGGATGGGATGGTTCTGGAGAGCCATGTATCTACAGTCAATGCCATGGGCCCTATCTCTTCCTTTGCTTAGGGGACATTTTATGCTCACATGAAGACACATATTAAATCAAAGGTAAATGCCCAAGAGATAAGGTTAGATAGCTAGTCAGAGAAAATATTTCCCAAGAAAGGTAAGACTCATGGTTATCACCAAGAGTTGAATCTGATCAAGAGATATTCTTTGAACAACTAGAAAAACGATAACATACATATTGTTGACCAAACCAAATTTTAAAGGAAACTTCTTGAAAGGAAAGGAAACGTGAAAGGGAACTTCTTACATGGAAAGGAAACTTGAAAGGAAACTTCTTACATGGAAAATAACATCAGTAGGTAAGAGACATAATAGGAGGAGAGAATAAGAAACATAGCTTTCTTTCTTTTCTTTCCTTCATACGCTTCCTTCTCCCTCCCTTACTAGAGAATCATCATAGCTCTAGTAGCTGATGCATGAGAAGATATTGGAAATTATGACAACTCTCTATTGAAGGAACAGACTATAAATTTCTGAAACGTCTGGAATGTTGTGATGCTTTTTAAACACATTATCAATTCTCTCATTTTAGAATTAGGAAAAATTAAACAAATATAGCCAGATAAACTATGAATGCTAGAAATAGCTAATATTGCTTGTTCTCTTTAAATTTCTTTTTTCTCTTTTAGACTAGAACTATAAACTCTGTAAGGTCAGGGCCTTTACTCATTACTATAGTCCCAATATTTATGACTGTGCCTAAATATTTGTTGATTGAGTAATAAGATGTCAGTTAATGGGATGTCCTATCCACAAGATGAGGACAAAGGATTAATAAACACAGAGCCAGTTAACATAAATAACAAAAATAATATGCTTTGGATTTTTAAAAAGAGGAGAATTTCCCAAATGGCATCAATGGATTATCAGTCCTGAAGAATAAAAATAAGTACTTTGCAAAAAAAGGTAGACAGAGTCCATAGAAAAACAGTTTGGAATAGTCTGTATTATACAAAGTTGAAAGAGCTTTATACATTATGATTTCTGCATTTTTCAAAAATTTTCTTTGTGAATTTCTTAAAGAGGGGGCATGGTATGCTTATTTTCCAAAATGGATTGACCACGTTACTCTTTCACCTGGTAAAAATTTTAGGAAAAGTATTCCATAAAACATGATTTGGGAAAATTAACATCTTGATTAGGCTTTATTTTCTTTCTTTGGATTTAAGTCCTAGTTAAATTATTTTTCCAACATGATAAACATTCCCAAGCACAACAATGTGGATACAGATAACACTACTGTACTTAACACTTAAAAATAGTTAAGATGGTAACTTTTGTCATGTATTTTTTTAACCACAGCTAAACTTTAATAAGTAATGCCAAATATGACTTTACCATAGAAGAATCAATTACCCACTAGTTAACAATAATTCACTCAAATAAAGGGCTTGATTTTGGTTCACAATGTTCTACTCAATTGCATTTATCATGCAGTTTCTGTGTTCTCAGTAAATATCTTGATTTTGAATATAGGATTTTGGATCTCTTAGTGTTTGCTTTTAGTAATATTGTTTAGGATGACTATACATATAGACCCATTACTGGATAGAGGAAGTTTATTGTAGTTTAGTAACATGAACTTGGGACTAAATGATGAGATTAGTTTGCAAAATTGATATTGTCACTGGAAAGTGTGCACCTTAAGTAATCCCTTCTTTGCTTATCTATAAAATGGCTTCAATCAGTATATGTTTACTGCATGGGATTCTCATTTTACATGGAACTATAATAGACATAGCAGATATAATCAAAGATACTCTGTTTAAAGGTCACTTATGACACTTCAAGTATGCCCAGAGTTTTAGAGCCCAGGGGAACACAGTTTGAAAACCATAAGGCTAGATAACCTTTAGGATTCTCTGCAAGTATTAATTCTGCCTATAATAGTAAGAGTGAGGTGGAGAAGAATACTTGTGTCCATATTAAAGCCTGAGAAGAACTGTAATTTTATAGAGACACAGCATTCAGCTGTTACAGAATATAGAACAATGCCATAGACATTGATTTTCAATATATAGTTTACATTAGAACATAAAGTAAGAAAAATATTAACACAATGTGTTTCCATTCAGTCACTTTAAGTATATATTGTAAGATATAGACTTGATGGTGAATTAAAATTGAATTCAAATATTGTCACTGAAAAGTTGCCCATTTATATAGTTTTCTAAGACCCTCTTAGATTTTAATGGACAAGGTTTTTCTAAAAACAAAGAGTGTTAATTACATAAGTATGTGTATTCTTTTCAAAGCATTA
>JAGFMF010011690.1:2928130-2933130 GCA_019455555.1 Galemys pyrenaicus | reverse complement strand
TCAGCTTTATATCCTTTATAGTAATAGATTCTATAATGTATGAGAAACATGAGATGAAGTCATGTTTAACAGAAATGGATAATTTGGAGAAAGAAGATGTCCAGTAGGAAATAACTGGATGAAACATGATGTCTCTATTATGTACATGCATGTCACATGACATGCATATATACATATAAACATACGTATGTTGTCACATGAGACATGGCATATAGATATCATTAAACAAATTTTTGTTGACTTAAATGACAATTCATCATGTTACATGTTACTTTTGCTATAATTGTCAGTGATGTTATAATTCAAATCTCCCTGACAACACTCATGAAGTAGCATTTTTATAACTTTACAGTTGCTCTCCGTAGACTTATTAATCTAAATCAACAACAGGTTACACTTGCCTTAATGAAATTGCTTTTGCTTTCACAATGATCTGATTTGCCTTTTTTACCCAAATATTCACTGCTGCAATAATATTCCTCCAACTTTTCTTTCACCATGTTACGTATACCTTGGTATGAGAGCATAAAATGACTCCTATTTTGCTTATTGTACAAAATCTAAACTACCCTGATTGGTTCCCAAGACTTTACAAAATCTAACTCCAAGATAGTATCTTTCCAATCCTATACCTCATCGACTATTTTAGTATTTATTAATAGTATATATTTACTATTACTTATGTACCTACATATATATATAGAGTGCTATTATATCTCTTATTCTTATCTTCTGTATTCAAGATTCAAATAAACTACAGTCCATTCATTAATCTTTTCCCACAGTAGCAGCTCATGTAGATCTCTCTATTTCCTGATGACTTTTTCACTTATTATCAATTGTGATGCACATTTGAAGCAAGTTAAATGTGACCTCCTTTACCAAGCTTTCCTTATTAAGTCAGATAAAATCAATTTCTTCTTCTACACTGCAAGATAGTTTTTGGCACACATCTTTATTATAATGTACTTTATCTTGGATTATATCTGCATTTCTATTTTCTCATAAAATGTAAGCTCCATGAGGAAATGAACTGTGTTATGTGTAGGTTTTTATATACAGGTATTGGCATATAGATGCTCAATAAGTGGTTATCCAATAAAGATAACCTTTGTCTTTAGGGAACTCTTGGTTTAGGTAGGTGCTTATATTAATGATAATTATAAGATTACGATGGTAGCTGAATAGCTAAATGAAAAAGAATAAAAATTAGAAAGACCAGCAGTTCCTTTAAAAATAAATTAAATTTTTAAAGTTAAGTATATAAATTTTCTGTAAGGCCATACCAAAGCTAATTTCTTGGAAAGTGGAAATTTCCCCTTTAAATGTAGTCCTATTTTTAGACCAGTTCACAAATTGTTTATTTAGTCCATAACCTAGCAGAATTGCAATATAATCATTTGTTGAGCATTTGTATTTCAAGGCAAACTAGAAAGAAGCAATAACTACTTTAAATAAATTTTTATATTTAGTTCTCAAGATTATCTTAAGTATTATTATTACCATTTTACAGATAGAAAATTTGGACTTAGACAATAGTCTCCTTCAGATACAAGGGAGAAATAAAGGTCTTCCCAAACAAATAAAAGCTGAGGGAGTTTACCAACACCAGTTCTCCCCTATAAGAAATGCTGAAAGAAAGAAAAAAAAAAAGAAATTTTGAAAGAGTCTCCATTATCTAAATCAAAGAGAAGGAAATCCACAAAAAAAATATAATGTGGAATTAGATAGAACCAGAAAACAAAGTGCAAAATGGCGATACCAATCCTCATATATCAATAATCATTATCAATATAAATGGACTGAGTTCATCAATCAAAAGAGACAGAGATGCCAGTTGAATAAGAAAAAAACTCAGTTTTCTGTTGTGTCCAGGTGACACAACTGAGCTCCAAAGATAAACATAGACTCAAAGTAGAAGACTGAAAAAACCCTGTAAGCAAATGGGACACACATATAAAAGGCAGGGACAGCTACACTTAAAGGAGGTAAAATAGATTATCAACTAAAAGAGAAAAAAGATACCAATGGACACTTATAATTAAGGTATTGATATATCAGATACATACCATTCGTCAATATATATGCCTCAAATATGAAGGACCATCAAAATATATAAGGCAACTATTATCAAATATGAAACAGGATATTGGCAGCAACACAATAATAGTAGGAGAATTCAGCATCCCACTCTCACCAACAGACCGATCAATCAGGCAGCAAATCAACAAGGAAATAATAGTTTTAAATGAGGATAGGACCACATGGGCTTAATAGATATTTGTAGGACACTGCAACATGCCCCCTAAGAAAATGAGTATGCGTACCTCTCAAGTAAAAATGCAACATTCTCCAGAATAGGTCAGATGTGGGTAACAAAACAAGTGTCAATAAATTCAAGAAAACTGAAATTACAACAAATATCTTTTCTGATCACAATGGTATCACAGTAGAAATCAACTACAAAAAGAAAGCAAGAAAAAGACCCAATATATGGAAACTGATGATTGAATAATTGAGGAATTCAAAGAAAAAAATTTAAATGCCTGGAAACATGAAAATGAAGACACAGTTACGGGACACAACAAAAGCAGTATTATAAGGGAAATATATAGTCATACAGGCCTCTGTCAAGAAATAAGAAAGACCTTAAACAAATAAAAACATCTCCTGTCATCTTACGGTACTAATTAAGGTAATCTTAAGGTAATAATTCCACTCTTAGGCCTATCCAAAGAATTTAAAAATACCAATCGTAAAGGAAACTTGCACTCCCATGTTCACTGTAGCACTATTTACTGTAGCTAAATTATGGGAACAACCTAAGTGCCCCAGAACAGATGAATGGATCAAGAAGATGTGGGATACATATACAATGAAATAATATTTAGGAATCAAAAAAAGATAACACACCATTTTAGAAGTATGGATGGAGCTTAAAGGGATAATGTTAAGTGAAAAACTGAAAAGGAGATTTATGGTGTAGCTAATATGTGGAATATAAAGTAACTAAATTAACAGTCAGATAAAGACAAGCTTAAAAACTAACCCTTGATAGCTGACTATAGAAATGGAGCACCAAGGGTGCAAATGGTTAAAGGATGGATAAGAATAAAAAATCACAGTGGCTTATGGAAGTGAAATATGGGTGAGTGGGTGGTGACTGTACAATGGTGCAATGCCTGTGAAGGTATCCCAATAGTACTTCAAATAAAAATTAATTAATTAAAAAAGAAAACAGATCTATCATATGATCAAGCAACTCCCTTCCTAGATATCTATATGAAGAATGCAAAAAATATTAATTTGAAAAACATATGTACTCTTAAGTTCATAGCAGTCCTACTTTTCATAGGCAAGTTATGTAAACAACTTAAGTATCCAAGAAAGAAGAATAAAATGGAAAAATATGTATATATACACAATGGAATATTACTCAGCTATAAAAAATGAACTCTTGCCACTTGTGACAACTTGGATGAAACTGGGGATGGATAATGCTACGTGAAATAAGTCAAAAGGAGAAAGACAAATACTGGTTCATTTCACTTACATATGGAGAAACAAAACAAAGGGTCAGATTAAACCAAACAAATAACAAAACCTAGAAAATTGATAGTGGAATTGAGGCTATTAAGGAGGGAGGAGGGGAAACACAATGGAGGCACACAATGGAAACTTACTGATGGTTTTGGTGTGAGGAAATGCCTCAATGGAGGTGGGATCTTAAACCCCTGAGTCACATATATTGTTATAAACAAATGTTACGTCAATAAAAAAAGAAAAGAAAACTTGGACTCAGAGAGGTAAACTGAATTACTCAGGCTACGTGGTCAGTAAATTGCAGAGCTGGGATTAGAATCCAGTTTTGTCTGGTTCTGCACCTTACCTTGTTCTATATGGTGTAGATCAAGTTACCCTTCAGTTAATGGTCCTGAGGAGACATTTGATAAGTATGAAGGAAAAAAGAAAACAAGAGTTTTCTATTTATTTCATCATATAACTATTAGCTTTGTTAAAAATCATTCATTGTGTATTCAGACTTCACACATATTCTATTGACCCTGATGCCTTCCTCAATCATTCAAGTTCCCTGTGTCCTAATTTTTTTTACATATTCTCTGTGACACTGTACTTAACTCAGACCTTCAAAGTTCTTCATACTCCTTTCCCTGCCTGTTCAAATAGCTATTACTTTAGCGAATTTGGTGCTATAAAACCAACCAAGATGAAAAGATTCTTGTTAACATGTGAAAGATAGAAGAAATTAGACTCTTTTTTCATATAATCACTTAGAAAAAAAATCCTCATTAATCTATGTGAATACATAACAATTAACATTTCAGGCCTTGGATATATGTAAGACAGATACTTTCCATAAAGCCAAAGGATGAACAGAAGGAATTTTTAAAAATGTGTGATGGCAGTATCTGTGAAATGGAGGTATGTGAGCAGTCCAGCTCTGCCCAAGAATGAATGCCTTTTGTGATTTTTTATTTGGGATGGACACTTATTCTTGGATCTGTTGAGAGGGTATTGAGTATTATGGACACACACATTAGATTGCATATCACTTCATGAAATGTATTAAATTTTGAGGAAAACAGGAGGTTTAAGTTTAAAACACCCTGCCCCAAAAGTTACTGTGCTTCTTTCTCTACCACTAAGCAGGTGGATCTTAACCATGATTACATGTTAGAATTCATGGGATCCCATGAATAATAGTGGGTCTGTGTAGTAATAATTTTTATAAAATCTATCCTAGTAATTCTGATATTAGTTAAGTTTAAAGAACCATTGGTCGAAGTCAGTGGTTCTCAAAGTTTTATCCTTGGTTTCATTGGCATCACCCTAGACTTATCAGATTAGTAACTTCTAGAGATAGCGTTAAGAAACCTGTATTTTTTTTATTAAAATATTTTAAAATTTACATATACTTGCCATTAATTGTAATCCCCATGTATTCCCCATCACCAGCTCACCAGTGCACCATCACCTCA
>JAGFMF010011690.1:2886593-2927035 GCA_019455555.1 Galemys pyrenaicus | reverse complement strand
TGTCATGTAGGGTTTTGCCTACTTTTTCTTCTAGTAATTTTATGGTTACAGGTCTTATGTCTAAATCCTTAATCCATTTTGAGTTGATTTTTGTGCATGCTGAAAGGCAGTATTCTAGTTTCATTCTTTTGCACGTAGCAGTCCAGTTTGCCCAGCACCACTTATTGAACAGGCTGTCTTTATTCCATGGCATATTCTTTGCTCCTTTGTCAAAGATTAGTTGGTCATAAGCTTGTGGGTTTGAAACCTGTATTTTTATAGCTGAGTAGTATTCCATCATGTGTGTGTGTGTGTCTGTAAGCCTATATAGTTCCTACATATATGTATATATATATAAACTGACAAAACCAAATTTAAAAAAGCCCTATAGGACAGAAGCTACTAATTTGGGAGGGCAGGTGGGGATGGAACAAAGTGGGGAGAGTGCCCAGTGCTTTATGGTAAGTACTATTGGTGTTTTGGTGGTGGCTGTGGTGTGGTGACATGCATCTGAGGAGCTGCGAGCCTGTTTCCCTAAGTCATGTATAGTATGGCTAAACAAATTCTTTATCTGTTCCATGGTGAACCAATGCGAAGATGTTTCTCACTCTATTTCATTTTCATTTTCACAATAACCTTCTAGCAGATTTCTTGGGTTAAAATATGTTCCTTCTTTAACCTTCCCTTATTTCCTAAGCACAGATGTCATTCTGAAATGCAGACCTGTCTATGTCTCTCAGTCTTGATCAATATCCAATCCCTATAGCTACGGTTGTCATAGGGTAGAACACAGAGTTTCTTTACAGGGGTTTCAAAGACTCCAAAATCTAGTTATAAATGTGGTAATTATAATGTAATTTATTTATATCACTGGTCAAAGTTGATTACTGCATCATACACAATAGAAATGCACATGCCAGTGGAGAAAAGCATATTAAAATGTACTAATAAGCAGATTAATAGAATTTTAGAGAAAAACAGTAGATAACATTGTCTTATAGCATATCCAGAGAAAGATCAAAAAATATGCACCCATGATACTCAAAGAATAAATGTGAAGGCTAATACTACAAGAAAACTCTCCAAACCAACTGAGCTAAAGTATAAATACTGCCAGTACTTCTATTCTGGAAGTCTTTGCTTGTAATAAAAGAACTGTATTACAAGTAAAATGCATAACACATACATAACAGGAGGAAGTGCTTAGGTCAGCATGGAAACATCAAATCAGGTGGGAAGACTATAGAAAGATGTATTTGAACTGCTAGTATAAAAACAACTGTGGGGAAAATAGCAGGAGCAGTGATTTTTATAAAAGCTATTACTGAAAATGTTTGCAGAATCATCTACTTTGCATAGAAATGCATTAGCCCCAAGAAAATTATGGTTTCTTTTTAAACAGTTTTATTTTATTATATACAGATCGCCAATTTTACTAAGGCATACTCTTTAAAGACTGTTCAAGTTAGTTTTCTGCATTTATTCTTTGAAACATTTCTTAACTATCTACTGGATAATATATCCTGAATTTCATAATTTACTTTTTTATAAACTGATTATATTTTGGCTCTCATGTAACAAGGTGTTGATATGAATATTCCAAATGAACAATAATTCACACTTAGCCAAAGCTTTCTCAATTGTACAATAATTACAACAACATTCATATCTTTGTAATAATACTTCATCAGTGGAAAAAGTCCGATTTGGTAATGTTTATGACAGATGAGGTGCTAGTGATGAAGCTGAAACGAAGGAGGTGATGGTGCACTGGTGAGATGGTGATGGGGAATACATGGGGATTACAATTAATGGCAAGTATATGTAAATTTTAAAATATTTTAATAAAAAAAAAGAAAAAAACAATATAAATGGGAATCTTTAAGAAGTTAAATATTTGGCTCTGTTTATAACTTATAATTCTCAATATCTATTACAACCTCTCCCACTCTCACGTTTTCTAGTCTAACTTTAAAACACTATATACTTTTTCATGTTTAAGGTCATATGTACATGGCCATGCTAAGAGTAAATGTGTGTGTTTCTGAGCAAAGGAATTAAAAATCTGAGTTCTGGAATTTAACTTGGGTTTATATTACAACTCTGCCACTTACTAACTTATTTATCGCTCTAAGACTTTACTCTTTGGTGTCTTAGTTTTTTCATATGTAGAAGAGAATAATAATAATACCTGTTTCTTTCACGTTTAGGGTAAATAAATGAAATAGTCTGAAACTGGATGGCATCTAATAAACTCTAAATTTCAAATATTTATTGTTGCCATTATTTTGTTGCTATTCTTTACTTATCCCTATTCAGGAGCTAGCTTAAGTAACTAACTCCTTCCCTGAAGTGACCGTAGCAAAAGTCAAATTTGGATTAGATGTGGAAACAGCAAATTTTCCAGAATGCATTGTGCAGTACATGTTCCACCAAGGGAGAGAGAGCTGATGGAAAGGAGAACAGCATTGGCCCTGTCACATGTGTTCTGTATGGTTTTTAGGCAAGTTATTTGTTCTCTTTAAGTCGATTTCATTAACTGTACAATGAGGTTAACAATTACAAATTTTGGTGAGGTTCTTCTGAGAAAAACAGTAAGGCTGCCTCTAGGAAAGTTGTCAACTCAATGCTTGGTACTTAGTAGGAGCACACGTTTTCTTTTTTTTTTTTTTTTTTAAAGATTTATTTATTTATGCATACAAGAACTAGGGTACAGGCCAGAGGTGTGTGGGGTGAGAGGATTCACCACAGACAGAGCGGGGAGCAGAACAGGCAGATCAACTGAAGTACACTGCTGAGGGGAGCAGCGGGCACAGCAGGAGAGGTCTGCTGCACCATGTGGGTCCCCTCCCTGGCGGACAGCAGGGATCGAGCTCGTGCTGCAGTGGCTGAGGTTTGCTTCATAGTGCGTTGCTTAATCCACTGCGCCACCAGGGAGGCCCCACGTTTTCTTTACTATTGCTTCTCTTTCTTTCCTCTTCCTTGTTCTACCTGAATATGAATTGCCCAGACTTAAGCCCCAGACAAAGATGTCAGGGGTTTGATATAACTGAATTTCTGTCTCTTCTTCAGGGTGAGCGCTTCTGAAAACAAACCCAATGTCTCAGTAGAAAGGAAAAGAAACTGGCATCCCATTCTTTATCATCATCACTATCATCATCATCATCATCATCATCATCATCATTTTTTGAAGCATCTATTTAAGAGATCCATAGACTTCCTGAAAAAGATATCTTCTTTTTACCCAACTTACTGTTTTCATCATCTTCCCTATGGGCAAACATATTAGACAATTAAAACAAGTTGAATTCAAGCTTTTTCAATATTTTGATTAAGATTTTATGTTCAGTAGTCAGTGATACATAATTTTGGAAGTATGATGCCAATTTTAATTAATTTTCATAAGTCTGTTAATTAAAACAAGAGGTAGGGCCTACCCACTGGGGAAAAAAATTGAAGGATCTCTTGAATATTATCCTTGAGTTTTCATACAAGTACAGATGGTGTAAATTTGTCTTAAAAACATCTAGAACTTGAAAAAAGTAATTATAATATCAAACCAAAGTTTTATCTGCCTTTATTGTTTTTAAAAATAGGTGATAAAATTTTCCTTGGGTTTCTGGAAGCTTCTGTGCCCATGGCAGCAATAATAATCGGGAACTTTTTTCAGACTCTTTTTTTCAATAACACCGTGATATGTGAACTTTAAACTCTGGAGATAAATTTTCACAGGACAAAGTACTGAGACATGAAAGATGAGGAAAACAAACACTGAGAAAGCCTGAGGGAATGACAGGAGAACTATCAAATGTGAATTTAATCAATCTACTGCCAACAAGATGCAGTCCTTAAAATAAATGTTTCCAACTTTTTGAAGTCAAGGAGTTTTATAGAGTCACAACATATTTCTGAGAAACTTGATATAGGACGTAATCCTTGATAGTGGTAGAATATGACAGCAGTCAATATGAAAATAAAAAGGAGTAAGAGACTGGAAGGCACAATCAGTTTAGCATGTTGGTTCAATGCAAGAACTTTGGTCACATTGTCTAGGTTTTAATCCTTTCTCCAGCTCTAAAATAGGTATAACAGCACCCAAAGGGCTGTTATAAGGATTACTTGAAACAATATATGTAAATTTTCTAGAGCTAAGCTCAAAATATCTTACCTGGTTTGCAAGATTTAAAAAAAAAAAAAAAATCCAAGTTCTGGCTATCTCTCAGAATTCATTTCCAATGACTTTCTCCCTGATCACCTGCTCCAGTTCTGCTGGCATTTCCTGAGGCACCAGCAGTGAGCATTTAATGTAGATTTGCATTCACAGATAGTAGTACCATTAGCTATCTCATTGTGGTTTTATTTCCTCCCCCCACCCCATAAGAAGGCCCTGCTTACAAATCCATACATCCCAGAAATCAAAAAATCACCTAATTCTATAAATTCTTCTTAAAAGTATAGGTGTTGTATTGTGTACATAAAATAGTCCACATTTAACTCAATTTTCTATTTGTCTCATCCATATATGTGTATTAAAAATGAGCCCATGGCAACAGGAAATAAGTCCAAACTATTACAGATAGAAAATTCTTGATAGGGAAATAGTCCAAACAAGTCAAGAAGCCAACAAAAACACCCAATAGTCTCAGATTTTATTTTTAAATTTAGGAGTGTTAACATTTTACAAAGAGCAATAGGTATTATTATTCTTTCCTCCTTCCTTTTGTTGACGCTATTTCATGTTACCCACTCTCAGTCTTGGGCACATCAATACATAGTATATTTATCAATATATCAAACTTGAAAATTTTTGTCAAGCTGGTAAAAAAAAAAGATTGTCTTTATGGTTTTAATTTGCATTTTTAAAAAATTATGAGCGTTTTGGCATATTTATATGTTTAAAAGTCATTTGTTTCTTAGTCTATGACTAGATTAGCTATGTGTACATAACTTTTGTTTTCCTATTATCCTCTAGTTGCTGTTTTTTATTGCTGTAGGCACTTTTTTTTTGCCAATTATAAATGCAATGAAACAAAACATAAGTAGAATTTCTTCTCATAATTTTTGTCTGGCATATATGCTACAATTTACTTTTTCTATTTTGTCTTATGATTTTATATATTCTTTTTTTCCTTATACATCTTGCTATGCAGAAATATAAAATTATTATGGTCTAATTGGTAGGATTTTTGTGGAAGTCATCTGGAATTTGAAGACCAGCTACTTTGAAAGATCTTCAAGACTGTAAAACAATTTTTTTTTCTGCCTTATTTATTTAGTTTCATTTCATTATGTTAAAGTAAGGAGTAACAGAGAAAAACATGCATACCACACCCCTCTGCTAATTTAGTTAGGTATGACTCTGATTGCAGAATGATATTATCTATTTTCTTTAAGCCATATAGGGGCCTCGCTGGTGGTGCAAGGGGTTGAGTGCTGGACTATGGGACTTCTGCAGCCACTGCACCGTGAGTTCGATCCCTAGTCAGGGAGAGATCCACATGGCGCAGCAGACCTCTCCTGTCTCGCCAGCTGCTCTCCTTAGCAGTGTATTTCATTCTATCTTGTTTTGCTCCCCACTCTGTTTCCCGTGAATCTTTTCACCCACCCCCAACCCCCATGCCTCGGGCTTGTACCCCAGCTCTTGTATACATAAATAAATTAAAAATCTTAAATATATGACCATATAATTTTGGCGGTATAACTTCATACCTCCATATGTGCACGTTTCACTCACCCTTCACTCAAACCCCCATGCCTACTGATGTCCTATTCTCTTCTCACTCCCCTTCATTCCCTCTGGTAACCAGTATACTTTTCAGAGTCTAAGACATAAGTCAAAATGACTCTTGTATAAAATAATATTAACAAGTGGCAATGATTTTCTATCAGTCATTTAAATCAATATTTCCTGAACTTCAGTCATTTGGATACTACCCTCTATAATTTTTGCCATTTTCACATTAACTCTTACAATATTTACTTAATATTTTAATTTTAATTTCCTTTTTTTTACATAATTTTATTTAAAAAGGCAATATTACATCATAATTCAATATTCTATTTAAGTTTCTGAACGTATACTCAAGTAAATATTAAAACAAAAATTTAATATTATATACTAATTACATATTATATACTACTAATATCTCACTTATCACACTGGGAAACAGTGATCTAGTTAGAGCCAAATACATGCTTGGACCTTTCTAAAACAAAATATTGGAATGACTTAAGAGAAAACTAGTTTTCATATTGAAATATTAATGATGTTCCTTTTTTGTTTTTTCTGGATTGCTGTCTCATAAAGTCTACTAAAAATTTAATTTACTTCTGTTATAATATTTGGTGTTTTAATACATGACAATAAAACCTAAATTTTGTTAACTACACATACAGACATAAATATATGTGTGTGTATAAAACAAAATTAATCAGAAAAGCTCACTTTGCCTCTCTGGGTGAACCATTCTTTATGATTCTAAAAGACACATTCCATTCTTTGAGACAAGTATTGCCCTCTTCAGGTCACAACACCTGTCACTATATGAAAAATAGTGAAATACCATGGCCTGAGGGAAACTGTAAAAGATATTCCATTTAGCCTCGTTTTTAAAAATGGATATCTTTAATGGGTAATTCCAGTTAGTACAGTTATTTTGAGAATCATACTAATTCTAATGGGTAGATCTGGACTTCTAGAGATATAGAATAAAATGACTGGTGAAGATAGTAATATATATTGTATATAACTATTACTTTCATATTTAAGTAACAGGATTTAAGTAGTGAGATAATCTGAGGCCATGTATTCTGTAGATTCCTGGAAAATAAGGCAACTGATGAAGAAATGCAGGAGAGGATGTTAGTTTCCATTCAAAACTGTGCAACTACTAAGTGAAAGGGAGTAACACTGCATTGATCTGTGATATCTAAAGTTAAATAAAATGGTCTTTCTGAGGTGATGGTGCACTGGTGAAATGGTGGTGGGAAAGGGGGATCACAATTAATGTCAAATATATATAAAAAATAAAAAAAACCTCTTTGTTTAAGTAGCAGCTGATGATATAATATCACTTGGATCTAGTAATATGTATTTGGGACAATGATATTTGGTGTCACTACCTCATCAATAATAAAAACAATGAGAGCTAATATTTAATAAGTGCTATACTTAGTTGGTACCATATGTCTTACTAATATCATATCATTTAATCCTCTTGAGATTATTTTCCCTTATTAAAAGATGAGGAAATGGAGTCTCTGAATGTGGAACAGTAATCATGTCCCGGTCAAATAACTAGAAAGCAGAATTATACGAAAACTCAGGCCCTTCAAAGATCAAGTTTGGGAGGATAAGAAGATGACAGCAGACAGAGGCACAAGGCTTGCTTCCTCCAATTAGTCATAACTAAATTGCAGGAAAACAAAGCTAATATCTTAAAGATAAATAGACAACTAAAGCATACAACAGAAGCAATGGTTGGGTGGAAAGCAGTTGGAAGAACTTAAACTGAACTGAGTTTGTGGCAATACCAGAATAGAATAGATTACCATAAGGAAGGGAAGCTGCAGCAAATCCCCTACAGCATTTGACTAAGGAGCACATGCCTACCTCTGTGCTCTATGGAGACCTGGTATTGCATTGGACAATGGGAAACACAGAATTGGCATCCAAGGCTGAGGGTACATTATTGGAGAATTACAGGAAAACTGTAGGAACACAGGGCTAACAACTACCAAGTAACTCCCAATATAGAACAAGGAGGCTGAAGCATCAGTCAGGTTACTTGTAGAGGCTATTATTTGCAGAATGAGTCTGCAATATTTTAAACATCTACTCTACCCCCACCTCAGCTCCCACCTGCCCTGGGGCCAAAGCTGAGTCAATAACTGAAGCTCTCAGTAATCAGAGTTTAAGCACCTGGAGCTTAACAGGAACCAACACCCCAGGGTAAGGTTCCATATTGGAAAGCAAGGAGAACACCCAATTTGCAGTCCTGTCTCAGTTACAGTCCATGCCCACTATTGCATCTAGTGCTCAGTCATGACTTAGAGGTTGAGATTAGCAGAGACTATATGAGATCTTTAGGATGAGCAGTTAGCCCAGAGGAGGGGGTCTCTTGCATCCTCACTACACAACTCTGATGCACAGTGCGGTAGGAAGCTTGAAGCTCTGCCATTCACTGGAGGGGGACCTTGTGGTGCCTACTGCCCCAGTTCCTTTGTAGCTATTATCCTGGCTTTGAACTAGTGCAAAGGCAGTCTGAAAGCTTATCCCTTCTATCACTTATAAAAACTAAAAACCAAGAGGCAGAACATATCATAAATGCTGGAGCAAATGACCAAGCTTTTCTTATGAAACATGATGCTACCCAAATGAATTCAGTTCCTTCTACTTTCTGAGGCAAACCCTTCTTCCGTGTTGGAAGGGAAATCTAAGCAGGATAAAGGACATGGCATCACACATGCAGTCTCTCTCCTGGTTCACAGGGAGGAAGGAGAGCTGTTCAAGGAGTCCAGTCTGGCTCTTAAGGATGATGAAGATAATTGGAGCAATTATTCAGTAAACTGCAGGAGCCTCATTAAATCAATGCCTCTAAACTTAAAGTTTCAGAATTTTGAAATAAGTAGTATATCATTCAGGCCATAAGTATTTATTCAGTACTTTATGGGAGTACAGAGTTCTGTATCAGCTCTGTACCCCTTCACCCACCCTTGGATTTGATTCAGCAATTCATGTAGTTGGGGCTGAAAAGAAACAGACAACATTTTCAGGACTCCATTTCAAAACTCCCTGCAGGGCTTTGACTGGCAGCTTACTACATTTCTTATGGCACATTTCACATCCCTGGGGTGTGCAAAACACTTGCACTAATGTAAAGTACAAGAACATCAAATAAAATGTTTATGGAGCTTTTTCCACTGCTGCTGCCTACAAAACTTTTCTCTGTGCCAAGATTCCCCAAAATAAACAGAGTGCTCTTTCTAATTAGAGTCAGCAAATAAGAAAATTTTGTTTGTATTTCCCATAAGGTCATAATACCATATTTTACAGGTACTCAGGTAATTTTAAGAAATATGCTATCATCTACTACAAAAGAACAGTCGATCAAAAGTAGCTGCTCAAAATAAATATAATAATGTGTAGCACCAGAAAACAGAATTGAAAGACAGATCTAGCTTCTGGACTCTGATCCACTACTAGTTCAGCTGACTAATCCTATGGAATAAAAAAGGCTCTGGGAAACAATTTCCTCATCTGTCACATAAGGATAATATCCACCCCAGAGGTCAGTTATGGGAATTAAATAAACACTACATATAAAGCACCTTATATTCTCTGGCACTTAGAAAGTACTCAACATATGCTAACGCCTTTCCCTTTTTGTGTCCCAAATAGTTACAATATACAGAACATTTACCTATTTAATGTTTTTTAAAAGACTTATTTATTTATGCATTTAGAGCTGGGGTACAGGCCAGAGGTGTGGGAGGTGAGAGGATTCACCAGAGACAGAGCAGGGAGCAGAACAGGCAGATCAACTGAAACACACTGCTGAGGGGAGCAGCGGGCTAGGCAGGAGAGGTCTGCTGCGCCATGTGAGTCCCCTCTCTGTCCGGGGATAGAACTTGCGCTGCTGTGCAGCAGGATGCTTCATAGTGTGGTGCTCAACCCGCTGTGCCATCGCCACCCCCACCCGGAGGCCCTACCTATTTAATTTCTAAAAGACAAATTAAATTTAAAGGGGAAAGGTCTTATATTTGTGTTATAGATGCATTTGGTCCAGAGTTGAAGTTTCTTTGCAGACACATCGATATCATGTATTCTACTCTTCAGAAAGAAAAAACATTTCAACAGTGACTACATTTTATGATTGTTATGAGCACTCGTAACAAAGTGACCGTTGGGCATCTACTAATTCTCATTTTAATTATGTTTACAACTTAATTTTTTTATTTGTGATAGTCTTCCAATTATTTTGTAAGCCTATCTTTTAAAAAAACTGTTCATAAGATAAAGTATAATGTGTAACTTAATCACGGATTAATAATGGGACAATAATAATTAGTAATGTTAACTAAAATATAGTGTTTATCACATGGCAATTTTAATATGTGCATTTTAATTATTTAATTCACCCAAAAATCCAAAGAGAAGGGTATTGTTATTTTACAGATGAGGAGATGGAGGCACAGAGAAGACACGAAATGCTCAAGATCTAGAGCAGAAGACACAAGGAGCAGGGAGAAAAGATAAAGTACCCATTGCTTTTTATAAAAATTTCCCCTTACTAAATTAAAAAATAAAATCTGAGGCTATATGGTACTTATGTTTGTTCCTTGAACTTGTTCAGGCTGTTGCTCTGTCAAGAATCTTCCATTTGTAATAATCTGAATTTGTTCCTTGTTGTCACAGGCTATTCTTTCCTGATAACTGGATAAAAACTTCAGAAAACAGAATCAGATACTATTTTTCTTTAATCACAATACAAATATTTAATTTTACAGGAAGGATCCTAGAGAGAGAGGGGGCCAGGTAGACTATGGGAAAGACTATGCAGGCTTTGACTGAGATGGTGGTGACATAAATATGAAGAGGTGTGAACCGTTCTCCTCAATCATGTACAGTGTTGTAAGGCAATGTCATCTCAATAAAAAAAAAATACAGTAAGGATCCTGAGCATTGAGTAATTTCTTAAGAATTATTCCCAAGACGCTTGGATTTATAAATAGTTTTTATATAAGAAAAAATTATGGGTACCGATATGTTACATTAAATGTGTTTCTGGTGCTGTGGGTTATAAAGGTAAATAAGATCTAATCCAGTATAGGATGAATGAGGTCCTTGATTTGGCATTATCAGCTATTAGATTTCCTGAAACATTTTGCTGGATAATATGGTCATATATGCACTATTTGGTAAATGACCCATTCTTCAATTCCAAGTATTCCTTAACAGCAACTGCCAGTCAGTGTCAAATCTGGCTTGAACACACTATAATTTCAATTAAGTGGCACATCATTTAAATATGCACATAAATAAATTGCATAGAAAAATTGTAGAAGGAGAGCAGAATGATCTAACAATAATGCACGTCAAACTTATGGTAAACACCTCTCATGACAAATTTTCCTGACAATCTTCCCTCTAGTGAAAAAATATATGGTAATATTTTTATTATGGATGTTTTTAATAATAAAATTTGATGTCAGAAACCTAGATATAAGAAGTAGAAAGAGTAATTGAGATAATTTGGGGAGGGATTCTTGTCTTACCACACTTTAATTTATTTTATATCCTCATTTGTCTTTTTACAATATAGAATTTCTCCCCTCAGGTATGGTCACCATAGTTTTCCCACCACCAAAGCACCTGGAGTCCTCCACAATAGTCCCTTGTTCTCTCCTTCCCTGTTGTTTTTTGCCCCCTCTTCCCTCTTGGGTGCGTTAAATCTATGGTCAGGTTTCAAGGATTGGTTTTAAAGTTTGTTTTTGTCTCACTCTTTGATTTCTATATATTCCACATATAAGTGAAACAATTGGTATTTATCTTTTTCATTCTAACTTACTTAGGATAATCCCTTCCAGTTTTATCCACGTTGCTAGCCATGGTATGAGTTTATCTTTTTTGATCACTAAGTAGTATTCCATTGTGTATGTGTATACACACACACACATCCCACATCTTCTCGGTCCATTCATCTGTTGTGGGGCATTTAGTTTGTTTTCAAGTCATGGCTGTTGTAAACAGTGCTGCTATAAACATAGTGAAGGTTTCCATTTGAATTGGTGTTTTCTTTAGGTAATACCTAGGAGTGGAATTCCTGGGTTATATGGTAGATCCAATTTTAGTGTTTTGAGGAATTGCCACACTTCTTTCTACAAGGGCTGGACAATCTACAGTTCCACCAACAGTATAAGAGGGTTCCTTTTTCTCCACACCACACTAGCACTTGTTGTTTATAGTCTTTTTGGTGTGGACTATTCTCACAGGTACGAAGTGGTATTTCATTGTGATTTTGATTTGCACTTCTCAGATAAGTATTGATGAACATATTTTCATATGTCTGCTACCCCCTGCATATCTTCTTTGGAGAAGTGCATATTAATTCTTCTGTAGATTTTTTATTTTTTATTTTTTTGAGTTGTATGAGCTCTTTGTAGATCTTTGATTTCAGCCCCTTGTCAGATGTATGATGTACAAATATTTTCTCCCATTCAGTAGGGTGTCTTTTCCTTTTGGTTACTATCTTTTTCACTATACAGATTTTTTTTGACTTATGTAGTCCCAGTTATTTATTTTCTCCTTTGTTTTCTTGCTGCTGGAGATGAGTTCACAAAGATGTTTCTTAGGTTTATTATGACATGGAATGTTTTGCCTATGTTTTCCCTGTACGTATTTTATGGTTTCAGGTCTTACATATAAGTCTTTTATCCATTTTGAGTTGATTTTCATGTCTGGTGTGAGATAGTGTATAGGTTCATTATTGTGCATGTAGCAATACAGTTTTCCTACCACCATTTATTGGAGAAGCTTCTTTGTAAGTGTATATACTTCACTCCTTTTCCAGTGTATATATTTCACTCTTATGTTGTAGATTAGTTGTCCATAAATATGGTCTTATTTCTGGACTCTCAATTCTAGTTCATTGGTCTATGTGTCTGTTTTTGTTTCAGTACCATACTGTTTTAATTATTGTGACTTTATAAAATAGTTTGAAGTCCAACAGTGTTACTTCCATTTCCTCCCCACCCCCATTTTTAGTCAAAGTATTTTGCCTCTTCAGAGTTTTTTGTGATGCCATATGAATTTCAGTAATCTTTGTCTTATTTCTTTGAAGAATGCCATTGGGATTTTCATTAGGGTTGCACTGAATCTTTAAATTGTTTTGAGTAGAATGGTTATTTTGACAAAGTTGATTCTTCCTACCCATGAGCAGAAACTATGTTTCCATTTCTTTGTATTTTCTTTTAATAATGTTTTATAGTTTTCCATATGATCCTTCACATCCTTTGTTAGGTTTATTATCAGGTATTTATTTTTTTTCTGATGAGATTGTAAATGGAATGGCTTTCTTAATTTCTTCTTTTAGTTAATTATTTGTATATAGGAAGGCAATTGCTTTTTAATGCTGATTTTATATCCTACAACTTTGCAGAACTGGTTTATTATTTTAATTAATTTTTCCATTGGAGTCTTTGGATTTCTCGCTCTGCATTATAGTATTACCTGAAAATATGATCGTTTTTCTTCTTCTTTCCCAATTTTGATTCTTTTTTAGCTTTCTCTTATATAACTGCACTCGCGAGGACTTCTAAAACTATGTTGAATAGTAATGGTGAGATCACCACACTGTAATAGGGTGCTGAATTTAAGTGTAAAGTGTATATTGCTATGGATTTTGGTCTTTTAGGATATATGGGGAGATTCTATACTTAAAATGCTCTTAATAAGTCAAAGTGTAGTGTGCAAGCTTGCCAGTGTCAGGCCATTTAAATTCAAAGAGTAAGCTTTGCCTTACAGAGGTTTCTGTCCTAGTTTGCTTTGGAAGAGTATATGAGATAGATGTGTCCTTCTCTTCTACTACCTAAATAACATGAACTCAGACCTGAGGACATGAAATCTGGTCCCATCTCTCTTCTGTGTAAGTCTCCCCAGATTCAAGTTGTGTGTGACCATGAGTAACATTGCTTTTGTGCTTCATGTTCCATAACTGTAAATTGGATGCTAATAGTACCTATCTTACAAGGTGATTGAGAAGATTTTGGCTAGCTGTCGGTAGATGATTGCTGTAACACACTGAGTTCAAATACTGACTTTACTATATACTGCACCTCTGACCTTGGGTAAAACATTGCATCATCATGAGCCACAAATTCTGCACCTTAAAAATGGGAGCAGTTTATATTTCAGGGTAGGTGTAAGGATAAAAAAAAAAGTATGAATATTCATTAACATTCATAAGTGTTAGTATTTTAAATTAAGCCCTAAAGGGTGTGTCTATTTTGTTTAAGCTTCTGTGCTAGAAACCAGTTATAGGTAACATGTAGATTTACAGGGTGCCTTGTGAATATCTTGAATAATGAAGAAGGTAGTTATTATATCACTGTATTAGTCATTGTTTTCTCAGATTCTTATTTCATGGTATTAATGGGCATCAAAAATAAATAATACCCTTCAAGTGGTTTGAGGATAAAGTTTGAGGATAAAGTGTATGGCATTTATTAGTTTTACCAGTTATCAAATGGCTTATTCCAATATTTTACCCACCAGTTATATCTGAATATAAAAATTATTTTCTTTCAAATCACTTTGTATCTGATTGATATGTAAATTATGTTTGAAAATCTCCTACTAGAAGGTATAGTATTTACAAATCATATAGATGTTAGCTATATATACAAAACCATACATGAAAAGAATAGCTTATATTGCTTTACATGTATAAATGTAATATATACGATAAAGAATAACACAAGAATCCAAGTAACCTTACTGAACTTAAAAGTGTCTTTCTAATTCTTCTTTTTTTAGAAAACCATAACCATTATTTTGACTTTTGTGTCTCTCATTATTTTAATTTTTATTAAAATAAAATTTAATTCTATTTAAATTTTATTTAAAATTTATTCTTTAAAAAATAAAATATATTTATTTTTATTAAAATTAAATTCTATTTAAATTCACATTTGTATATGTGTCTAAATATACCTCACAAACTTGCAAGTAAGAAGATGTTTTATCTCTGTACTTCTCTGTAGGTCTGAGAATATACCAACCATAACCAAAGAACAAGTCCTTTACACATCTTGGTTATATCTACTTAAGAAAGTCCCTTATCTTCTCAGAGACTCAGTTTCTCATCTATGAAATGGGAATAAACTATTAACTTCATGAGGAATATTTTAAGCATTCATTGAATATTCAGTGAATATTTTAATCATTTAAAGCACTTAAAATATTTTCTCTACAGTGCACAATCACTATAGCTGTTCACAAAATATTTAGACCATTCCTTTTCAGTGTTTTGAAATATTCCAGAAGGTCCCCATCACACAAAATTATTAAATTTGATGTGTCCAGTTGCTGCTATTGCATTACTCAAATAACCAATGCTTTGCAAGGACCTTCATGGATGATAATCTAACTTAGCTTAAACTCTTGCATAGTTTCCGAGAATACTCAATAGACCACTCACAAAAATAGAATTGAACAGGTTCCTGCAAAGCACCAAGGCATGATGGATAACGTCTAATATACAAAACCCTTAAAAGGAAAATTATTTAAGTCTTTGATCTCATCAGGAGGAGATCAAACATATGTATGTTTTATCAATCTATCTGTGTGTCTAACTATCTAATCTCCAATTCCTGGACCATCCATCCATCCATCCATCTATCCATCCATCCATCCAATCTTTCTGTCAATATATCCCCCAAATCAACAGCTTCTAATTAGCATTATAGACCCTAAACAGTTCAGCAAAAGACTATAGAGAATGAATGCCCTCTACAGGACTCATATCTCAGGTATTTGTCCATAAGTGATTCAGAAAGTCACAGTAACACATGAAAAAGCACATGGAATTATTTTAGAACAATTTTACCAAACAGCAATAGGCTCATGAACCTGGAAGGGAACACCTGCAATCATCTAGAAATAGGAGGAAAGGAATGGAGTTTTTACTCAAATAGAAAAAAAAAATCACATTTAAATAGATATAAGGTTTCTAAATTGTCATGAAGAAATAAACATTGTCTGTAAAGCACTGCAGAGTACACTTTTAGTAAAATTGACTAGCATGTCTAGAAATAACAAGGATACCTTTTCATAAAATAGAAGACTTTAGTCAGACATTGCCACCATAATGTTGCCTCTGAACTTTTAGGTCAAATTATATTATGGTTTCTTGCAGGTACAAAATTCTATCAAAATATCATGAAATTATATCATGTAAAAATATCAGCAATAAATAGCACAACGAGGGAAAAACTAACATTTAAAGAAAATACCTTCCATTTTCCCTGAACGCAAGTAATAGTTTCTATTGTATCATATTTTTATAGTTTCTTTGATAGAAAAGTGAGATTAGGAGTAAAACCCTTCTTTGAAACACATGGTCACTGGACAGTATTTTTCTCTTGAAATAAGGTTATCTCCTGACTTTCTGTTCTCTTCATCTTGCTGTTCTCATATAAATCTTACTTTCATCCTGAAATGCAACCAATTTCAGTATGAAGACCTCAGTTACAAATTATCTATGACTGAAATTATTATACTGGAAAAATGAAGCTCAAACTAGTGTGCTGAATCATGGAATGAAGAAAGCATTGAAAAGCTCTGCTCTTTGAGTTTTTATTATCTTAAAGCCTGATTTACCCAACTGCTTCATTCAAGGAAAATATGAAATGATTCAAAAGCTAAAGGTGCAAGGTGCATAATTATGTGTTAAAGATGGGTCAAATATACTTTTTTTAAAGAAAAAATATATTATACTTTGAAAAAGTTAATGTATTTTCAATATACATATATAAATATAAATACAAAATAAAATATTTTCAATAATATTTGATTGAGTAAATGAATAAGTGAGTCTATCAATAACCTATCTCAAAAAGCATTGCACACTTCTAGTGTAAAAAACTTGTTGTGAGAGTGACAATAATGAGAATTAAAATCCAAGGACATTCTTTGGGCAAATGAATAATAATCAGAATTTCCCCACTGCAAAACTTCAGTGTTCCTGTGGTATCCTTTTACTTTTCTCACAACATGTACTTTTTATTTATAAATATAATATGAAGTGGACATCTTATTTGGAATTTTGAAAAATTTTTTATTTTAGTTTCCATTCCCATTTGATGAGTTAGCCTTCTGTTCCTCATTAACTGGTTAAGTTACATTATTTTTAATATATTAAATTATGTATAATAGAAACTAAAGGCATTAGAAATGAAGAAATATATGTGCATATGTTGTGTATATATGCACACACATATATGAGCTATTCTGTCCTAAGGTTCAACTTAATAGTTCCAGTAGTACTTTGCCATTGTAGCTTAAGCATATTTTTAAAATGATAGGGTTATATTACCTTTTATACACTTCTTTTTCAAAACTTTCTTTCCATTTTGGTTTTTGGTCCTCCATTGCATTTTTGACCCAGCTATACAAGTGGTTTAGGATATTTACTGCCATGTCATTGTTTGGCAAAAATTAATGCTTTCATAGTGATTAGTTTCCTTAATGAATACACCATAACTGTACTTTTATTAGTCTTTTAATAATATTTTTTTCTTTTTTATGTAAGTTTACACTTTCTTTGTGCTGGTTTCCATAGAATTACTAAGAGATCTAAGAGTATATTTTTGTTTCTTTTGCAAATAAGACTCTTTTAAAACATCTATTTTCCAATTAGGTTTAAGGTACACTATAGGTATGCTATTGATTTTCTAAATTCAAAACACACTGAATTTTTATTTTCTTGTCCTCTAAAAGCTTACAATACATCTACAAAAATTAAAACTGTGTCTTCTTCAAATATTTATAATTCTTATTTCCATTAAAAGTCTAATCACACAGTTGAGGAAGTGATGAAACTATAAAGGATATAAAGGTCTATATTCCAATAGAAGCAGACTTTTAAAAATTTTTGTTACAGATGTGAGTTCAAACTCCTTTGTGGATCTCAAGCCTATAGAACTCTGCTGAGTTGAATTCCTATTTTACTTTCTTCTCCAAATATGTCATACTTGTTTTGTTCCTTCAAACATGTGGTCTTTTGAGAAAACAAGCAGACATCATTGTTTCTTTTCATCTTCACTATAAATATTGCTCAGTCCAGAGCTAGTCTTATAGCTAACACTTTACTCTTTCTTTTGGGAAAAAAAACAAAACAAAACAAAACAAAAAAACTCAAACAATACCCATTGCTCAAAATTATTCAGTCCTTAGAGGATAAAACAATTTGCAACTTCCTTCCTTTTATTTTGTGTTGATTCTCAAAAATCATAATATATGGCAAATCTTTGAAAAAAAGTTATTCTTCTAAAAAATTAACTTTCATTCATTTTTTCCCTGAAAGTTTATGTATTACCATAACCATTTTTCTTGAGTGCCTTTTAAGAATTGAGCACCATGGTAATGAATTAGAAAAAAATGCTGAAGTAATGCAAGAACATGCTCCCATATCATGAATACACAAGAGAAAGAGAATATGGAATCTGGAGTCACTAGACTTTATAGAGGTGGCCCTTGAAGAATGAGTAACATCTAAGGAGGAAGATAGAAGGGCTCTGTGCTCCAGGTTAGGAATACCTTCTTAGAGAAATAGCAGGTGATACAGGAAAGCTCAAGGAAAATATAACCTCTCCAACCCCGCTGAACTCTAGCCTCACCTGTACCACTTTTATGGTAAATAGTTTAGATTTATTTTCACTAAAAAATAAAGCTATTTAAAAACTATATGGATAAGAAAATTGAAAAAGTCCTCTATTGTTTCTTAATATTAGACTATAGTCGAAAAAGGGGAGAAAATAATAAACCACTGGCATATTAAAATCTAAAATGACTATAAAATTAAGGGTTCACAGATCACAAGGTGTCTTTATTTAAGTACCAAGTCTTCTTGTTTAAGATCCTGTATCAACCGATTTAAATCTGTAAAATAAACATGCAATTTGTTAGACACTGTGGATTTGTGAAATCATAGGATTATGTCTTTAACTTTATTCATAAGGGATTAGTTGGAATAAATTTTAAAATTTATTTTAAGGAGGTATTTTCAGAATTAAATGGTTTACAAAGATTCAGGGTAAAGAAATTCACCTCAGGAATCACCTTAGGGCAAGCTTCTATCATTTACCATTGACAACTGACTTCTAAACAACAAATATTATTCCATTTTTAAATTTGTTATGAAAAAGGTCTAACATGCACAATCTGTGTATCTTCAACTGCACTATAATATATTCATAATCTATTCAAATTAGAAAACACAAATAATACATCTAAGTAGAGATTTCACTTTGGGAGGTACAGAGAAATTAGTAAATTAATATAGAAGTTGATTAGTGAAAGATACCCTATTGACCTGAATGACTTTACCTGCTGAGCAGTTTATACACAGTAACTAATTACAGACAGGGGAAACCTTATGACTTGCATATTCTTTCTTCCTCCTAATATGTTATTCATAAAACCTTTCAAAACAATGTGATATCTTTTTGGATAGACATGGGACCACAATAATCCAGACATATGGCTGAAGAGAAATGAACTCATATTTTATATCACACGAAAAAGGGTCATATTTTAAGTTTTATCGTAAAACAAAGAGAAATCAAGAATTAAAGGAATAGACAAAAATTTTACATGCAACTATTCTGCTCTATTTTGATTCCTTTACATGCAGTCTTCTATTTCACTTTTCTTCTAGAATTAGCTGGGGTATATTTGATGTGCAGAGGACAAGTATAACTTTAAATAAGAAGTTCTAAAAAGTGTGGTCTGCAGGTTTCTGGAGTCCCTGAGATGCTACCAGGGGGGACTTTGAAGTCAAAACTACTATTATAATATATTAAGATGTTACTTGCTTTGTTATTGTGTTGGCACGTTGCACTGAGCACAAACAACAATGGGTAAACTGGTGGTGACTTAAGGCAGTGACACTCACACTAAGTCATTAAATTCTTCCTTTTCCTTATACTTCTGTTACAAAATAAGTCAGTTTAACACAAGAACTTCCATTATTAAACAGTAAAATTTTTATTAATCTTATAAGGCTTGTTCTTTGGGTATGTCTTTTTCAATGTTCTGTTTGACAAAGGGCAAATAGGCCATTCTGCTGTGTATTGAAGTAAGAGGGTTGTTTGCAAGAAGGCACTTAGAGCATTGTTTAAATGCAAGCTGACTTCCTGATGAGATCAGTGATGATACTAATTGATATGGATTGATTTTCAAATATTGACTAATGAAATGTTTGGAAGATTGTCCAAAAGACTTGATACTTCAAAACCATATGAGGGTAAATACCTAAAGTGCCAAATAAACCAATGGATTTTAATGGATATTAATATAGCAATGGATTTTATTTTATTTTTTATTTTTTTAGCAATGGATTTTAATATAGCAATGTATAAAACATTCATTGATACTGTTTCAGATTTCATGAGATCGATCTTTTAAAAACTACATTTGTCGATTTTAAGATAATGAATGTAAACAGGTTTTGAGGCCAATACAGGAATAAAAGGAAGGCTATTCTTTTAAAATTCCTGTGCAAATGATTACAATGTGTTTATCATTTGGAATTTCAGACCCAGTATCTACAAAGAATCTCAACTTGCCCAGGCTGCTGACTCTGTCATGACCAAGTTTCTCATCTTGGTAAAACGAGAATAACACCAAAACCTCCCTCCATTTTATTGTGAGGATTAAATGAAGTCATCTTTGTTAAGTACTAGAACACAATTCCTGTCACTGTGTTTTTTTATGTTGTTATAGTTTTGAGGATAGCTCCCTCTTTGATTTCATAGTTAGAAAATGTGAGTAGTACCTTTTATATTTTTGGAAATTTTCAGATTTCTTTATAAACATGGTGGGGCAACATAATTCAAATATTCTTTTACATTACACATGAAATTTTAGGAAAAAAAATACTTAAGGCAAAATTTGCATTGGTTTGTGCTAAGATATACAAAGATTTTCTCTTCTTGTCTTTAGGAAGGATGATGTTTTTCTAACATTTGCAATAGTCTTATGATTGAGAATTATTTTTGATCGGAGTCCTTAATGAATAAACTCCACAAAAAAGTTACTATCTGCTGACACATTGATTTGTACTTCAGTGTAATTAAAGGATTTAATTTAAGACACTGAATAACCTGTTTTTTGACACAAGCCAGTAGGTAAGGATTCCAGTATTAATCAAAGAGAATGGGATTAGTTCTTATGGGACCAGGCTGTGATTTGGGAGGTTCTTATTAGTAATCTTTCAGTTACTTGTAGTAATCGTTGATCTTCATAACAAATCTAAAAGGTAGGTATATTATTTCCATTTTACGTATAAGGAAACTAATTTTCATAGAAACATAAATAACTTTTCTAAGATGGTGAGGGAAACTAAATAACAACAACAACAACAACAAAAAATAAAGTATTTTGGCCCAAGGGAAGAAGAGACAGCAAGTTTCAAATATCATATTTAGAACACTTGAAATGTGCAAAGTACTGATGTTCATTTGTACTCTAAGACCAAAAAGAAAATGGTGCATTTAAAGTATTATATAGAATAAATTATGAGAAGCAATTCTACTTGATTGTTAAAACACTATATGTGTGTCTATAAAATTCCAACACAATTGCCAGTTATGTGTATTCAAAGGAAAAAGCTAAACTACTAATTTTATATAATGTAGAAAAAATAATCACTTAGTTGAGTAATAATTTCACTTTTCACTTTTGAGTTTTCCTCATTCCTCATATATAGTTATAGTCTAGAAAATTAAATGTACCAATGTGGGCACTAACAACACTGAGAGTCTAAGAATTGGTTTAAACCTAACTTCATTTTATTCTTATGTCCTTCAAAAGCATTTATAAGAATGCATTAGGTAGAAGTAAAATTTAAACCATGTGAAGTGTTATTTTTGATAATTTTAGGATTATTCAGCACATGATAAGTTCAAAAAGTTTATCATTAGGTTCTAAATGATAACAATCAAAACTCTTAGAATGGGACAGAAAGCTGGATCCATTTCTGTTCTACATTTAAAATTTGATTTTCTAAATATGAAACTCAAAATTTAATAGCAAATAATGTTAGTGAGATAAACTTCAATAAGTACCTCTTTTTTTGGATGTTTACAATTTTGTTGGAAAATAAAGAAACAAAAATCAAAACTTTATACCTGTGAAGTGATTATAAAAATCATAACAACAGGGTAATCTCAGTTATTATTCTTCAGTAGTTATTTATTAATATTAAGAAAATTAGATTTTTTACAAATTTTTTTAGAAAAAAAATCAATGATTGACTTTTTTGGCAAGTCTTAAGAAAGGTAGGAATAAATATGATGACCTTAAAAGATCTTGAAATTTTTAATCTATTTTTGAAATTTGTAAGCTGCTTTTTTATCATTAAAATAATTATATGAGCAAAGAGTTAAAAAATTAAATGAGCAAAAAGTATTAAAAGTTTATATAAAAAGAAAGTATTTGGATTTTGACTGTGAGGATCTACCAACCTTTGAAAGCTAACCTTAGAACAGAGGCTTCCAGAGGGGAGGGGAAAGAGTGAGAACCGGTTGGAGAGAAAGCACAATGGAATATGGTAGAGGACTTTGGGTACCTTTGTGGGGAAGAACCTGTACTTCCAAAACAAAAATAATGATATAAACCAATGGTATTACAATAACAGAAGTATTTTAAAAGTACCAAATTTAGAAAGATACAGTTAGAAAAATAAAGAGAAATGAATCCAGAATTTCTCACATTTGAAGAAGCATAGTATGTATACCTTGAAAGAAGAAAGAGCTAATAGAAATAACTTTAAAACTCTAATTTATGTCATAAGACTCAAGAGTCTCTTTGTGTCTCACACTATACTTTTGAAACCTTAAAAATGTTCTCAACAGTCAAGCTGATTTTATATAGTGAAATTTACAATGGGAAATTGCATATTATGTCTTTAAATGCTTTCATGACTTAACTAATGGATTATTTTTTTTCCCCTTTTGTGGAACTTTTAGTCTGAAAATTTCTTTCAGTGAAAATTTTATTCTGACTGAAAATTTAATGGTGGTATTTATTCTAAGTTTCCAGACCACAAATTTTGGCATTCCTATGAAATATGTTATAAGACTTTTGGTTCTGGCTTTATATTTAGCTTTTTTAGTTGACTTAAGTGACTGTATTAGTTGTTAACAATGAAGCTTAATTCATATCAGGTGAACTAGGGACTACATCTGGGGTCCATTATGACCTGATGCTGCATGATTTGTTTCAACAAGGAAAGGAAAAAACATTGTAACCACAGTTCTGATTCAGAAATAATTCTGAATTCAGTTGTTCTGTAGTATCTTGGACCTTATCCATTTATCAGTTATTACAAATCTTCCTCCTACCTCTTGCTCTCCCAATTTGAAATAAGCAGAATGTGTTTCTATCAATTCTATGTATTTGAATTTGCATATGCCACTCAAAAGCATTTTGCTTTGCATTTGCAAACTTCAAGTTCATTTTTGTTCAAATAATGTGTCTTATGAAGAATTACATGGAGAACATTTTGTGTTAATAGTCATTTAAATTATTTACTGGCTTTTTTCAGTTCCCTGGAAAACACTAAGGGTCTCACAATTTGTCTGGCTTGTTTGACTTTGGCACAGCTGGATTTGGAAAATCGTGTTGGAATATGAAACCAAAGCATCAAAATTTGTGAAAGCAGAGTGTTATCCCAAAAGTATCAAGCAGCCAAATGGTACCAGTTTCAAAATAGTGCCAGAGTGTTTTTTTTCAGAAAGACAGTTTCTGTTTTAAGCTCCTGATTTTTGTCCAACATCTATAGTTGATCTACGTGTCTCAGAAAAAAACAAAGAGCCAGCAGCATCTGAAGCTTTTATCTTTTACTTCCTTTGGAAAGCCATTTGATGTTTCTGTTGCAATTTCCTAATTTTATTGGAATATTTAATTTTATTAAATCACTTATTGATCAGACATGGTGGGGGAAGAGTAATACTTTATAAAATACTACATATGCTTCAGGCAAATGATATAGTACAATTTATGTATAAACACAAATCTACAAAATCATAGACTAGGTTTAAGCTGAATATTACTTATTCATTCCACTTTACATTCTACTTTTATTTTTTGAACTTGGAAGACACTTAATGAATGTATAAACATTGAATGCTTATATTTTCCCCTAAGAATCCCAATTTTCAGTAAGCATATCTTTATATGAATGCACAAAACTACTGTAAACCGCATATACAGTACAATATTAAAGAAAATATACAATAGAAAACTTTGTGAATGATTGTGTAGAAGGCAGTGCATTTGAACCAATCTTAGATCTTTTTTGCTACCTACTATATGTTAAAAACCCTAATTCTCCTCACTACCAAAGTATGAGCAAGTTGAAAGCTGGGGTTTAACAAACTTGCTCATCTTTATATGTCCAGTAGAGACTCTGTATGCATTAAGTGCTCAATTCATGTTCACTGGTGGTATAAGTGAATAAATACTACATATTTTTATGTCAGTGAACTTCAAATTTATTTTGTTTCTCATGATTTTCATGAGTTAAGTTAGCCCAGAATGTGAAATTTGATCTATATGATTCCATATGACAGCTTCCTCATTTAAAATTGTCACATGCAAACTCTATCTAGGAAAAGGTATATAAGGAATTTGTCCAAAGGAAAGTATATTTCAAAACTTGAGAAATATCAACAGTCAGGTAACATGTTTAGCCTGTGGTTAAATACTTGGTATTGTGTCTCTTAAAAATCAAAAGCTATATTATGTATATGTTTTTCAAGTGACATTTGAATAAAAGTGGAAAAGGCATCTAAAGAGAAAAAGGGCACTTATGGACTTAGAGAAACCTCTCAGGTTTGATAATAACATTTGAATCATCTAAATTCATACCTATTATCACTAATGTGAACACTGATGCTGCCACTGAATCTTATACAAATATTCAGATTTTTGTTTTCCTCATCATTCTGAAGGTTATCTCCCTGGTTGCTCTGAAAAATCAGGTGACAACCATTTCCCATGATGCTTTAAGGGCTGTCAAACTGTCCATCAAGCTGTCACCTGACCAATCGTTCCCATGGTTCTCTTAGACTTCTAGTATGATAAATTGAAAGGCACTATTATCTGTCTGTTGTGAAGAGGAACTGTTTAGGCTTTGATAAGATATCACTATTCCCAGGTGAGAGGCGGCTGACAGCACATCAAGGCAAAACAACATGTAGAAACACTGAACAGGGGAGCACAGGTTTACAAACATCTGTTGTCATTATTTATTACTTTTCTTTGGGTTTAAGTTTCTGACTCATCCTTAGAAAATTCAAGAACAGATATTTCACTTTCTAGTTTGCAAATAACAATTGCTGCTCTTTTTAACTTGGGTGAAGAGTCTGAAAAATTGAAAGGAACAAGGCTTTCCAACAGGTTCTGTGACCCACTGATGCTGCCATTTACTTCAAGAAAAACACTATTTTAGAATAAATGTATTTTTTTGTAACAAATTGAATTTGGGGGTTAAAGGTTAATATATCAATTACTGAAGTCTGAGAGGTCATTGTTAATATGCCAATCTACAAAAACATGATTTAACCATTTAATAATGGTTGTTAATAATAATAGTTGGTATGCTAGTTATCTTTTAGTATTAATGATAAGATTAATTAGTCCAACATTTCATAAGAAATAAGGTTTGTGACATTATTATCAGCTTCTTTTTTAATCTGTTCTAAGTTATGCCTATATAAATACAAGAACTTGAATTTCTATAGCAAAAAAATATAGAAGAAAAAAATATTGCCCTTGATGGAGCCATCAACATTATACTCAGGGTTGGGATAAAGAAACCTGTTCCTAAAGGCAGAGGAAGGCTGTGAGGTGAAGTTTGTTTGAAGTATTCTTACTGGGAAGTGAGGTATGTAATTAAAGCTATAGAAACAACTTTACATTTAGGATTTAATTCTTTAAACTATTCAAATAGGTGGCAATAGGAACTTAGGCATTAAAAGCTGGTTTCTTGAATCCTTACAACATGTAAACATTTTATTCTTTAGAAGTTGCTCTTTTTTTTTCATGATTTGTGCTTTTCTCTTCTTTCCCTGCTACCTTAATGAGAGGTGATGACAGGTTTTCTATGTGCTCTGTGCACTTACATGCTATCATTATATGATCAGCTGAATGTACCCTTTGGAGATCACTCAATGAAAATAATCTGTTGTTATTTATTGTAGTTTTTAGCAGAATATAAGTGCTGTAGTTGGTTGCTAACATCACCACCTTGTGTACAAATATTTTTTTGCATGCAGTTTCCAACGTCATTAAGCAGTATTGTAATTTCATTAAATAGTAACGTGGCTTTTGATTACAAACATTAAAATAATTTTGTAATGTAAAATCTGGAAAAATAAGTCATGTAAAATAAACTCATATACATTCAGTCTTTGGTAATTACTTAACCACCTAACACTCCCCTGCATTCATATGAGAAGTAAAAATGCCCCAGCAGCCTCGAGAACTGATGATCTGTCAGTGACAACCTATAGCAATATAGCCAAAGAATTTAAAGCAAACAGGAAAGGAAAAAATTCATGTCCTGAATATTCATAATAAACAACCCTACACAACACAGCCAGTGCCTAGAATATCTAGTGAATCTCTAAGAAATCTTTTCCCCAGTGCATTTTTAGCTCACTCAAAAAGCTAATATTGGAAAGCTTTACTTACTTGAAAGTAACATTTTTTCTCTATCCACAAGTGAAGAGACACTCTTGATGAGGTTCTGAATATCAAACTTCTTTTTCTAGTGGTCTCCAACATGTCAGAATCCCTCAGCAAGTTTTATAATTTTCAATAGTCCTTGGAGATCAAAGAAATAAGTTGACTGGATTCCATTAATCTTCCAAAAAGACATTCCTTGTGGTCTAATGAAGGTCTATTCCTTGTAGTATCTAGAGGGGAAAAGACCAGAATATACAATAACTTCAGAGTGGGTCCCAAAGGAAACAAACAAATATGTTCCCTAGTACTCACTCTCTCTAACAAAAATTCCAACCCATTTCTAGAAAAACACAATTTCACATTTGGGTTTTGTGTTTCTTTCTCATTCAATCTCTTTCATTTAAAATTTTCTAATTCACACAGTAGTTAAATAAGAACTATAACACATTGTTAAAAATAAAATATATTTCTTTCACTTCTAGAGTTTTCCTACATAAAGATAAAATTTTACTATATGATAAGAACTTTAAATGTTCCTAACAACATAAAACAAAGCATAACAACCTAAATTTGGTGTGTGTGGTGTGCGTATGTGTGCATGCCTGTCTGTATGTATGTCTTTCTGTGAAAAACTGGGGTATTTTCACTTAACAAGACTAATATATCTTGTCATGTTAACTAATGATTCACTTTATTCTAGTCTTGACTACTGTAGGTTCTTCTAATAAAAGATTAAGAAAATCTTGTAAAAGTAGATAGCTTTGAACAAAGGTATTTTGGGGCATCTTATACTGATAATTTCTTTGTACAGCAGCAAAATCTCAAATTGAGGCTAGAATTTCAGCCCTTTTTATAAGAAAAACTTCCCATCTAGTCTCTGGTTTCTGGCTATTATTTATACATAGGAGGGTTATTTTAAAAGGAGACAGATCTTCTTATTTCTCTTGATTTTTCCTTGTAGTATGTTAATAGTATATATATATATATATATATATAGCACATCTTGTGGTTTTCAAGGTACAAAAATGACAAAAATGACTCCTTTTGTGTCAGTAGCCATCCTATGAGATTGGCAGGGAAGGTGCCCATTTCATAGGTGAGCAAATTGCTCACAATCATGTGGGTGTTGGTGGTAGAGTTGGTAAAAAAAAAACTCAGGTTTTCTGATTCTTTCAATGCTATGTCCTGGACTCTCTGGCACACCATTCTTGTCTTTAGAGACAAGAATAAAATTCCACACTTGATCTTAGTCAAAAGGCCGAGAAGTGATAAGAATAAAATTTTATTGACATCAATATTAGCAGTTAAGGCCAATTTGGTAGATGTTCCCCCAGTTTGTAGATGTCTATCCATGTAGGATATTATGCTGAGACATCCCTCTGGGGTCATGCTGTCAAACACAGAAGTCGTTTCACTCCTTCTGTTCCTATATTAGAATCAAACACACAGTCATTTGGGGAGAGTGTTTTAGTTAACTGTGACAGCAAACGAGTATGTGCACATCTATATGGATGATAAATATTGAGAACCTGTGAGAATGTTAATGATTTTTAAAAGCATAAAACATAAGTGTTTTGAAGTGTACCAGAAAAGAAATACAGATCTATAGTCCTTTTCTTACAGATATTATTTTAGAAGACATTAGATTCCCATCCTTGTGTCACTGAATTAATAGTGAACAGTTATTTCAAGTGTTTAATGTTTAAAAGAGGCCAATTACTTTTTTTTTTAATGGGTAAGGTGAACTTGCAAATGCTCCAAAAATGTTTGGAGAATGTTCCATTTATGCTGTGTCTTCCTATGTCAAGCAAAGCGCTGAGCTGAATAAAACTTTAGTGTTAAGCTTACAGATTCACGAAACTGTTTATTTTGATTAGTCTCTTGTATATGTAAAAACCTACAAAAGAAAAACAATGTTTCTGCACTTTAATAAAGATGATTTTTTGAGATGATAAAAATAGACAAAATAGCATGTATTTTTAAAATTCTCGTTTTAATTTTGCAACTTATGCAAAAGACTAAGCAAATACTACCTGGGAAAAATTTCTTAAATTTTCCAAAAGTTTAAGAGCTAGAAACAGATTTCTGTAGGACAAAGTAGAACTAAACGGTCTCAGGCAAATATTAAATTGTTAAGAAAATGTTGTTCGAATAAAGATGAAATTAATAAACCTATCACTACCTAGGAAAAAAGTATACAGTGGAATCTGACCTAAGTTAACTTTTCCCCCAAACTAAAAAATCATAACAATAAACTTCTTTACACGAACAACTTTGTGCATTGAAGGAGGCGGCTGTCTCATTTCTTCCCCTGCATCAAGCCAAAGAAATGAAGGCAGAAAAATCATTCTTCTCTTTTGGCCTCCTGTGTAAAATTTCTTTTCTTATCGTCCCATCTAGTCATATCTTTCTGCAGTTTGAATTACCCTCTTTTCCTCAGACTGGTAAGGCAGTGAAAGGATGTTTGTTCTGCTAATTAACTTTATTACCCTGATAACTCCCTGCAGCCTTTGACGAAAACAATTACCGTTACTCCTTTTTCTCCCCCCACTGGCGGAGAAAAAAAAAGGAAAATGAAAAAAAAAAAAAAAAAAAGACTATTAATTAGAAACGAGGCCCAGGTCCCTGCCATGTTATCCTGCCACGTTCCCAGGCCCTCGAGCAGGATAGCATTACATTGTCAGTAGTAATTTAGCTCTCATCTGTCTCTGCTAATTATTGTCACATTCATCAAATTCATCAACAAAAGTGCTCTCAGAAGGATTGCATATTTGCAGTTAATACAGCATAAACTGGTATTACCCATCACCACATTTGTGATGATGAGAGGGACACAACTTATTCATCCCTAATTAGAGCAAGCTGGGTAATTAATTATGCATTCCGCCTTATTACTTCTGAGTTCCCAGATATTGTTTGTCTAAAAAGGGGGAGAAAGCAGGAGAGAGAAGCCTGAAAATGCAAAAAAAAAAAAAAAAAGGGTGATGTGTTTTGTCACATGCGCTATGCCATAATTCCCACCTGACAAACTAGCTGAATCAGTGGAAAATTGCGAGTTGTCAGCAGCAGAATAAACTGCTGTAATAGCTGATTAATGATCAGCACCTGTGACAGGTGCTGTACGGGACTGTAAACTTGGTTTGATTAACAGTCACTGGACGAATAAATATTAGTGACAGTCAGCGGAGAGCAAGTTTGCTTGTTTTCTTCCCTGTTAACAAATCGCACGCATTAAAGTTATTGATATTTCTGTCTGAGACACACTATTTTTTTGTAGTTATCTGGCAACATTGGCAGTATGTTATAATAGATCATGTTTGTTTCTGTTCTGTTATTTTATTTCAGAAATAAAATTGTATTTTGACAAGATGACCTGTAGGGGTTTAAATCTACCAGGTGTGGAAGAAAAGACTAAAAAAATAACAGGAGGCAAACTAGGTTTAATTTATGCTCACCTGCTAGGAATCGTTATATACGTACATGTACACATACATATTCACTTTATCCATTTACATGTATGTATAATACACATAATATAATAAGTATAATACATGTCATGTAATACAATATAAATGAACATGTAGTATAATGTAAATGAACATGTTAAGTAATGTTCATGCTAAGAAAATGCAGACTACAAACTTAGGGTATGTGAGGTATGCTAGTGTTTTAAATTTTAAGATGAATTTTTTTTCTTCTGAGAATTGGATATTTTCCCTGAAAGTATTGGCAGTGTGAGTTCCTCCAACCCAGTGTCTCAGTCCTGAATGGGAGACCATCTTCCTGAGGAGCTATTCAAAATTGCTGTCAGATTGACTGTTTCCACTGAGGTGACCACTTACAGCAAGAGGTGACTGGTCAGGAGTTAATTAACCTGTCTGAACTGACTGATTATTAATCAAGAGTCAAGTTTTCTGTATAGGCAAGCAAAGTGTCAACAATAGAAAGCACCCAGACTGTCTTTTTTCCCTTTTATTTATAGCCCTAGTAAAGACAGTCATTTGCCTTCATTGTAGTAGTTTTTGATTAGAATGGTAAAGATTGTGGATTTTGGGGTACTAAAGACCTGGTTTTAAAGTATGGCCCTGTAAACTAGCCATCAGAGTTTGGCAAGTTACTCTGATTTTTCAGTCAACTGTAAAACGGAGCATTTCCAAACTACATTATAGTCTTATTTTGAGGATTAAATAAGAGAATGTATATAAAACAACCTAGTCCAATACCAAGCATAGAAAGAGCTCAATGATTAACAATTTAGTTATTAACACAACTGTTTGAGATTTGAATAAACAAATTACCTCAAATCTGTTTCATACACACAAAGTACTTATTTTTAATAATAGATTTTTCCTCTGCACACTCCAAAATAATAACAAAAATTAGAAAGAAAACTTTATGTTTACTTATACCTGAATTTGAAAACTAAGAAAAGATTTGTGATATCCTTGGGTAATAGATATCCCAAGGAACTATTCTGATTTGTTCAGATCTTTTTGGGGAACAAAACTTGGAATTGATGGAGTAGGGTAGAGACTAAAGGAATACAGACTGTTCCCCCTACATTTCTCAGGCATTGTAGATACAGACCTGAGTAATGCCCACTTAGCACAATTCCATACGCTGGTGGAGTTTAGATACTAACATTGAAGCATAAACAACAAAAATAAAACCAGAGTATGTTCATTTTGATAATTTGTTATAATCTATTTTGATATTAGTTGTCTAAAAGAGAAAGTACATAGAGAGGCAGTATATTGAAATTATCATACTTTTTTGACACAGTCTTTAGAAGTAATAAAATTGACATATTCCTCTTTTATATGTCTAACATGTGTCTTTTCAGTCATATTTAATCAATATCTAAAGTCAATTTATCGAGACAGAAAACAAAAGTAAAGGATGCTTAGAATTTCTGTTGTATGTAGATTGATCCTAAGAACATTCTGGAAGTAGTTTCCATGATGAATCACAGTGATTTAATTATTTTTCTTTTAATAGTGGTTTCAATACACTTAAATTAAGAAAATGGTGTCTCTTATACAACACTCAGAAAAGAACTAGCAATATTTTAAAAGGAAGTATTTCATTCTTGTTTCCTCATCAAAGAAGTGGTACTCAACTGCCATACATTGGAATAACCCCAGAGAACATTTTTTTAGAAAGGTCAGGACCCACCAACAAGTATTATGATTAAATTGATCCTGGGAAGCTACCTGGGACACTGAATTGTTTAAAAACTTCCCCCAGAGATTCTGAGTTAGGGAATCTTTAAAACTTTAGAGTTGGAGATAAGTACATAAAATTAGAAATTTACATAATATGTATATATTCCTTCAGGGGATGAAACAATTACTATGAAATGGATGTCAAGAAAGTATAGCACATGTAGGAGCTTTAGAGTTTTCTGAAGTTGCTACTTAAAGCATCATGATCAAAATAAATTAATCAAATCAGAGAAAAATAATAATTCAAATAAAATTTATATTCTGCATTCAACAACTCACTTCCTGTTTCCAATTAGAATTTTGGGGTCAACTGACTTTTCTCTCTAAGAAAAATAAAACCAATGGAGGAGGTCAGGCACTTTCTGTGACAGACAGGTGCAGTAGAATAGATGGTGACAAGGCTGACTGGAAATTGTGACCTGCATCCAAGTATAGTCTGCTTTGTGAATGGTGACAGAAGAGAGATCAAGCGACCAGAATGTTCCTGCCACTTGGTACATACAAACATGGATTAAAAAATCAGGTAATAGGTACTCCTATGCTTGCTTATATCTGTACTCTGTTACATGAACTTTGATCATTCTTGTTGCAATGAGTGCATGTGTGTAAGGGCATTAATTACCATACCAATTCCTCCCTCACAGACATCCCAGGCAACCACATGAAATAAACTGGAAATTAGTTGACTAAAACACTGCTATGTCCAGGTTATGATACAGTTTTAGGAGGGAAGTGGTTCACTCTGTTATTTCCTATGTCTGTGTTTTAGAATGCGTATGGTCTATAAATTCTTATCCTAAAATACTAAAACCCCCCTGATTTATATTTCATCAAGTTCACTTAGAACAAAAAGCAATCCATCTCTGGAGATTTAAAGTGGAAAAATCCTACTTGGCATATGGGATTTTGGAGTGAGTCAACAGGAATACTTCACCCTCTTGAATTTTTTATGGTCAACAGGAAGAGTGGCCAAATTATGGGCAGTGGAATAATCTGATCTACTTCCCATTTTGTATGACCCTGCAAGCTAGAGAAGATTTTTTTACATTTTTAAGTGGTTGAGAAATTTTTTTGTGACATGAAAATTTTATAAAATTCAAATTTCATGTCCACACATAATGTTTATTAGAACATAGTCTTGCTTATCTGTTTCCATATCATCTATGGCTACCTTTGTGCTAAAAAGACAGAGTTGAGTAGTTGCAAGAAAGACTATATGTATACCCATAAAATCTAAAATATTTGCTACCTAGTCCTTTCCAGAAAAAGAAAGCTTGCTTGTCCCTGTTCTATTGTTTCTCAAATTTTAATGTTCATACAAAGCATCTGGGATCTCCTTAAACTATAGATTAGATTCTGACGCAAGCGGTGTACAGCGGGGACTGAGGTTTAATTCTGCCTTTTCAATAGGCTACCTCACAATTCATATGCTGCTGGCCCAAGTATCACACTTTGAGAAACAAATCTCTACACCCTGACCCTCGCAAACACTCAGAATACTGAAGTCAATCTTCTCAAGAGCAGGTCTATTGGGAATGAACTCATATTAACTAAGTTCGAAGGTAGAAAACTAGAAATTTGATTTACTAATTTGCTAATGAGAAATGCCACTTGAGAAACCAAATTAGAGCAGAAGGATATGTTGTAAGAATGGACAGGAAACAGTATGCTTAAATTGTTCAAATTTCAGACTTGTAAGATGTCGGAAGATAGAGATGTTCTAGCTTGTTGCTCCTTACATCAGAGTGGTGGTTTTAATGTTTCTGGAAATAACAGGTATAGTGAGACATAAACAAAGGGAAATGCCTGACATGAGAGAAGTTTTTATATTCACAGATCCCTAGAAATAGGTGTCCTGGTGCAGGAGGGCCACAAAGGGGGCACTAGCGTTGGTCAGTAGGCAGAGGGAATGAAGGAAGTATGGGCAAAAGTAGAGTCTTTTTTGTGACTTCTGAGGGAGTGGGAGAGACAGGATAAGCAGGTTAGGATTACTAATTTGAATAATTTCAGGAGTCTTTGGGCTTTAGGAGCTCCAGTTGACTGGTATCTGGCCCTGGAGTGATTAGGGCTGGCAAATAGAAGCCTGAGTGTAAAAAGCTAGATTAAAAAAAAAAAAAGAGTTTGGGTGTGGGCTTTGAATTAGTTTATTTATATTTGAAAGTCATAGTAGTTTGAGTGTTTACTCTCCATACGAATTAGCAAACCTTAGGAGAGATAGTCCTCTTGTGTCAGGGGGGTGTCAAAACACCAAAAAGTACAGAAAAGAAAAAGGTATGGCTAATAGAGCTGGGTCCTTGGGCCAGGCATCCTTTCCCAGGATGGATATGAGATGGACACTGCCCATATGCATCTCTTTGGATATTTATTTCCATGTGTTTCTGTATTTGACCAGCCTCCTTTCTGTTCTTTTCTTTTTTAAAAAAATTATTTATGCATACAAGAGCTGGGGTACAGGCCAGAGTCAAGGGAGGTGAGAGGATTCACAAGTGGGGAGCAGGACAGGCAGACTGACTAAAACACACTGCTGAAGGCAGCAGCAGGGAAGGCAGGAGAGGTCTGCTACATCATGTGGGTCCCCTCCCTGGCCAGCGGCAGGGATCGAACTCGTGCTGCAGTGGCTGTGGTTTGCTTCATAGTGCGTTGCTTAACCCACTGCGCCACCAGGGAGGCCCTGGCCAGTCTCCTTTCTTTTTTTTTTTTTTAAGATTTATTTATTTATACATACAAGAGCTGGGGTACAGGCCAGAGTCCAGGGTGGTAAGAGGATTCACCAGAGACAGAGCGGGGAGCAGAACAGGTAGATCAACTGAAACACACTGCTGAGGGGAGCAGTGGGCGAGGCAGGAGAGGTCTGCCATGCCATGTGGGTCCCCTACCTGGCTGGCTAGCCGGTGGCAGGGATCGAACTCGTGCTGCAGTGGCTGCAGTTTGCCTCATAGTGCATTGCTCAACCCACTGCGCCACCAGGGAGGCCCGACCAGCCTCCTTTCTAATTGGCATATTCTTCCTTCAGAATTGCTAATTCCTTTAGTTATGAAGAAGTCTTTCTGGTCTGGGTATCTTTCCTAGAGGGTCACAGATTGCTGATGATGTCATTTCAGTGGTAGATATTAGTGGTCATTCATTTTTTTATGACACTAGTCATTCAGAGGGTGGAGGTAACATTGTGGTCATCAATAACTTTCTGCACATACCTTCTTTCTCTGTGGAGATGCCTACAAACCACAGGGCGTAAACAAGGTTGCCCTTTGGCCCACCAACTGCAAAGAGTACAGGTGATTTTGAATGATCTTTCTAAGAGTCTTGCCCTGGCCACTCTGGCCAAAGAAAATCACCTGCAATGGTAGTAACTTTCATCACACTGTAATCCCAAGTCTTGGTTCACTTTTATTATTATCTTATGACACTATGCCATGGCATTTTAAAGGATTTCCCTGCAAATTTCGTTTTAACTATGTCATAACTAAAATTTTGAGGTGAACTATTGAGGAAGACTGGACCTGTGGCTTAGTATTCATTATTATGTGACCTTGACCAAATCACTTCATTTTCTCATATAAATACAGAAGACTTTTGAATTACATGATTTTCATTATCTTTGCAGCTTTAAGAAACTGAGCTCAACTAAAATGCTTCTGGAATGATACATATGAATGTGGTTCATTTCTTTATTGCCTCATTCCTGGCATAAGCCACTTGGTACTTGGACCTCCATTTAGCTTTTGCTTTTTTTTCTTTTTCCTATTCCCAGTTTTAGTCATCAAAAAGTTAAAAAAAGTTATAAACTTCTGGGGGACAATATTTTATTTGACTTTGTATCCCCTAACACTATGGAGAAAACTTTCTGTTCAGGATGCACTTCATATTATCTTATTTTATGTGTTGATTATCAAATACTATCTGGCTCTTAGGTAGGTGTTGATTACCTACCTTAACTCAAAAAATAATCTAATTTTGTTCACTACCAAGTTGGGGAGGTCCTTTTCTCTATAGCACCCAATACATAAAACTTATATCTAACATATGAAATAACTTCAAATTAATATGACTGCTTACCATACCCTACTTAAGATCAGGAAGCCATCAATATTTTCCATAGGTTCACAAATCGGTGATGGTGAAATTTAAGTAGATATGTGTAGTGGCCATTTTTATGACATTATGATAGTGGTTGAACTGAAGTAGCACAGGAACACCCTGAAGCAAATAATTGGAATAGAGAATCAAAGAGGGCTTGGAGGGTGAAGCCCTGTAAAATATAGCAGGATTTTGACAAACTAGCTCACTGAATATGTGGCAATTATTAGTGTCATATTGCAGTGGTTACATTCTACAAAACTATAAAAGTTTTATTTCTCTGGAAATGTTGAAAGAGGAACTCAACTGAATTTCTTTTTTTTTGGACTACATTTCTTAATGATCTACTGTATTTCTGATGATTCAGTAACTTCTGATAGTTATGTAACTAAAGTCTATTGAAATGTTGCAGGGATCAAGAAAATTTTTCCTCAAGGTTAGAATTGTAATGTTATTTATGGCTGGTAGAAAGGAAGATAGCCCATCTAGTTGTCAATGCCATCCATACTCATGCTTCATCAGATTTAAGAAAAACCTTAAGAAACACATTCTCTTTCCTTAATGCATTTGCATTTATGTGCAGTGTTTTTGATCAGGAAGCTCAAGTATAGCAGTGGGTGGGGATGGGGAGCCGAATATAGAATTGGTGCCAACAGATGCAAAAATACCATGAAAATCATTGGCCCAGAAATAATAGCTTACCAAAATACACACACACAGTTGTTGGACTCTTGAACAGATACACAGCCGTCTGTATAGACAACAGTGCTGTTGGCCAAGAGTCCCGGAGGCAGGCCAACCTCCCATCCAGATGCCACTGCCAGTGAGGGACCATTTGGCATCTAGTTCTCTGGCTGCCATCCTTCTTTCCCCCTCTCTGGCATGGAGTTTTCAGGGGTTGTTCAAGTAAATTAAGACTATGAAGAGTTCTTTATTAATATGCTGTAACAACATAGTGCCTCAGGAACTCTTTATGCTATTTGAACACTTTATTCAAAGAAGTCAGACTTCTATATATTTGCCCACATGTAGTTGCTTTGGAAATTAAGAATGATATATTTTGATTTCCTTAATCTAGAAATACCTTGAGGGGCCTCCCTGGTGGCGCAGTGGGTTAAGCAATGCACTATGAAGCAAACCGCAGCCACTGTAGCATGAGTTTGATCCCTGCCACAGGCCAGGGAGGGGACCCACACGGCATAGCAGACCTCTCCTGCCTTGCCCACTGCTCCCCTCAGCAGTGTATTTCAGTCCATTTGCCTGTTCTGCTCCCCACTCTGTCTCTGGTGAATCCTCTCACCTCTCTTGACTCTGGCCTGTACTCCAGCTATTATATGCATAAATAAATAAATCTTTAAAAAAAAAAAGAAATACCTAGAAACTTTTAACAGCACATGCAATTTGCAACATGCAAGCCAAAAAAAAAAAAAAAAAAAAGAGCGAAGAGCAAGTATACTGATCGTTTTTTTGGACACTGAAAGAAACTGTTCGTATACTTTCAATACTACTAAAGCACATGGTGAAAAATCAACTGGTCAGAAGACTACAAATAAAACATATTTATTTTTTCAATGAAAGTCAAAAAAGTTATCAATATGCTTCCATAATACTATTCATGTAGTAACAACTTCCTATGGGGGGAGGGGGCAAAACTAATGTTATCTCCTAGACCTAAAATCTCATCAAAGTCCAGTTTTTGCTTATATGAGGTTATACCTGGCAGAACTATTTCATACTTCCCCACCCATCCCATCAGGAAAGGTTTCTTTACTTACTGCCTGCTTGTTCCCTCTTTCACATTAGGGACACCACAGAACCAGCTGAAAGAGCTGTTTGTTTGTTTTTCCTGTAGCTATTTTGCAAGAGTCAAGTTTTGAGATTCACCTGATCAAAAGTGAGAATCTGAGTATGGCATAATATCTGATGATTTTGATGACTGAAGAAACATGTCATAATTCAAATCACATATTTTAATATGCACAACAAATAGTACTTTCAATTTAAATTTCTGTAATGTCAAAATAAAACATAAACTGCCATTTCATGCTGCAAGAGAAAAGCAATAGCAAAAAGGTCAGACTTACATGGCTAATCTTAGGTCTGCTAGCTAATTTTATATAAATGTAATACTTGAACCGGGTGGATATTTTTTGTGTACTCCTTTTTATTTCTCACAATTTTCCCACAGAAATACAATGAACTCTTGAGGTTAACTTGTTAGTTTCAGTCACAAACTAAGTGATCTTAACTATACAAGAAGCAATGCTTTCCCTAGATACCTTCTGTGGGGCTGCCATATTAACTTTACTTGAAGCAACATTAATTGCTCTCAGATCTCTAAGTATCATTGACATTGATAAATCATCCTCAGAGAGACGTGAACAAATGAATGAACAGCTCATCATTGCATTCAGGAAAGATAAACATTTTTACAACAAGGAATATATCAGGCAGCCTACTTATGTGACACTGTGTTGCATCAAGATTTCTTGATGAACTATACAACTCTAACCAGATATAAATTGTGTGACTAGTGCATTGAGGAGATAGCTGAATCATAGAATAGCATGTGACTAAGGTATACTATAGAAAAATATAATATTTTACCCTTTTTTGTTATTTTAATTTTTAAAAATTTATTTATTTATGCATACAAGCATTGGGGTACAGGCCAGAGGTGTGGGAAAGTGAGAGAATCAACCAGATAGATCAGGGGGCAGAACAGGCAGATGGACTGAAACACACTGCTGAGGGGAGCAGCAGGCGAAGCAGGAGAGGTCTGCCTGTGCCATGTGGGTCACCTCCCGAATCAAACTCGTGCTGCAATGGCTGCGGTTTGCTTCATAGAGTGTTGTTTAACCCACTGCGCCACCAGGGAAGGCCCTTTATCCTTTTTGGATGAGAGAATTCTTTTGGTCGTTAAGAGTCCAGTGCATGGGGACACTTGGTGGGGAGGGAAGAGGGAAAGGGTGGAGGGCAGACAGGAGCACGGAGGACTGAGGTGATGGTGCACTGGTGTTACGGTGATAGGGAATACATGGGGATTACAAATGATGTCAAATATATGTAAATTTAAAAAAATTATATTAAAAAACAGAAAAAAAAGAGTCCAGTGCAATTATTTGTTTCCCAACTATACATTAATAGTAACAAAATCTTACATTTTTCCATTGTGCAAATGTGATAAATTGTTTTGACTATATTAAAGTGACATTCAGGTAAGTAAAGATCTTTATATTATCAATTATAAATAAAATTATATTTTATTTACTTTTAATTGAAGTAATATTTGGATTACTGTCATCAGGTATTACCACTGCAATGCCATCACCAACTCACCAATATTCCACCACCGTAAACTATGATGCTTCCTTCCCTCTTTGTTCTTACCTTTCTCACGCCCTCCCCACCTTGGTGCTTCAGTTCTGTAGTCAGCTTTCAAGGCTTAGTTATTTAAATTAGTCTTTATCATTAAGTGAAGTTATTAAATAGTATGTACAATACCTTGCTATATAGAAAAGCTGTAGGTATACAAGTATATGGACAATGGCAATATTTGTCTAATATCTTCCTAGGAATTTTTAATTTATCAAACTAAATGAAGCTTTCTGGATTTATTCTGTATTATCTTCTGTGGTTTCACCTAACCCAACATTGGGTATTTAGAAAACCAATTAGTATTTTCTCTACATGATTCTCTGCTTTCTATTTCAAAGAAAGAGAACCTGATTTACCTTTTTTTTTTTGAGGGGGGAGTAACCAATAAAAAAGACCATCTTTCCTCTTTTTGAGTGGATAAAAGGGGTTAAATGCAAAGAAAGTTATTCCTTCCTCACTGATTGAGATGAGAGGTACAGCATATTAAGCATCACATTCTTTCTGCTCTTTATTGCCATTGAGCTCCACCTTTCACTTTATACTTCCATGGGCCATCTGTGTGCCTGCAAACATCTAGAGACGCATCAACAGACCCCAGGAATCACCAGGATACTGCCTGGCTCTTCATCCCTGAATGGAAATTCCAGACTCTGCCATGGATGAAAATAATCTTCTTTGTCATAAACATGTGCTACTTGAAAGTCTTACTGTAAATTTTATGTTCTTAGTGGTATGTTATAGAACTTCAGCAGTTACTTGTGTATACATTTTTATAAGTAAAACAAAAAACCTACAGTGTTAGGATTCCTTTTTCCCCACATCTACTCTAGCACTTGTTTTGGGGGTTCCACATAATGATATCTCATTGTAGTTTTGACCTACATCTTCCTTGTTAAAAGCAATTATGAACATTTGTCCATGTGTCATTCTAGATAACCTCTGGTGAATTGTCTGTTCAGATGTGCTGCCCATTCATTAATTGGTGCTTTTATTTTTTGGTCAAACTGAATAATTTTTTGTTTATCTTGGATATTAACCCCTTGTCAGTTTGGTAATTTGTGAATATTTTCTCCAATTAAATAGGATGTCTTTTAACCTCACTTATATTTTCGTTCCCTATGTGAAACTTTTAAAATTTGAGGTAATCCCAATTGTTTATCTTTGCTTTTATTTCTCTTGATATAGGGTTCAAGTTTCTTTTTTTTTAAATTATATTTAATTGCATTTGACATCGTTTGTTTTCCCCAGTGGGTTCCCACCACCATTTCACCTGTGCACCGTCACCTCAGTCCCTTGTGCTCTTTACA
>JAGFMF010011690.1:2866273-2885608 GCA_019455555.1 Galemys pyrenaicus | reverse complement strand
CATTTCACCAAAAGGGATATACAAATGGCCAGCAGGCATATGAAAAGATGTTCAACATCTCTCATAATTAGGGAAATGCAAATCAAGACCACAATGAGGGTTCAAGTTTCTAAAGACATCTTTATCACTGATGTTATCAAACATACCACATATATATATGTGTGTGTGTGTGTGTATTATTGTTGCAGGTCTTATATCTAAATTCTTACTTTTTTTTTTTGCGTGGTGTTAGAGAGTTAGCTAACTTCATTATTTTACATATGGCTGTCCATTTGTCCCAGCACCATTTGTTAGACTTTTCCTTCTCCGTAATATGGGCATGTATTAAATACTGATAAATTTCTGGGATTTCAGTTCTGTTTCATTGATCCATGTGCCTATATTTATTCCAATATAGTTTGTTTTAATTACTGTTGATTTATAAAAGTATAACGTCAGGTAATGTGATGTCTCCATATCTCTCCTTTTTTCTCAGACTTGCTTTAGCTATTTGAGGTCTTTATGCTTCTCTCTATATTTTAATATTTTTTGTTCAATATCTGTGGCTCTGGGTGACAGCAATGTGTGACTTCCATAAGAGAGAACTAGACTAAGGGGGTCAGATACAGCTACTGGATGCCCAAGTAGCAGGTCAATTTCTGGGGGAAAGAGGTAATAAGTAGAAAATTAATGTTGCTATTACATCACAATCTTCTTAATTTAGATAAATTATCAATAAATAATTCATTCTTCCTGCTTGGGTTTTAACATAAACACAGCTAAACCTATAGGCTGGGGCAAGGAAACAACCAGTGCTAAAGGAAAATGGTTTTGGAAGAACCATAAGTGTTTTCAGGTATCTGAAAACACATGGTTAGCAATAAAGCACTCATCAAACCTTGGTACTCTGTTTATTCACAAATGTGTAATTTAAGAAATATTCCTTACTAGAAGGTTCTGGTCATCTTGGGAGTCCTCCTGACAAAATAAGTATTCAAAACCCTCATTTATTATATCATTGCAACAATAAGAATTAGGGTGTTACAAGGAAAAAACAAAGGTTCAAATAGTCATGTTTTTAAAGTACCAAACAAGTTTTTTTTTTAAAATGGCTTTATCATCTGCAGTCTTGTGGGAAAAATTCCTCTACAAAATGAAGGTGTCTTGTGTAGTGTCTTGAATAGTGTAAACCAAAAGTGAAGGTGTCCTAATAAAGAATATTAATTTTGTGCACTGTATACTTTGCTTAGTAGACAACAGCTTATATTGAGAGTTTACCATATTCTAGGAAACTGTTACTTCCAGTTTCTTTAGTAAAGCAATTTGGAAGCTTAGTTTTGAGAACCACATGTAGTTAGCAAGGCAAAACTCATTATATAAATGTAATGAAATGAGTCTCAAAAAAATTTACACTGTGCCTTGATCAGGAAAATACCATCCAAATTAGGTTTTCCTTTTTCTAGATTTGGAGATTTCTTTTCAGTCCTCTTGGATTTTATTTTGTTGTCCATATTCTTCTGGTCTTATTGGCCACTTTTTCATTTCAGGACTTTTAAAAAAAAATTTACAGATTATTTTTGCACTCTGCTAACAGAGTCAAAATTCATTTAAAGGAACAAGTCATCATCAATTAATTTTCATGAAAGTTTGTTTTTTAAATACGGAAAATATGGGAAATTACCTGTCTTTAAGTTTTCTTGAATCTTTGTTCTATGACTAGTTCCTCCTAGAAGAAGGTGGTTAATCTTCCTTTTTTGACTGAAAGAGATGTCTGAATTAAACATTGATTTCCCTAGATGGGCAGAGACATACTCATTGAGAAACATTCTATCTTTATGTTCTGTTCCTCCCTTATTTCTCAATATCACCTGCCCACTTTTTCAGAAACAGGTCTTTTTAAACTACTTTATTCTGCATTTACAGTTTTTACATTGCTTTCCATATGGTAATTTACTGTTAAGTATCACATGCTAGTATCTTTTCAAACTATGTGATAATATTACCTAACCAGTGATGTTCTGACCATTTTGCCAAATGAATTTTTAAAAGAATTATTTTATTCATTTATGCGTACAAGAGCTGGGATGCAGGCCAGAGGTGTGGAGGGTGAAAGGGTTCACCAGAGACAGAGTAGGGAGCAGAACAGGTGGATTGAATGAAATACATTGCAGAGGGGAGCAGTGGGCAACACAGGAGAGGTCTGCTAGCTGGGGATCCCTTGGCTGGAGATCTAACTGATGCTGCGGTGGCTGTGGATAGCTTCTTAGTGCTACAACTTAACCCCTTGTGCCATCAGGGAGGCCGAAATGAATTATTTCTTCATAGAAATAAATTAAGAGATACAATTTTCATGAGTGACCGTAAAATGATAGATTTCAGAAGCCACAGAAACAAATCAGTTTCATTCATTCATAGTTCTATCATAAGTGCATTTTTGTTTTGAGAGGGAAGGGAATTGTTAGGACTATGCACACCTCCAGATTTCTTTAAACTGTGGTATTTACTTGTAAACAGAGTCCTTTTCTTAAGTGAGGGCTAGCCACAGATTTCATGCTTTGCACAGCCAAAATTGGAATGTTTGGTAAACCAATTATATGCTATGTAACTATATATATTTTTATGTGTGTGTTTGTATATATATAAAACAAGATAATTACTCAAATGTAAATCAGTGGGAAACATCATCCATAAATACACTGTCACAAAACAACTTATGTTAATACATTGGTGGTGGCACCCCTTTCAATATCTTTTCCATCATGCTTTTTTCATTGCTGTTGTTAATATCACAGGTAAATACTTTCTCCCTTTGATTTCCATTTTTAAAATTATTATTGAGCCTGAACATTTCTTATAACCAAGTTACTAGTTCTATATCTTCTTTTCCTTTGTATGTGTGTGTGCTGCATAGTCACTTATTTTTCTTCACAGATAACAAACACACATACTCACAAATTACAGACCAATTTCTCAAATGAACACAGCTGCAAAAATCCTCAATAAAATCTTAGTAAACTGAATCCAACATTACATTAAAAGGATCACACACCATGACCAAGTGGGATTCAAACCACGGACACAGGGTGGCTCAACATCTGAAAATCAATCAACATAATTCACCACATAAACAAAAAGAAAGATAAAACCATGTGATTATATCAATAGATGCCAAGAAAGCATTTGATAAGATTCAACATCTATTTATGATGAAAACCCTCAGAAAACTGGGAATAAATGGAACATATATTAACATAACAAAAGCTATATGCATCAAAACTACAGCTAACATCATTCTCAATGGTGAAAAACTGAAAGCTTTACCACTAAACTCTGGTGTAAGACAAGGATGTCCACTCGCACCACTACTATTCAACATAGTTTTAAAAGTCCTAGTTACAGCAATTAGATGAGAGAAGGTTATAAAAGGAATCTGAATGGGGAGAGAAGTAAAACTATCATTTGCAGATGATATGGTAATATACATAGGGAACCCTCAACACTCTACTGCCAAATAATAGAAACAATTAACTTAGTGAAGTGGCAGGCTATTAAATCAATACACAAAAGGTAGTTGCTTTTCTGTATACAAATAATGATCAAGAAGAGGAATAAATCAAGAAATTGATCCCATTTACAATCACGCAAACACACACACACAAATACCTTGGAGTTAACCAACTAAAGGACATTAAAAAAAATAAAACAGGCAGAAGAGATAGATACTTCTCTAAAGATAGAAAATAGGCACATAAAAAATATTCATTATTACTTATTGTCAGGGAAACACAAATCAACACCACCAAGAAACAGCACCTTACACCTGTGAGAATGACCCATATCGAAAGACCAGAAGCATTAAATTTTGGATGGGGAGAAAAGGGAGCCTTCCTCCACTATTGGTGGGAATGCAGACTGTGCAGGTCCTATCAAAAGCGGTCTTAAAAGATTGAAATGGATCAGCCATATGACACAGTAATTCTATTCCTAGGCATCTAACTAAAAAAATTCAGAAATACTAATTTGAAAGGAAACCTGTACTCCCATGTTTACTGCAGCACTATTTATAATAAACTATGGAAGCAACCTAAATACCCTAAAAAAGATATATAGATCAAGAAGCTGTGGTATATATATATATATATATATATATATATATAAAATATATATGTAATTCCATTGTGTGTGTGTTTATACACACACATACACAATGAAATATTACTCAATGATAAAAAAGATAAACTTATGCCATTTTGTGGCAACACAGATGAAGCAGATAAGTTAACTTCCTGTATCTCTGATCTTTTCATATATGAAGTAAGATTAATAACATATACCTTCCAGGGATCTTGTAAACATTATATAACATTACACATTATATATACACATACCTGAGTATGTGTGTATAACACAGTGCCTTTTCTTTAGCATGGAACTAAATTATATTTCCCAGATTCTGAGAATCTAGGTAAGGTTATATGACTAAGTCTCACCAATGGAATGTTAACAGACATCATTTGTATACTGTACCAGGTAAGATTCCTCTCTATTCTATTCACAGTGTTAGAAGTGAGCCACTCTGAGTTGGCAAAGTTGAATCATTGCTTAGGAGAAGCTCCATAAGGAAGAATCACATCTCCATAACATCATCTATTGAGATCTATCAGATGCATTTTTATCAAGCCACTAGGATGTTAGAGGTTTGCTCATTATAGTACCTAGAATTATTTACTTTATATTTCATTTGTACATAGTAAATATTTAAGGAATAGAAGTTATTGCCAGTATTATTACTATTGCTCACAGTCAAAAGGAATGACTAGATATCAGTTTTAGACTTGAATCATACTTAACATTCATAGGTCAGATAGACTAAAACAATTTCCTTCTGACTGAAAAGTTTCTTTACCCACTTGAAGAAAAAATAAACTTGCATAGCCTCAGAATATTGTGTTCAAAAGAACTCTGAAGTAGAGTCAGTATTTGATATTTTATTATAATCTGCTTCATCTCCCTTAGGTCTCCACTAATCTGAACTTCTTAAGCCACTGGCTCTTATTCACCTGAACAATACTTTTGTGAAAAGAAAGTTAACACAATATAGTGGTGGAATGCACTGTTTAATAAAATTGAACCTATAGTCACAAATATGTTTGGACATAATTTTGGGTATTTACAGTCTAACAATCTTAATAATTATATGGGCATGTGATCTTATTTAAGTAATCCATTCACAGGTAAATGAATAGGTATAAAATGCCTAAAGTAATATTACATAGAACAATTTAACCTCATTAAACAAAAAATCCACATATTTCATGTATATGTTTCTGAGAATGGGAAACAATTTCAAAGGGCTATGTTATGAAGTATTTTATTATTTTTTAATAAATTTCATATTAGGATACACTGAGTGTCCAGTGTTTTATGGATCTGATAGTACCCAGCTAAGTTGGATAAAGGGAGAAGAGAGAAAGGAAAAGTATTGGTGGACCCTCCCTGGTGGCACAAGGGGTTAAGCACCACACTGTGAAGCATCGGCAGCCACTGCAGCATGAGTTCAATCTCCAGCCTGGGAGGAGACCCACATGGTGCAGCAGACATATCCTGCCTCTCCCACTGCTCCCCTCAGCAGTGTCTTTCAGTCAATCTTCCTGTTATGTTCCCCACTGGTGAATTCTCTTACCCCCACACCTCTGGCCTGTACCCCAGTTCTTGTATGCATAAATAAATCAAGCTTAAAAAAAAAAAAAGGTTGGAATGATTTTGGTGAATTGTTTCCTCCCAGTATACTCTGGGAAGTACATGTGTCTCTCACATTTGCTTTCAACCTCCACTTCTTTTCCTTCTCATTTATTCTTCCTTTTCTTTTTTCTAAGATTTTTCACAAATTAAAAAAATGGAGCCAAAGGCTTTGTTGTATAATTGGATATGAGGAATCTGAAATCTTTATTGTTTTCTTTCTCTTGATTTCTTAAAGTATGATCATGATTACTAACTATGAAAATGTGGACATTGAGAACCTCCTGCTAGCAAATGTAGTATATTTAGGGTTGATGCCATTGTTTATTTTTAAAGACTTATTTTTATTTATTTATGCATACAAGGACTGGGGTATAGGCCAAAGGTGTAGGGGGTAAGAGGATTCACCAGAGACAGAGTGAGAACAGAACAGGCAGATCTACTGAAGTACACTGCTGAGGGGAGCAGCGGGAGAGACAGGCGAGGGCTACTGTGCCATATGTGGGTTAGCTCCCTGGCCAGGGATTGAACTCAGGCCATTGAAGAGATAGCATGGAGTCCTAACCCCTAGCCATCAGGGAGGCCCTGATTATATCCTCAAACACAAAAAAGGCACGCAAATCTTAATGTAAAACACCAGTACATGTGCTAAGTAAAAATATTGATAGTAACTAGGTAATTGCATTTCCACATTAATATCTCATTTGACCTTCATTGCAGTCTTCCAGTAAGAGGAGGAGAAAGTAACATTTTTTTCTTTTATTGACAAGAATGCAGATTCAAAGGTGATAAGGTGGTAAGAGCCAATAAGTGCTCCTTAAATGAGACTCTACCATGCTATCACTCAGATGTACTAAATGGCATGTTGAAACTACAATGGTTAATTGCCATTTTAATTGTTGTGTAACATTTGGTAAATTAATCTTTGTCTCAGTTTCCTCACCATTAAGGCAGAGATCATAATACTGACTTTGTTGGATGAATAAATGAGTTAACCTAGATTCCTGAGAACAATGCTGGTTCTATAGCATGTAGTGAGTATTTAAGTTATCACAATACAATCAGGTAGTGACTATTATTATATTATTCCTAATTGACAAATAGAAAAATTTGTTTATTTTGTAAATTGAAATAACATTGGTTTATAAGTTTCAGGGATACACTATTATAAATCAACATGTATATACTACATTATATTCACCACCAAGTCTCTAGATCTATCCCTAACCATGCAATTGACACTTGTTACCTGATTTATCTACCTCCTTCTCCCCTTCTTTTCTAGTAAACACTATTTTGTTCTTATAGTCTAAGAGTTTGTTTATGATTTGGTGTGATTGTTCATTAGTTTTGTTTCTTTAACTTCCACATATGAGTGAAACCAAATAGTACCTGTCTCTGACTTATTTCACTTAGCATAATACCCTCTCTATTCATCCGTATGCATCCTTGGTGCATATGGCAGAATTTCATTTTTTTTGAATAGCTGAATTGTATTCCATTCCATACCATATCATTTTTATACAGTCATCTGTCAATGGGCACCTAGGTTTTTTCCATAATTTGGCTATTGTGAATATTGCTGTGATGAATGGGGAGGAGGGGGTCCATATATTTCTTTGAATTTGTTCTTTTTATTCTTTGGGTAAATACTTCAAAGTGGGATAACTAGAATTGTGTGGAATTTTTATTTTTATATCTTTGAGGAGACTCCATACTGTTCCATAATTGCTACACAATTTATATTCCCATAAATAGTATACAAGGGTACCCTTTTGTCCACAACTTCCCCACTTCCCCAACACTTGTTTTTTTTTTTTTTTGATAATTGTCATTCTAACAGGTGTGAGATGATATCTCATTTTTTGATTTACATTTTTCTAATACTAATAGGTGGTGAATATTTTTTCATCCACTGGCTGATCACATCTTTGGAGAAGAGAATTTTATTTTTAAAAAAGAAGTCATCTAACTCTACATCCTGTCAGCTTTTTCATCATAGCACAATTGTCTCAGATTAACTTGTTACTTTCCCAAAGTCAATTAGGTATCATACAGCACCACAGAAGTACACAACTGAATAATATTAGCATTACATATTATATAAGTATCATTAATTTAGTGCTAAAATGCCTAGCAGCTACTTTAAAATTATAAGCATACACTAAAGTACATAGTATTTTTATTCACTCTTAAAAACTTATATGTAATAAAATTCACCCTCTTAAGTATATAGTTCTGAGTTTTACCCACATATACAGCTATATAACTACTACCACAGTCAAGGTATAAAGTAGTTCTAAGAATTTATTTTTGAGTAGAATTTCGTGTGACTATTCTAGAAGGTATATTTCTAACACTAGAAGCTAATATAAGCATGTCTCTTTGATTCGGGGACTTAAAAGATACTCAAAAATTGGTAATAATTTACACTCGTTTATTAATTGACTCAGGAAGTATGTACTGTGTTCTTCCTACAGGTATAGAGTTGTCATATTGTCTATGAAGAAGAGGAAGAAGTATCTCAAGTTTCTTCTCTTCAAAAGGGGAAAATATAATTGTATTTTATGCTTCCATCTCAATGCTAATGGATAAATCAGAAAAGGAAAATAATAGGACTTTTCCTAATTCATTTAAAAAAGAGTGTGTGAAAAGAAGGATGACAAAGTGTCAATGTGTCTCTAATTAGCATGGATTAAAAAATGATATCCTTCCCCTCTATAAAAGCTAAAATCCAGTTCAATTTCTCAAAAGTTTGAGGACATTACTGGGTGGAAATCTGTGCTTATGCATTCTGTGGTATTGTAGAGCAGATAAATATAAGACAGAAAATGATCAAAGACAAAATGACATATATTCAGAGAGAGGTGGGGAACATAGAAGTTCCTTTATTGATTTCTTCACACTGACAATTAGGGCAACCAATAAAAGCTATATAAATTATGTAGTATTTAAACATGGGTCTTTAAAAGGAAGTAGAATTTTGACAACTGTTACAGATAGAGGGGAGTAAAGGTTACTACACTAACTTTAAGTGACTTTAAATTTTTAATTAAATTTAAATAAAAATAAATCTCTTCGGTCACACTACTCAAATTTCAGATGTTCAATGATCACATGTGCCCAGTGATTCCCATATTAGACAGCTTAGAGTAGGACATTTTCATAACAGAAAGTTCTGTTGGATAGCATTAGTATAAAAGGAATGGCAATGAAGAAAGTTCAGGGAGCAATGAATTCCTCAAATCTATGTTTAAACCCTGGGACAAAATACCAGAAAAATATGGTACATCCATGTATATCCTCCCCAAGTCTAAATTGGAAATATATGCTTACGTAAAGATCAATGACTCAATTGTTTCTCTGGCTGGTATGGTTCAATAATCATGCTGAGTTCACACCATAAATCAATAATGAAGACATAAGACTTACAGGCCTATCTAATTGCTCTCTCTAACTGAGCATGAAGATCCTGGTGGCTGAAAGCCAAGCTCTTGGGCCCAGCCAAATGTAGGTGTGCTGTTTCTTTAGCAGATTGGTTCTAAGCTGAATGACTAGAACCTGTCATAGCTGCAGTTCTCTAGAATATGCTCATTATTAAACCATTTGCTTCTTTAGAAGTGATGGCAGTATCCATTGCAAAACCTAAAAGGCAAGTAGAAGACTAAGGAAATTATAACTGAGAAACAAGTTCTACTGCATGAGCATAGATGAATTGAGTCATGTGTAACAGTGGTCATTGATAAACTTGTGAATGTACTGATTTCAGCCTGTTGATAAGAGCTGTTGTCTGCTCTGTCAGAAAGGTGGTTAGACCAAATCACTCAAAACTATAGTGGTGTTTTTACAGAGAGCCAGGTCATCACTTTCCTAGGATTTAACTAAATAGAGGTGTGTGAGAAAACTATTGTTACAAGACTTACTAAATCTATGAGATTCTAAAATGTATGCATTCTTTAATTTTAAAAAGTCTCAAAAATTAGAGTTTCTGGGAAAATCAAAGGCAGCTGTGAATACAATGAATCTATAACTGGTTGAGTGCTCCCGCTTAATTTCATATCCAATCATTGCTTATAACTTGAGTTTGAATCTTTAAAATACTATTCAATAATAATTGGTTTTTAATGTGCATCTGTTTTTTAGGGGGCACTACCATTAGGTATTTTATTTATATTGCACATGCTCATTGAATAACAGATATCTTCCTCTTTTAAAAGCATTTAAGAGTATCATGGAAAAGTAGGGACACAATTCATTACTAACTATAAATAATGACTTTTAAAAAGTGAGAAATACTATGTGTATAATATACATCCTACAGCTATAGAAGCATTTTGCTTTTCTTATGAGGTAAATCTTTAAAACCATATTCATTCCCCACAAAGACTAGCATTTAGAAAAGGCACTTCAGTGTTTTTATATTTTCATGATCTCTACACGGGTGTGTCAGAAACAACTACTAAGCAATAAAAAGTATTTTATCAACCCTATTAACATGCAAATGTCTGTTTTCATGTAATGTTAACCAAAAAAAGTGACAAAGGCAAATATGGTAGTAAATATAACAAGAAAACCTAGACATATACAGATTTAATATTTTTCAGTTTACTAGGTTATTTTAAAAGAAAATGCTAAAAAGTGGATTTTAATTTTTTCATGAATCTTGACTTCATATTTGCTTGGAAATGTACTGTCAATGAACTCAGTATTTTCAAAAGATTTAAGAAGAGACTATTTTTCTGTTCAAGTCAAACAAGGGAAACATTATTAATTTTAGTTTTCTTCATTATGGCTTCTGTACTTCATTAGTGGGGAGATCATACTGATGACTCAATCATTCATAGTATTCTCTTGCTAGTTCATGTTGCCTCAGTGAAAAATGACAAGTCTAATTTTTCTCCCTGTATGGCAAAAATCTGTTACATTTATGGAGAATCTACCAGATTGTAGGAACTCATTTACTTCAGGATAATCTAGTTCCTGAAATACTAGTAATGACATTTACCTTTAACTGGATTGCAAGAACTGCATACATATCATCTGATTCCCAGTTTCATAATTTTGGCATCTGTACATTATTTAGACAAGCTTAGGCTGCCTTTGCTTGGCTATGATAGACGTTTTAGAATATCTCTGACTCATGAATATAAATAGTTGTGCAAAAATAAATGTTATAAAACCAGAGCTGGTAACAAAAATCACCTAGAGATCAACAACTTTGAAAGAATCCAGTGTCACATTCCTCAGAATGTCAGATTAAACTAACATGTGCCAGTCAATATTGCTACACTGCGACCCTTGATGCCTCCTAAGCAAAACTATTAAGTCCAACATTCTCTCCTGTAAGCACTTATCTGTAAGGATGGCTAACATGTCCTCTGAAGCAGATATTGAAACTGATTGGACAATAGGTAGATACCAGACAGGGGCCTGGGGGCCGACCTCTAGAAATAGGGGGAGAAAATCTTAATCTGCAACACAATGCCGTTCTCTTGAAACCCTATCATTTTCACTTCCCATGTGTCTGCTGCCTGACTGTGAATGGATTTGAAAAGGAATGGTTAGTGCTGAAAATTGGATCAGAGCTAACATTCTCTCATTTTTATCAGCAGCTGCCAAAGGTCATCTGACATAATAGCTGATGAATTCAAGCCCAGTGGATTTCATTTGCAATTTTCAATTTACTGAGGCCTCCAAACCCCACGGTGATAAAAGCTTCCCCTATCGTGGCCTGTCACAAACATCAAGAAACTGCACAAACCCACAAGAAAGAAAAAAGAGAAAGCTGTGCATCCTCACAGGTACAGATAAGGAGAACAGGAAGAAATGGTATCATGCAGGAAGGTACGGAGCTGCTTGTGTGGCTAGTTCTCTAAATGCCAATTGAAAGGAAAAGACTATGAAGAACAATCAAATAACTTCCACAGAATAACATCATGTTTCATGATGGCTTTTGTGTGAAAATTGCTTTCTAATCTCTCGCTTGACATGCCCCCAAACAAAAAAAAGTAAGTGTAAGTATGCAAATAAATAAATGAATAAATGATCCATGCTATTTGGTCATTGGAAAGAACATGTTCTCTACGCTATATTCACCATAGTTTTGATTTACAAAATGCACGCTTGAAGGATCTTTAATCACTGAAATGCTGGTCAGCATAAGAAATTATTTTTCTTATAGAAAAATAGTAGAAAATTTGATTGATTTGCAAAGTACAGACATAGCAACCACTTCTAAGTGGATCTAGATTTAATGTGTATCAAAGATATATTAGCAGGAGGAAGGAAGTCAACCCCCACCCCCTCACTTATCAAGTTATTTACAGTGTACTTGGGCACAATCCGAGATGGAATCCTGTTTCTTGCAACTGTTTAAATTGAAACCATATGCTTGTGCTCTGGAGAATGGCAAGTTTAAAAGCCCACCAGTCCACCTTCATCCTATCCTACTTGACTTGTACCATAGCTAAGAAAGAGAGAAAGCAAAGAGATGACCACTCTTAGAGGTATAACTGCTGGGAGAATTTAATTTTTGACATGGGTATCTGGATTCCTTTTCTACCAAATAGATTCAGAAAGGCTTATGAAATTGATCTAATGAGGCAAGAGGATTAGGCAGTAGGTAGCTACCAATCTGCCTAATGACAAAACTTCTCATGACATTTGACAAGGAAACCCAAGAATGACATCAACAGGGTCAGGACTTTAACTTCATTTATGTTTTTGTAACCTTGAGACTAGTACAGTTTGGGAAGGAAAAGAGAGTAATTCATCGCTGAATTGATATGACTATGAGAGACTGCCTGTTGCAGAATTATTTTTGAAATTGTCACAGAAAAACAAACCAAACCCCCAAAAAAACCATATGGGATAGTCATTGTAATTAAATCCTCTGTTGAGATTAATTTTTTTATTAGCAAAAAATCAATGGCCTTTTAATTTTTCAAACTCTTAAAATAGGAAATGGTTCCCTTAGTAAGGATGGCTGGAGTTAGCATTTTGAAACAAGAAATAAAAAATGTCCTTGTTAAATAGCAGAAAATATGGAAGATGGCCATGTTTTAGTGTTTGGTATCCTACAAAATTGTGAGGATACCACTTTTTAAAGTTTGTCTTTCACATACTTTTTTTACTTTCTGTAGGCTTTAAAAGAAATCGCTATAATTTGCAGTTTCTATGTGTTCACATTGGTTTGTTAACATAATACAGAGATCCTGGTAATGGTAAAATAATATTTAATGGGGTCATCATTTAATCAGTCCTCTAAAAAATACATATAACTTGGTGATACTTTTTCATTATCTCTGATCTTCAATGACAGTGATATAAGGCAAACTGTACCAATTGGCTTGTAGTTACATAGCAGAAACTTTAATCTCTTTTCTGTTCCTTCTACTATAAATTCAGATCTCCAATCTTTAAGGCAGAGCCCTAACTTATTCTTGTAGACTTGTTTTGAGTGATTTCCTTCTTATACATTATGGCTAATTACATCAGTCAGGCCAGGTTAATCACTATTGTTTAAATGGTACAATGAGACATTTCTCACGTCATTCATTCTTTCATCCTGTTATCTAGCATATATTTAGCACTTATAAATGACAGAACACTGTACTGAAAACTATCAATAAAATTTTTTCTACTTCAAGCAACTTACAGAAGAGTAAAGAATGTTTTTAATCTTTTTCTCCCCTTCCCCAATTTTTAAATGTCATATAGCTATACAAATTTAAAATGATGAAAAGTTTAGCCAGAGAATCTGGTCAACAGAATGACAGTGTTGTCCTTTGGACACCTTATTTTGGGTGCAAGCGGTCTTCCATTTTTGAAAATATGTAAATCACCACACATTTTTTTTCACCAAGTCTATATAAAATTTGTATTTCTTTTTCTTTGATTCAACTCAATTTTCTTAAATTGTAATTTTTTAATTCCGTCCATCAATTTACCAATGCCCATACCCCATCAGCCTCCTTCTGTCTTCCTTCCACACATTCCCATCAGGTAACCATAATTTTCTTAATTAGGAAGAGGTTATAACTGAAACTACCGCAGATGGGAAGCCTGTATTATGAGTCATATAGATGCATAACAATAATTAGTTTGTATTCCACTTACATAATTTCACATTTCACTAGTGGTATAACTACTCCCCTTTAGAAAGTATTGGTGTGGTGCATGATGTAGATAAAGATCAGTGTTGCAGGTCTGACATTTTTGTAAGAATAGAAGCTCCATGAGAAGAAATTCTTCGATTTGTTTCTATACCTCCAGCATCTAGAACAATGCCTAGACATAATAGGTAATAAAAATACTTGTGAAACAAATACTCGTTCAAGAGTCTGTTAGTGTCTCAAAGATCAACCTGTATTTCCCTCTACTCACACTCACACTTTACCATAATTGTTCCTTTCATGTCTCTTAGTCATCAGAATAGTCAAAGACTTTCTTGTTCTATCTTACAATCAGGAGTACCTACAACAATTTCTGGCTCATAGCAGGCTCTATATATTCATTCAATGAAGGGACAACCCCATTTCAAGCTCTCGCAGCTTTTTCTGTAATTTCATTGGTCATGTTTATAGATGAGTTGAATTGGCCAATATTGGCTTAAAGTTATGCAGTATCTGGCATGTTAAAAAATAGCTTTGTAAAATAAATAAATGAATAAGCAGTTTTGTGATACCAGAAAGAGTCAACTTGAGGCCTCCCTATTGGTGCAGTGGGTTAAGCAACACACTATGATGCAAACCGCAGCCACTGCAGCACGAGTTTGATCCCTGCCCCTGGCCAGGGGGAAGGCCCACATGGCGCAGCAGACCTCTCCTGTTGCACCTGCTGTTCCCTCAGCAGTGTGTTTCAGTCAATCTACCTGTTCTGTTTCCCACTCTGTCTCTCGTGAATCCTCTCACCCCCCGCACCTCTGACATGTACCCCAGTGTTGTATGTATAAATAAATAAATTGTTACAAAAAAAAGAGTCAACTTTATGTATGAAAGACAAAACTTTAAAGGAGAATAGATAATCCTTTTTCGATGCTGAAATGAGAAGTGTGAATTTTCAATTCTTTAGTAGGTTACCTCTGGCAATCCATTCTTAAAATTTTACAAATTAAGATTACACGGGAATTTATTTGTTTATAGAAAAATTTGCTGACAAATATCGAGGTCAGCAAATTACACTAACGGTACCAGTGAATGACTTGATAGTATTTTTAGTTAGATTGTTTTTATGAATTTCTTGATTGATTTAAGAATCAAACATCCTGATTACAGAAGTGATATTTACAGGAACTAAGTTTTTGTTTTTCAGTTACAAGGATAGCCCTAAGAAGAATCAGCTGCATTTTTCTGGCCCTACCCCCAAAAGAATACTGTCAATCACTGCCCCAAATATAAGCTTTTGTAGGTTTTCGATTCTTTGAAGTGGAAAACTACTATTTTATTGGATAATTAAAGGGTGTTACAACTGATTGAGCTTGTGTAAATCAGGAAAATTGGTGGGATTGGAGTGGACATATAGGTCACATCACTTTTCTTTTGTAGTATTTTCTACAACAAATCTTCAGTTGAAAATAAGACTTGAACTAAAGCATCACAATGACTGTAAATCAAACATGGGGAGAAGTGTGTTTATCATTTGAGAAATAAGATTTAGATTTTAAAAAAGGATGATTCATTTAATAGCATATTCTTTTTCATCAATTTACTGATTTAATCATGTATTTCATAACCATGGTTTATTTGAAGAGATCAACAATTATTTATGCTACATGGAATAGTAAGGTATAAATGAGTATTATAATGAAAAATTCTGAGGTCAGAAAAGTTTGGGCTAAACATATATTTCAAAAAATATTCTTCCTGCCCTTCAGAATATACCACTATACACTGTGTTCAGTCAAGTCAACTTATTAAGGTTGGAAGTATATTTTCTCACAGATTATTAGAATCTTCCAGAACACAATTGGGAGACATTCAGAGCACAATTATTCTTATAGGAATGACTTTCTTGAAACAATAATGCTCATGTGCTCATAACTACTTTATTTTCTGATAATTTTTTAAGAATTTTTATTTATGGGTGCTTGTAGTTTGTTGGCTTTTTGAAAAAAAATCAACTTGTAAACTTTTATATATTATAAATGAGTTTATTATAAATTATATAAATTTATTATATATATTTATTTATTATATATTTATTTATTATAAATGAGTTTCTTAAAAAAATCTCAACTTGACTAGATATGAAAAAATTTAAAAAACTTTATTGACAAAAACCACGTGTGTGATTACCAAAAAAAGATATCTTTAGATAAAAATAATAAAATCCCCATGGTGCACAGCTAATGCAAACAGTTCTGGTGATCTGGTCAATGGCCAGAAAGTAAGCACTTAGAGCCTTCAGTTCCAATCTTTTGTTAATTTCATATTGCTAGGATTTCACACTCATTTCTTCTTGTTGGATGACTAAACTAGATGATGGTAAAGATGAGAAAGGCCTTGCTCTACTCGTCTCTGCCTCTGTGATAGTAATTGAAGTTGTAGTGGCACCAAATTTGAGGTGGCTGCTGATTGTGGGTCTCCTTTCCTTGATTTCCTTATCTTCTTTCTTAAGGTCCTCATTAAACTGTCACTGGCAAGGAGGACCCCTGCAGAATGGCAGCCTATAACCTGTCTCACACATGTTCTGTCTACTGGTCTACCTTGTTTTTCTGCAGCCTGGTTGTCAGCATCCTGCATCACTTCTTTCTGCACAAAAGGGAAGGAATATTGTGGTCGACACCCAAGTAGTAAGGTAACAATCATCACCTGCACTAGGGCTGGCACTGTTGGGCCTAAACTTTGGGTGTCCTCTCCAATCCCTTATTCTTTTCCTTACTCTCATTATTTCGGCAATTCTGCTAGTACTTGCATGAAGGCATCCTGTGATGTGAACGGCACAAATGCTGGCTACACTCTGCTTGCATGGGACTCTCCGGTACCTGTAACATTTGCTGACCCTGCACTCAATTCTCCTTCAACAATTTTGAACTCCACAGTCTCTCTATCTCCAACACTTGAAGGTACTTCTTGGGATTATTCTTTATGGCAATGTGGTTTACAAATATATATATATATCTCCCTTGGTGGTTCATGACAACTTACAGTTTCTGTGTTAGACAAATAATGGAGATGCTATCCATTCCTTCTTGTAAAAATATTTTATTATAAGATATAGAAAATTATAAAGAATATAATAAAAATGTGGATATACACTACCTATAATTTTATTCCCATTTACCTATTCCCTCTGCTTATCTATTTTATATTTTGTTGAGTCATTTCACTTTATAATATCTTTTAAGAAGTAGGGCCTCCCTGAAAGTGCAAGCTATTGCCTGCCACTGTGGCATAAGTAGGTGACTCACACCATACAGCAAACCTCTCCTGCCTCACCCACTGCTCCCCTCAGCAGTGTATCTCAGTAGGTCTGCCTGTTCTGCTTCCCGTTCTGACTCTGGTAAGTACTTTCACCCACTGCACCCAGTTCTTATATGTATAAATATATCTTTAAAAGTATTTTAATAATTAGTAAAATGTTACTGAAATAAATTCCCCTATATGCTTTTCTCTAATCCTGTTCTTATTTTTTGCAAAGGTAATATTCTGAATTTGATAATTACCCATATTTACAATCACTAAATAATTGTATGGTTTTGTATATATTAAAGGTTATAAATTGTATAATACTGTATAATCTGCATTTTCCCCTGAAAATTATATTTTGAGATATCTCTGCTATGATAAAGGGTCAGTTTATTTTAAATCAGTTTAACACATTTAACTATTTTATAAATTTATTATCTATTCTGTTACTTTTAAAAGCTTGTTTTCATTTCTTTGGTAATATAAACAATGCACAGAGCCACTTAAACCTCTTCCTTTCTTGGTTCCAGTGTATTCTTCCTCTTTTTTGCTATCAGGCTACTTAGTGGAGCTCACATCCAGAGAATTTCAGACACTCCTTTCCCCAAACACCAGGATGGCTTCCAGCAAATAAAGGAAACTCCCTATAGAGCAGGTTCCTGCTGAGCTGCCAGGCACCCTGGCCAGCTTCCTAGACAGTACAGTAGCACCTCGCATGGGAAGCTGCCAGCAAGGTCCATGAGCATCCCACCCCCAAGCTTAGGGATAGCTTAGGCTTTCCATCTGTAAGCCAGTTCTGAATAATATCAACAATAAACCTACCTCCTACCCAGTAGGTTAGTTAATAACTTCTCCAATGAGGTCTGAAATCCATTTTGGGAAGGCCCCTGTCCCTATACTTTCCCAATATGTTTTTTTTTTCTTTTCAGTGCTAGGGTAGAGATTTTTTTTTTATTAAAATATTTTAAAATTTACATATACTTGCCATTAATTGTGATCCCCATGTATTCCCCATCACCATCTCACCAATGCACCATCACCTCAGTCCCTCGTGCTCCCATCTTCCCTCAACCCTCCCCCACCCCTCCCCACCAGGTGTCCCCAGTCTGTCCTTGTCTCCTCATTTTTGGTTTCTGTGTCTTTATTGCTGTTCTTATTCCTTTCCTTGATCTTTATTTGGTTCCCTTATGTTCCTCCTAAGGGAGGAACCATCTGGTATTTCTCTTTTGCCTTCTGACTTACTTCGCTGAGCATAATCCCCTCCAGATCCATCCATGTTCCCATGAATGAGTCTAGTTTTTCATTTCTGATTGCTGAGTAGTATTCCATCGTGTATATGTACCACAGTAGGGTAGAGATTTTTAAAATTACCCTTAAGAGTTTATCTATAAATAGTTTATAATTCTTTTTTTAAAGCATGTAATAATTAATTTATTAGGAGTCTGGGGAAAAAACACTTTTTTCAAGATGCCACATACTGTGTCATCAGGCACAATCTTTTCCCCTTCTTTTCTTTATATATATATATATATATTTATTTGACATCAATTGTAGTCTCCATGGAATTCCCACCACCATTTCACCACTGCACCATCACCTTAGTCCAATAGTTTATAACTCTTTATGTTAGCCTTCCTACTGCATGGATTCTGTTTCCTGACTGAACCCCAACTTTTCCTTTTTTCCTATATTATTTGAAATGATTTATATAAAACAGATGATTTAGAATGCTTCATAAATGTCTATTAGGACAATTTGATCTAGCTCATCATTTAAAGTTATGGTTTCCTTATTTATACTCTGTTCATCAGTCCATGGGTGTAGATGGGGCGTTAAAATATACTACTATTATTGTGCTCTTGTCAGTCACTATTTCTATTAATAATTGCTTTATGTATTTTGATGCCTCATTACTTGGTGCATATGTATTATATCTTGTTGTTTTGAGCACTTAATCATTATATAATGTCAATCGCTGTCTCTTATTACCTTTTTTTTTTTAAGTGGAAATCTATTTTATCCCATGTAAGTATAGTGGTAACCTGCCTATTTTTGGTTACCATTTGTTTGTAGGACTGTCTTCTAATCTCTTACTTTGAGCCTGTAATTGTCTTTTTTTTTTCATTAATTTTTTTTATTATTATTAGTTATATTTGACATCATTTGTAGTCCCCAGGGGGTACCCACCACCATTTCACCCGTGCACCAT
>JAGFMF010011690.1:2809702-2866186 GCA_019455555.1 Galemys pyrenaicus | reverse complement strand
TTTACTTTTGGTTATAATTGCCCAATTCCTTGAGCTTATTCTTTATTGTTGTTGTTGTTCTTTCATATTCCTCCTAATAGTGAAGCCATCCGATATTTGCCTGTAATTGTCTTTAAAGTTAAGTTGTAGACAGCAAAAAGTTGGATTTAGTTTTTTGATTCATTCATCCAATGAATTCAATCCATTACCATTTTAGGTAAATATTGAATATAAGTATTTATTGTCATTTTGTTTGTTTGTGGGTGCTTTTGTTGTTTCTCCTTTTTCTTTTGTTTTTCTCTTATTCTCTCAGGCTTTGACATCTTCCTTTTGTGTTGTATTTGATTTTCCTTTCTAATTTTTTATATTTCTAATACAGATTTTGTTTTGAGGTTATCATGAGGTTTATGTGTAAGGGTCTACAGTTAAAATCTCTTGGATAGATTATTCTCAAACTCATTCAAATTGGTCCGTATTTTTATGAGTCCTCTCTCCCTGTTATGTTTGCAGTGTCCTACAACTTTTAGGTAGGATTTCTTTTCATTGAAGGTAGTCCTAGTTTTCTTTCTTGCAAGGTTAGTTTGGTGGCAATGAATTCCTTTAAATGTTGTTTGTACCTTCTTCAATTCTGAGTGATAGTTTACAGAGCGTATTTTCAGTTGAAAATTCTTTTCTTTCAGCACTGCGATTATGTGATTTATAAGGTTTCTCCTGGCCTGTGAGATTTGTGCTACAAAAGGTACAGATAATCTCAAAAATTTCATTGTATATGATTTATTTTTCTCCAGGTGATTTTAGTATTTTACCATTATCTTTAGTTTTTACAACTTTAATTATGTCTCTTGGAGCGTGTTTCTTGGGTTTAGTCTGTTTGGAACTCATCAAGCCTCATGGACCTCTAGTCTCTTTCCTTCCCCAAGTTAAGGAAATTCTTAGCTATTATTTCTTCCTCCTTTTGAGAACCCTATTATGAGGATATTGTTCTCTGTGATATTATCCCATAACACTCTTATGCTGTTTTTTAATTCTTAATTTATTTTTTTTCTGGTCTATTAGTTTTTCCATTCCCCTGTGTTCTAGTTTGCTAATTCTATTTGATGCTGCTTCTTGTCTATTGTTGTACCCTCCTATTGTATTTATTTTTAGTTTAGCTATTGTGTTCTTTAACTCTATTATATCTGTTAGAAACTTTCTAGTATTTTCTTTGGCCTTGCTGTAGTTCTCATTTTGTTCATCAGTTGTTTCCTTATTTTAGTAAGAATCATTGTAACTGTCACTTCAAACTTTCTTCAGGTAAGTTACCTAGTACTATTGCTTTTAGATTTTCCCAAGGTTTTATTTTATTCCATCATTTGTGTTATGTCCTCTGTGTTTCATTTTGTTTAAAATGTTTTTTGTTGGTGGAAGGAAACAGCTTTCTTTCCTTAATTTGGTATGTTGTCTTTAAAGATAAGAGAGGAGTCTTTCATATCAAGGAAATGTTGGTGAATCTAGTTCTGCTCCTATTAATTTCCACCAATGCAATTTTCCCCAGAAGTTCCAGCTGTCTATCCCAGAGGCTTATACACTTAAACTAAGAGTCACTACCTTTGATAACCACTAAGCTGGTAATCTTAAGGAATGTCAGGTGCCTCTAATGGTGGGGATGCCAAGATAAAACACCTCACACCCCCTGATAACTTGCACTCCCTAGTCCTGGCTTCTTGGTTTATTTTTAGCTCTTGGTGTCTGCCTTTCAGTCCTCCAGTTCTAGGTCTCAGAACTCTGCTCTCCAGTATTCTCTAGTTTTTGAGAACCACAGAAATGCTTTCCACCTTTGCTGTGTGAGCTTCCCTCTTTAATGCAGCCCCCGGTACTAGGGTACCCAATATGGATGTGATCCCTTTAGCCACAGGAAAAAAAAAAGGCTCTGTGTTATAGTCATCTCTCTTGCTCTGGGCTGTGGAACCCCAGAGGCATACGAAGAGAAATTATGCCAATTTTCCTAACTTCTCTGACATTGTTGATTTTCATGTAAAAACACTGGACCAAGAGTTCTCCTGCCTTTCTCAGGGCCTGTGTTTTTATGTTGTTTTGTTATTATTTGGATATTTATTATTCTGGCATCTTACTGGAACTCTTGTTTTTTAAACTATTAACTCATATTTTCAGAAATCTTAATTTTAAAATATTTTTAAATTTAAATGCTCTATATCCTAAGTAAAAATACAGAGGGGTATATTTTAAAGTTTTCCAATATACTATTTAGAAAATGTATACTTTTTAACTTAATTGTATTATGAACAAAAATATGTGAAATATTTTACCATTATTTTTCAGATTTGTGTTTGACCTAGCATATGGACAATTTCTATAAATGTTCGATGCCATTTCACATTATTTTATGTATGTTCTGTCTTCCATGTATCTTTACTTCTTGACTTCAAGTCTGTTACATTAAAATTTATATTTTGTCTGCTTTATCTGTAAATTTCTATAAGAAATGTATTAGAATATCATTCTAAGATGTGGATTTATAAATTCAACTTGTAATCTGTTCACTTTTTCCTTGAAATTTTGAAGGTATTCTCTTGAATGCATGTAAGTTCATGATTTCCAATTTTTGAAGGATTACTCTTTTTATAACCATGTGTCATGACATTCTTTGTAAATGCCTTTGAGTTGAAATTCTATTTTGTCTCACCAGTTTCTTTTGATGGGATCATTCATTCAGAGATGTTTTGTTTTATGTTTTCCTTACTTTTCTTTAATGGTATAAAAATCATTAAAGAATTTTATCAAAACAGTTATATGATATGACACACATTAAAAAGTTTACTCTGAAATGTTGGGATGTTGCAAGTAGACAGAAGGGGATTAAGGATGGGTGCAGGAAGAATAGTTAAGAATTTATGATAAAATTGACAAGAGATAATGGGAATTTTACCTCCTGCTATGACAATCTAGGTTGTTCAGGACAAATCTTGCTGAGAGCAACTGATAAAACAAGACAATATATATTTTTGAATATAGCACATAAAAAAATACAGAGCCATCAAGAAAAATAGCAATATTTAGACCTACAGAAAGAAGAAGTTGAGAGAGCTGAGTCTAGAAGTTGTTTGACTGTACTTCCTGAAGGAGTTAGCCAATTCTAACTGCAGAGGGAAGAAGTTGAGAAACTGTGTAAAAGCTTTCAGGATTCCTAGAGCCCACTGAAGAGGCAATACCTTGGTTACTTTCTGTGCACCACCATAAAATTGTGTCCCTTTATCTGTTTTATACCTTTCTCCATCCCCTTTTTCTTCTGCTAACCACAATTGTTTGTTTCCCACATATAAGTCATTTCATATGGTACTTGTTTTCTTCTGTATGATTTTTTTTTTTACTTAGCATAATCTTAGCATCATGTCATTGCAAATGTCAGTGTACCACTGTGTGTATCTACCACATCATCTTTAGAATGATAAATTCTTAGAAAGCTGAGCCAAACATTGAAAATATGGATTTTAATGTTTTGGTTTAAGACAACAAACTGAGGAGGGTAGCTGCATCCTTAATTCACAAAGCTGAATTTAGAAGTGGTCGGATTAGTAATGTATCACATGACAAAGATTGCATCAAGGTTATCTTTAGAATGTTTTGTTTTGTACATAGCAAAAATTACATTATAGATTTGCTCCTAAAGCTCTCTCAAATAAAAACCCATTTGTTGCTTCACAAATATAACTGAGGTAAATTAATAATGATTGGGTATTCTTTTGTAAGTATTTTATTATGCAGAAATCCCCTTTCTTAATGCAGGAACTGTTCTTAGTTAAGAATTTCTTATTATTGGATAGAGGTAAAATTTGGAAATAAATATCAAACTTTCAACAAGATAGTGTTTGTTTCACTGTTGCTTTTTAAAAGCAACTGTGATTGACTGTGGTTCACTATAGGAACCCATAGGGCACCACAAGACCTACTGAGTAATATTATCTCTTGGGTATAATAATTATAGTCCATAAATTTTGGATGTATGTATATGAAATTTTTGCTTCTCTCCTTATCTACATATTTCTTTAACAATCTTGTGACTTATTCTTGTTGCTTTCTAACATACTATTTCTTAGTCATTTCCCTAGAGAACACATACACACACACACATACACACTCACTCACTCAATATCCTTCCCTTTGTCTAATTTTTCTGTCTAGTCTCTCCTCTCTGTGAATTTTATAATTGTTTCTGACCTTCTTCAAATACAATTTCCATTACTTTATTTTTCAGTCAAGAACCTTTAGGATTTCCAAGTTGTATTCTGCTCTCATTTCTGCACACTGAGACCTCTATTAATTTCTTAAGTTCAGAAAGCTTTCAGGAAGATTTTGTTACTCATTGGTCCAAAGACATCACCAGGACTCCATGTGAGATACTTAATAGTATGTATGTTATTATGGAAAATCTCACCCCCAAGTTATTTCCTCATTTAATTCCTTGGTATGATTTTCTGTTTTTTAATATCTGACTGCATCTCACCCCCTGCCACTCCTTCCTTTTCCCAATATTTCCCATATTCAATCACTCCAGATAGTTTGCCATCCCTGAAAGACCGATGCTTCTCACATCTCCTCACCATGATTAATACTGTTCCAAGGGTCTTGAATGATTGCCCTTCAACCACATAAAAAAAGTTAGGAACAGTACCAATATCATTTCTGCAAAACTCCCCTAAGTCCCTGTCAGGAGAATTATAATTTCTTTCAATCCATTGTTTCATACTCTTTTTCTCCACAGAATTTGGTTTAAATTGTTTTGTTTGGATTTATGATGGGTTCTATATATTTCTGTACCTCAGAATACACTGTTAAATTCTTTCAAGAAGAGATCACTTCTAGTTATTTTTCTTTTTCTTTTACTTAGCTTTAATTCTTCAAAGACTGACAAGGTGCTTAATAAGTTTGTAATTTAAATGGAATTGGCTCAAATAAATTCTATGTTGTCTTTGGGCTACATATTTACATGTTTGTTCTTTGTATTTCATTTTAAATGTCCTCATTTACTATGCATGAAGTATATTACAAATTATAAGTTTGTCTCTGCTTGGTTCAACAACTACCCTCTTTTATTTCCAAGAACTTATCTTGAGTAATTCTCCTTCCCAAGTACTTAAACATATCACTCTCTGTCACTCCATAAACTCAGGAAGGCATTCCATAAACATTTTTTAATTACTAAGAAAAACTGTAATTCCCTTGGCTAAAGTGTCACATAAAAATCAAGACAAGAAAATCATTAAAATTAACCACTGTATATGGAGTCTGGCAACTATAAAAATGCAGGTAAATCTCTTCCATATAGTCACAAACATAGCGCAACAAAACTAAGTCAACAAACCCTGAAACACAAGTGGATGAATACTTTATACATGAGGAGCAACTGCATAGTGTAAAGGGGTTGAACAAAACTATAATTAAAGCAATACCAAGACAGTAAAACCCATGGGAGAGAGGGTGACTGCTGGAAGAGATCCCTGTGCTGCTGCCTACTCTATGGAACATACTGGGGACTGTTCCTGTGATATTTTAAGACATTTAATAGGTGGGTTATCTTTTTTAAAGTTGGTGTTGTATTTTTGATCTTCCATACGTGTACAGTTTCCATTAACCGTCCACCAAATCACCTGTGCTGGTAGCCCTCTGTCTCTCTCCCTGCTGCTCCCTCTGGTAACCATTAAATTCTTGTACTGAGTTCAATATTTATTTATACTGTATTTTGCCTGTGCATGATATTTGATTATTGATATGCCACAGATGAGTGACACTATCCTAATACCTATCTTTCCCCAACAGCAAGGGAAACAAAAGCAAAATAAATAAGTGAGGCTACATCAAATTAAATAGCTTTTCAAAAGAAATTATCATTAAAAAGACAACCTACAAAATAGGAAAACATCAGGGACTTTAAGAAACAGACTCTACATTGGAGAAAGGGGTATACAGAGTTACCACTGGAGAACTATGCAAGTGATGATTACTGGCTTAAGTCTACAGCTCCTAAATTAGAACAACTGGAGCCTGAACCAGTGGATAAAGCCAGATTGAATCACCCATGTCTCCTCAAAGAGAAGGCTATTATTTGCAGCTTGAGGCTATGATATACAAAACACCCATCTTATCCCCACCTGTGGCCAAAACAAGACTACAACTGAATGCTCTATAGTCCACATTTAGCAGCCCTACATCTATTGCTCAATCACAGCCTAGTGGTTTAGACAGGTCTGAGACTTTATAAAACATTTTGGCTGAGGAGTTGGCCTAGGGGAGGCAGTCATGAGGGAAACTCTTCACACAACCTGGGTACCCGCCTAACTATATGAAACTTGAAAACTTGATGCTCAGTGGAGGTGACCTTTCAGTGCCCTCTGCCCCAGTTCCTACCTCCAATCTGTTACTAGCACCAGTGCACGTCCATCTAAACAGGTGCAAAGGCAAGAGTCTGTGAAATAATAGAAATCTAAGGATCCTAGGTAAAAAAAAACAATTTTCTGTAGAAGCTGGTATATTTACTAAGATAAGAAAACATTATATTACAATGCACAAAGTAAAAATGAAGAGAGAATGTATCAAAAATTCTGGGGCAAAAAAAATCCTAAAAGAAGTTTCAATCCAGCAGAACTGTGGAGTATGTCTGAGGAGTTCAAGGTAACAGTTCTAAAATATTTAAATTAGGAGAAACAATGGATGATATAGAAGAGGAATATATTTAATAAAGATCAAGAAAATATGAAGCCATTACCATTAGAACTAGTGGATCTAAAGTCAACAACTATACAAATTAATGAAGACACATGATAATTTCACACAACCCTTTGTCAACCTTTGGTTTTAAATAGAGGGCTAGGAAGTTAAACCTGGTATTATTCTTTGCTATTATTTTACATGGTATAGAGATGCCCTTCTCAAGCCTCTCCGCTAATAATGCTGCACTTCATTGATCACACACCATTAGCAGATACTATGCATCTGGCCTAGTTTGTATCATCTCATGTAATTCTGACAGCAATCTTAAAAATTGACTTTTAAAATAAGAAAACTGAGGTTCAGAGAGGTAAATTAACTTGTCCAAAGTCACATAGCTAATAATGGTGGAGCTGACATCTCTGACAAATGATCACGTAGAATTTGAGTTGTCGCTTCCAGTGACAGGTAAGCCATTACACATTTTGAAAATGTTTGGTGTTTTCTGAAAGTGGAGAACTCAGAACTTTAAAAATTTATTCAGCTGAAATATGTAGCTTTCAACTCTAGTTCCATACTCTACATGGGTATGTGGAAAGGTCCAATTCTTACTTCTTATATTAGCCATGTTAATAAAGCTAAATTAAAAAAAAATAGGTATTATTGTTTTAGACCAAATATCTTTAGCTTGTTCAGCTCATCCCCTTGTGGCATTGCATCATCTCTTTTGCTGAGTTCCTTTCCTTTGGACAAGCTTCCTCTTAAAACGTGATGAAGGCTAGAGCTGAATACAATGCCCCAGATGTTTTCTAACTGGTATCAATTGCAGTAAATGATCACTTCCTTTGTTCTGTCACTTTACTTCTATTAATGTAGTCTGAAATTGAACTAGGTTTCTTGCAACTAAGCACTTGTTGATTCACTTTAAGCATTAGGCTATCAATTAAATGTTTTTGTCACGTGAACTATGAAATTTATGCATGTGAAAGCAACAAATAGACTAAGTCATACGAGTGTGATTTATTACTGGTAGCATAGTTAGCATATTTGACCTATACTGAAAGCAAAAGTGTTCACAGAATAAATTTTCATTGGTGAACACTTACATCCTCTCAAAAATCTCCACACTTTTTTTTTAAAGCTTTATTTATTTATGCATACAAGAAATGGGGTACAGGTCAGATTCATGGGAGGTAAGAAGATTCACCAGAGACAGAGTGGGGAACAGAACAGGTGGACACACTGCTGAGGGGAGCAGCAGGCACAGCAGGAGAGGTCTGCTGTGCCATGTGGGTCACCTCCCCAGCTAGCAGCAGGTTTCAAACTCGTGCTGCAGTGGCTGCAGTCTGCTTCATAGTGTGTTGCTTAATCCACTGTGCTACCAGGGAGGGCCCTCCATACTACTTTTTAAACCAGGTTAACCAGTTTGCCTACAAATAATATAAGTAAATCTATGTAATTAGGAACTTTAATACCTATGGACTCTAATATTTCTAAAACCCTCCAATGCTCAATTTCAATCTAGAAACCTGGCCACACAATTATTATAATGTAAGCTGCTCTAGACCACTATGATATCAGAATGTTTATATTTAGAAAAGAGTCTCTATCAAATAAGCACATGTAAATTACAGCATTTGATAACTTCTTGAGGGAAAATGGCCAACATGCGAAAGCAGAAAGTGCTCTACCTAAGAACTAGAATGAACTGTTCATTTCCAAGAAGTAACATTTACTAAGCACATAGTACGTGTAGAACATTATAGTAAGTGCTCTGAAGACTGCAGACAATGGGATTTCTGCCTTCAATATGGGAGAAGAGACACTTAAACATAGGCACCTTCATCATATAAAACCATCATTAAGGAGTCTGCTTTCATGTTTATTCAACATTACAGAAAAATAGGCCCAAAGTTTTCATATAATTACTAATAGCATCAAGACAACTATTTGTATAGTTTTTCATTAATTCATCCAACAAACACATCAAATTCAGGAAGCTGGTAATTAGGTCTAATGGAGCTAATATATTTAGGGGGAATAAGAGCTAATAAAGCTATAGTGGTAGATAGGGGTCAGATACAAAGGGCATTGTATATGGATGGGGAGTATATGTTGTTTTTGTCAGGCCATTACCTTCACCACTTTATACAAAGAACAGAATCTCTTCCAGGAGAAGATTCTCTTCATGGGGAAGAATGTCCTTCACTCACTCAATACACACCTAGATGCAAGAGTGGGCCTGTGACTTGGGCCTATCTGTAAAATCTCTCAGGCCACAGTGTTTCGAGTAGGACAGGCACAGGTGATCCAAGCCATGCCTGGGTTTTTCTATAAAAGCTACTGAGGAAAAATAATTCTCAGAAGGGTACCAGACTGTCATGACAGAAGTGGCAGTGTGAGGAGAGGGAAACTTTCGGCAACGTTTTGATGCCAAGTGGAGAGTGCCTGAGAAAGAAACCAAGAAGAGCCCTGATGGCATCATTAGGTCTGCCCTGTTAGCAGATACACTCCACTGTTTATTTAGGTGAGTTTTTTTTCCCTTTATTTATATATATTTGACATCAATTGTAACCCCCTTGTATTCCCCATCACTATTTCATATTTAGGTGAGTTTGAATTGATTTTTGTTTTATATAATTAACTTGGCTCTAAAATATATCTTCATAAGGAATTTGATAATACATTCATATAAAAATCTACATATTTATAATTATCAAATACATACATATATGTACATATAGATCTATCATTATCATCTCATACATGTCTCATGCAGTCTAAAATTCTGTGATCAATACATTAATCTAAAATTTATGCAGTTTCAATTTCGTCTTCAGCAAAGCATAATCTCTTTCTCTGTAGTCTATAAGAGTTTTATTAGTACTAGTACTTATGAAGATGCTTTGACATTTAATGAGCTAAATTTAGCTGAATTAGGGTATTTTAATTGAGCCTGTTGATGCTCAGTGATTATTTAACACATACTAGTTACCTGTTGAAAGCAAGCATATGAGGCCTCTACACACCTATGCCTTCATTAAGGCAACCTGCAGTGCTTATTTAGCTTCCAGTTTTGAATGAATATCTAAATTCTGAAATTTACTATCTACTGCTCTATTCATTAAAATAGAGAACACTGCAAATCTTAAACTTTGTTTCATAATTTTTTCACCAAATTTTATGATATATCAAAATAAATCATATGAGAAGTAAATATTCTAATTTTAGATAGTGCTGTTCTTTCTATCAAAACCCACTTCAATGTAAAATAATTTCCAGTAGATTTACTGGTAAAGACTTACTCCAAAAGAAGGAAGTAATTTGCAAGGTTTTTTTTTCCTGACTGAATGAGGCCTCTAAAAACAAATACTCATCTATAATGCATGGGGTTTATTTTAAAACAAAAATTGTGTCACATTTTGTCATGAATAAGTAATTATATCTTCTACTTTCTTTCATTTCTCTCAGGCCTAGTAATGTTTGAATTGATCCACAGAAAAATTACATTGAATTTTCCCAACAATTTAGTAATATACAATAATAGTGTTAATATTGTAGATGGTGTACATATGCAAACTAGTTCACCTGGAATACTTCAACCAGTTAAGTTAATCCAATTTTTAATTAAAAATAATCAATAATCAATCAGTTTCATTTTTTTACTGATTGGTAAAACAGCCTAGGGTATCAGAAAAGGTATAAACTTTGCATATGAGGCCTATATTATTAAACTGTGATTGTACATTAGAATCAATACATCAGGTTTGTTCTCACACACATAAAGCTAGAATTTAGCTGTGTTGAGATACTTTATGCAGCTAATGCTTTTCTTCTAAAGTATAACACAATGTAAATGTTCAAAAGAAAAACAGTCAATGAGTGCATTTTGTAATGTGAAATGTCTGACTCTGTGTGTTTTCATAAAAACAACTAATAAATATCAGAATTAAGAACAAACTGGAGATTATCTTGTTTTTGGATACCTGCCTTAGAGGTTTGTATCTCTGACTGCACATTAAATCAGGTGAAAAACTTTTTTAAAAAATACCCATACTAGAAACTTCAGTGTGATGGCAAAATAGGCATAATCTCTTAAATCACGTACGGTATTATAAACCAATGTCACCTTAAAAAAAAGTGTTAAAGGTAAATAAATAAAACTAAAAAAGAAATAATTTTTGGATTTTCTGCTTGGGACAAATAAATGTTATCTCTGATTATTTGAATGCCACCAGTAAAGCTTAGTTTCTTCTAAAGAAGAAACTAAACAAAAATTTGAATATTTGTTCTGTATCAGTACTTTAACAAACAAGGCTATACAAAATCCATAGTGAACTGGGTCAAAACAATCTAAGTTTCAGAGGTTTGTTAGTGCTTTTCCTGTGAAGTACAACATAGTGTAAATGTTCAGAAGAAAAACAGTCAATAAGTACGTTTTGTAATGCACTTAATTTCTTCTAAAGAAACTCTTTTTTGACTATATCTAATAATATAATTTAATGTCTCTATTGCTAATATAAACATATATACATGAGTGAAAGCAGCTCTTTATCGTTCCTTATAAACAAAAAGTATATTACTATATGAATATCTCACATTTACATAAGGTAGATGAAGTATTTTTAACCCTTCCATTAAGAGCATTGAGGGTCCATTACAGTGCTACCATAACAGAGAGAGGTATATAAGTTGACTTAAAAACTCTATCACCACTGTAAGTCATAAAGATAACAGGAGACATAAGAACTTCACTCTGTGAATTATGAGTAAAAAACCTATTCAGAGTTTTTTTCTTTTGAGGATTTATTTGAAGTTTACGACTATTGTGTAGAATTGTTAAGGTTGTACTAAGACTAACAAGAAGGCACATAATAAACTGATAGCTGAAGATATGATTCATTTCTGAAAGATCATCTTTAGAGAGCATGCCTCCAATAGAATTGTGGTATACAACTAATTAGAGTTTTCCTGTGTGATTTTTTTTTTATTTGAATTATGGTCTCCTAAAAATAACGCAGTATTCTTGATGACCTCTTTGGGTAGATGTAGGCTTAAATAAATCAAATTAAAAATATGCAAAATTGTATTTTTTAATCTATGTAATGTTGGTTTATAATGCTGTATATAACTTAGAGGTATAGATTCATACCTCTTCAGATCTGTTACCACACTACACCCACCATTAAAGCACCAATAATCTTCAACTATGGTCCAAAGAGCCCTCTTCCCACCTTGCTCCACACCCTCTACCCCTGCTTCATCTTAATGAAAAAAAAAATTCAAAAAAATTGGAAAGCAACTCATTAACTGAAAGAGTTTGATAAAATGCAATTTTTAACTGGAAGAAAATGTTCTTTTAATTTTTTTTTTACCTTGGAGAAAATATCCATAATGCATATGTATAGCAAAGGACTTATATTCAAAATTCTTCATTATGTGTGTGGGTATGAATACAGTTTCTAAATAGAATGAAACTTTTCCCTAGAATAAAAGATGTTGCTACAGTACCAAAGTATCATTTTAAAAATTTTATAAGAATCTGAAACTATAACAATGCAAAAAGTACCAACAGCATGTCCAGATGTTGAATAAGTAATTCAAGGATAGAGCAGAATTTATTTGAAGATTAAGTCATGAGATTTGATTCCTTAATCAACTCCCTCCAGTATCTAAGGAAAATATATAGGGACACTTCTAGGGACATTTATTATATGCATTAGATTTAATCATGCAAGTTCTAATATTCAGGTTCATTGCCTCAAAATAGGTTAAACTAGGATGCTGTGTTACAAAGAGTATTATAAAGAACTGTGAATAGAACACATACCTCACATAAGAAAACCCCAGTCCTACCCAGTTACTTACCAACTGGGTGATTCTGGAAATTGTAAACTCTCTGAGCCTTGGTTTCCTTATCAGCACTTGGGTGTATTATCACAAATCCTGGAGGATTCCTCTGAGTTAAATAATGACTCAAGTGCCTAGCTCTGATGTTCATGAGTTAATGCTTCATCCCTGAAATTTTAGCAGCAATTAACTAAAACATATTAGTAAATTTTGAATAGCTGCCCTTCATTGACCAGTTGTTGTCTGAAACTATTTGGAAGATTAGACACCCATAAAAGAATATCTATTAAGTTTTGTTTCACATAACCCATTTGATATAGGTCTACCTTGGCCACATGGAAGCCTTTCTTATATTCACTGCTGATTTGTAGTTCACAAGGTAAACTTTGTATTCCTTTCACTTCCTTATTCCGGTACACATAGGTACTTATTAAATGTTTGTTGAATGTATGTCACTGAACTTTCCATTACACACATGCTTGGAACACATATTCACACACAGCAGTATCTATAAATGCAAATTCAGTGGCAGGCAGCTGACTCATTTTGTAACCCCAGTGATTACAGCAATGCTTGTACATAGTGAGTATTCAAAAGTATTTGTTGAATAAATTAATGAAAATGTATATAAGTACCATTTCATGCTAGACATTATAAGAAAAAAAAACTATTAATGGTTCATGTGTTTTTTTAGTATCATTTATACCAATGCATCCAATGAGAGAGTGAAAAACCAAAGGGCAATTTATACTTCCCAATTTACAAGCATTCAAGTGTATAGAAGTTTTTATACTGTTTTTCAAGCTACTATCACTGGGAGAGGGAAAATGAACTTACTTCTGAAACCAACCTAAAATTAAAAATTCTGTTCTTAAAATATTACCTAAAAAGATATATATCACGTTTTTATTGTCATATTAAAAAAATGATTCTGCATATTAGTGACATTTTCTAAGTTCTTTAACAATAAAAAGGAAAATGCTATCCAAGTTTTGTTTGGTTTGCAAGTCTGTCTCTGTTGTTCAACTGTAGGTTTGTTGGGATTAAATACTGTGACTAGTTTGTATCCACATCTCTATTACTCAACATTGTTTGACATATACATTAGTGATCAACAAACACAGGAGGAAAATGATGTTTGTTTGTTTAAATGGAATTTACCCAAGTAGTTGAAATTGTGTCCCTATCTATATTGATGAAAATGATTTCAGTATCTCTTAAAGGCTCCCTTCACAAGCCCTCTAAAGTCAAAATCATTCTCTTTTGTTAAATACATGACTACTTTTGGTCTATATTTGATCATTTTTTGACAACTTAAATTGATGACTGCATACAGGCAGCACCTATAATAAGAACAGATTTCTTTTGAGTGACCAGAGCATCACATTGCCATCAAGTGTACAGTGGAGAGGACTAGCAGGCTCTTTCCAGTTCTTCTCTTATTCTGTGCCAACTGGGCCCTCAGTCTTATTGGTATCCAATAATCAGCCCGATTACAGCTAGCCCTGGGAGACATGACAGAAAGAGAGTCCTCATCTTGCATTAATTGCTCCTATTGAAACTATGCCACATCTCTCCAAGCTAGATGTTGCTTAGTATCCCTTTGATATGATAATGACATGCTTCTTAGCAGATGAATATGCAAATTAAAAGCAGTAATTTGGTGGCATGCACCTGCTGACACTGCACGGCTATGCTTATGTGCTCTGCTGTAACACTGCAGCCACACAAAAGCATCACAGAGGTAAAATTAAATTCTAATGTCGTATATATTAAACAGATGCTTCCACTTTTCTTTGTATATCTACTTTTACAGATTTTGCCATTGGAATCTCAGTTCTCTTCATGCAATTAATGGACATTGATGTGTCGTACATAGAAGTGTACAAAGTGCCATTTAAGTGGGCTGATTTTAAAGAGGTGGCTTACATGTATACACATTAGAAGATGAACATTTCTTCATCATAGCATAGAAGCTGATGACTTCACTCTTGTTGCACAAAAGACTCCTATTCATACGTGGAATGCATCCTTGGGCTGCAAAACTGAAAATCACATTTATATAGTAAAGATGTGCACTAAAATATAGTTACTTCATATTGCCTGAAAAGATATTCCAAATGACATGAAGAGGCTAACAAAACACCGAGAATCAAAAAACAAAATTTCTCTGCTTTATGAGGCCAGATGCAAAGAATGAGAAAGCTTAAATAGTGATTGCTTAGGTGTGACCTATAACTACTCTGGGAACCTACAAGTCTTTATCAATGTGTCATGTAGCTAAACCACATAGAATTGAGCATTAAATTTTTTTGTAACATTGGTTTACACCAGTGTATATACTTTATAGGTATAGGTTCACACTTCCTAACTTGTTATACACTCCCATCATCACCAAGATAGCCATATTATTTGATCACTTCTCATTGGTCCTCTCCCTCCTTGCTTCTTATCTTCTCCTTCCATTCTGGTAGTCTCAGTTCTGTGGTGAGATTCAAAGATTTCTTTTGGATTGTGTTTGCCTACCCCTTTGTTCTGACATGCCACATATTTATGAGATAGTCTGTTATTTGTGTTTCTCCCTCTTATTTTGATTAACATCTTCCCCTCTAGTTCCATCCATGTTGTTGCCAGTGGCGAGATTTCATCATTTTTTCCAGCTGAGTAATATTCTGCCACATCATCTCCTGTTAATCCACCATCTATTGTTGGGCTCTTCGGTTGTTTTCATAATTTCTCTATTGTAAATAGTGCTTCAATGAACATAGGTGTGCATACATAACTTTGAATTGTTGTTTTATAATATTTGATGGATAGATACCCAAATGTGGAATTACTAGATTATATGGTAGATCTACTTTTAATAATTTAAGAAACCATGACAATGCTTTCTGTAAGGGCTGAACTCATCTATATTCCTACCAACAGTGTATGAGAGTTCCTTTATCTTCACACCTTCACCAACACCTACTGTTTCTGATCCTCTTTGATATTGGTTATTCTTATGGGTGTGAAGTGGTATGTCACTGTAGTTTAGATTTGCATTTCTCTGACAATAAGTGATGATGAGTATTTTTTTCCTGTACTGGTTGGCTAGGTGTATGTCTTCTTTAGAGAAGTGTCTGTTTACCTCTTGTGTGCATTTTGATTAGGTTATATGTTCCAGGAAGTATAGATTATATGTTCCTTTATTAAGTTATATGTCCCTGGATTAGTAATGATGTATGGTCCCTTAAATTTATTATTGAATTCGGTTTGCTAAAGATTTATTGAGGAATTTGCATTCACATTTATCAGGGATAGTGTCCTGGAAGTCTTTTTTGTGATGTCATCTTCTGCTTTCAGTATCAGATAATGTTGACTTCATAAAATGTGTTTGGAAGCATTTCATTTACTCAATATTTTGCAAGAGTTTGAGAAAATTAGGTAACAGATCATCATTTTTGGAGATTTGGTTGAAGTCACTTGTGAAACTCTAGTCCTGGCCTTTGTTTGTTTTGAGAAACTTTTGATTTCTTCTCAATTTTCCTTACTTGTCATTGAAGAAACAAGTTTTCTATTTCCTCTCAATTCAATATTGGATGGTTGTATGCTTCTAAGAATTTGCCCATATCTCCTATATTATCCATCCATTGGCATAATGGTGTTCATAGTTTTCCCTATGATCCTTTGTATTTCTGTTAGTTCTGTTTATGTCTTCAGCATATGTCTAGTAGGTTGTGTCTTTTACGTACATAGCTTATATTGTCTTCCGTTTAAAAAAACATTTTTTCTTTGCTGGTATTTTGGGATGATTCCCAATACCATATCTTCTAATTGCTGATTTGGTTTTCTGCCTTATTGTGTCTTCTGTTAAGTGTCTATCATATTTTTTATGCCAGCTATTTTATCTTTGAGCTCTAAGATTTGTTTGGAACTTTCTCATATTTTCTCTCTGTTTGTAGTTTCCTCTTGTTCTCCCAATTTCAGATAACATCAAGACTGTTTTTAAGTTTTCTTGTAGTAGTTTTCTTTGTTTGATTGCATTAGGAATTTTTCCTAAAGTTTTGTCTTGATCCACTGACTGTAGTGAATTCCTTTGTCTCCTCATCATGTTTAGTGCTCTTGTTTGTTTCTATGGATTAGGCAAAACAGATTTCCTTCCCAATCTTGCAGTAACAGACTTGTGTTATTGGTCTAGGATGTTTGCCCTTGGATGCTGTTCTTTCTTTTGTTGTATTAGTCAAGGCTTCATTATCAATTAGGATGACTGGAGCTGAAGAGTCGGCATGGGGTAGTATCCCAGGAACCAGCCTGCATAGTAGGGGCTGATGTTACAGATTGTAAGGAGATAGTTGAAGTACAGTGCCAAAGGCATATGCTACCCTGGGTGCTACAGGTGCTTGAGCCAAAGTAGGGATCTGCAACCACTATGAAGAGGGGGTACACTCCACTGGCAGTGCCTTCCCAAAGTCCCAGACTGCAACTGACTTGTCAGCTACAATCTAGTTATGTTATCATCAGGTATCCCTGGTAAAAACTTTCCCTCAGGCTCAGGTGGGAACAAAGTAGGGGTAAGAGTGGGAAGCAGGGCTCTGTGCACAGGTAAGCACCATTGGTGATTTCATTCTGCCTAGTAGGTAGTGTCCCCTTCCTTCTGTCTAGGCAGGGGAGGAGTAGGTATTCTGCAGTCTGTGGAAGTTGTGAAAAAGCTTTCCACTCCCAGAAATACTTGCAGACAGAGTTCTTTTCAGGAGACACAAAGTCCTCTGGTTAATAAAGGGGTGTGAGCCCCAGATGCCACAGAGCCTGGGAGGGGGAGATACAAGTGTTTTCCAGGACTGCTGAAACTAGCCAAAAACCAGCCCCAGGCACACCCATTGCTCAGTCCCAGCAAGTCCCATAGACTGAGTTCTGTCTAAGTGACGTATGTCCCCTCAGCTACTGTAAGCTAGTGAACCATTTGAAAGTTGTGGAATATAAGTCGGGGAGGGTCAATTATTTCTCCCAGTGCCTTTATATTGTTTCTGGCAGGATTTTGTCTCAAGTTTTCCTAGTTTTTCTGTCTTCCTTCCCTGTGGAGATACTGATCCTGAAATCCTCAGCTTTCATTCAAATGCCAGTCTGTCTTGATAATGCATGTTTTCTTTTCTCTATTCTTTACTAAATTATCTCAGACTTAGAGAACTTTGAATTTTCTAGTAGTCCTATATTATCTTGGTTCTGGTAGCATCTACCACCAGCTTTATCTCAAAGAACCCAATTTTCTTGATTAGTACTTTGATTCCAAAATTGTGTGCTGAGGAATCCATGCATTTATTCAATGTAACCCCATAGAAGTGGAGGAAGAGTTGGATATGTAATTCATGACAAACTACAATCCGCAACTGACTATGCTTCTCAGAATTAAGAATTCTGAAGCCAAAATTTCATAAAGGGTGCTACTTCACTGCTTCCTCCCCTACTCTTAAGCCTAGGCAGCATACACACAATTACTTATAATGGCTTAGTGGATTGAGACCAAATTGTTTAAAATACACACACACACCTGCACACACACACAGAGTTTAAATACATTCTTTACAATGAGCATTTTATATATAGCATGCATTTCATGATTACATGTTATAGTAATATCACATTGTATAGACCCCAATTTAATTTAAATATCTCCTTATTGTGGTAAATCCAGGGTTTTTTCTCCCCAATTCTACAACTATATAAATAATGCTATGATGAACATCTTCAAATGTATGCCATTTTCCTTCCTTCTGATAATCTCCCTGGAGTAATTATCCAGACGTGAGATTACTAGGTCAATGGATGAGACTATTTTAAAGAGAATAACATTTGGTAAGCAATTTGTCTTATTTCACAAAGTAATGTTTTTTATAAGTTTAGCAAGAGAGATACTTTTATAGTAACATGATTGAAGACCCAATATTTACCTTTGATATACAAAGATATATTACATGTCTAGCTATATTAACTTATAATGTATAAATACACATACATTCAGTAGAAAATTTCTAGTAATCTCTTTACAAATAACTGGAGACTTCTATGAATCAACTTCATTTTATATATCTTGGCCATTCTAAAATAATTCCTCTAGTTCTAGCTAATTACAAAATTTTATAGCACAAAATTACAAACGTAATGAAAGTAAATTTTGGTCCTTTTTCTGTGGGTAAAAATTCCCATTTATGTATGCATAAAAAACTTCCTTTTAATATAATATGTATATATGTATATATGGAAGTTTAATGGATGCATGTAATGATTCATTGCTACTTAATAATTTTACTAAACATCCAGAGCAAATAGTACAAAAGATATGATTCTTCTCTTAACCTTTCAATCTTAAGAGACATATAATTTATTAAACTAAGGAATAAGAGATGCTATTACTGGTGAGTTTTATGGAAGTATCTACATATATTCAAGTACTTTCCTCAAAGAATCATATTTATGTTTTCAATATGTTTCCTTGGAAAATATGTAGAGTATGTGTGTAGCAGGAAGAAAGTCAAGATTTGTGGTAAATTTCCTTTTTATGTATATTTAACAAATAGCTAGTTTTATTAGATTATTTATAGATTTTTCAAGACTTCTAAGTTAATTATCCAACAGTTAATTATCAACAAAACTTAACTTTTAAAAAAAAAATAAAAGTAGTGTTTGCAATGAGGATAATCTTGAAAAGAAATGGGAAGTTCCATCTCATTTCAGCCTTTGAAACTAGGTATAACTTCTAAAATACTAGTTTGAAGAGCTGGGTGTGAGTTTTGAAACCCATTTTTTCTAACACTGAAATGTTCACTGTTTGGGGAACCAGGAGATTAAGCTTTAGGTCCAACTCTGTCATAATGATCTGGGAAAGCAATTTATTTTACTTCTCTGGGCCTCAAATTTGCACTGGAAATAGTCATCCACTTAAAAATAATTTATTTTGAAACATACCAAGCCTACTGAGTGGTTGGTACTGTTCTAGGTGCTGGACATTTAGCAGGGAATGAAACAAGGGTCTCCTCTTATGGAGCTTACAGTTTAGTAAGTGAAAGATATACAATAACATATGTAATGTGAATAATGGCACTCAGTCCCTTTATACAGTCCACCCTTCCATCTTTTCTGTCCCTCACCAGATAACCTTCAGATTAATTGCTCCAAGACTAAACATTGGTTCAAGGTATATTTATGATAAGTACATCCACTATTTAGAACTGTTTTTTCTCCTAATAAAAATGTCTTTTATCAAATTTTTGCTGGTAACCACCAATTTATTTTTCTGCTTCCCTTTACTTTCTCAAGAAAAAGTTCATGAAAAAGTTCCAGTATCTACTGTCTCCAGTTCATCTTTCATTTTCCCTTGCATATGACATCACTTTACTTTTTAAGCATTTCATCCCTCTTTATTAAAATTTAAATTATATATATCACATTATTTTTCATTTTTGTACAGTGTATATTTCTCATCTTCATGAAATTTCCATCACCAATTTACCTGTGCACCAGCACCATAGTCCCCTGTGCTCTTCCCACCCATTTTGTTCCTTCTCCTTCCTTCTCCCTTTGGGAATGTCTCAGATTTATAGTCTGTTGATTTTGATTTTTAATTTATTGTATTTTTTTCCCTTAATCCCTTGTTTGTTTCCTCTACCGCCAATTAGTAAAACTATCCGCTATTTCTCCTTTTCTTTCTGGCTTATTTCACTCAGCATAATCCCTTCTAGCTCCATCCATGTTGCTGTGAATTATATGAGCTTATCTTTTTTGATTGCTGCATAATATTCCACGGTGTATACATACTACATCTTCTTCATCCAGTCATCTATTTGGCATTTGGATCACTTTAAAGGAGGTTTTGCTCACAGCATTATACCCTAATTACTCTTCATGTTACAAATGACCTATACATTACTAAAGTCAGTCTAATTGTCTGTACTTTTTTTTAAGATTAATTTTTATTTATTTATGCATGCAAGGACTGGGGTATAAGCCAGAGGTGTAGGGGTGAGAGGATTCATCATAGACAGAGTAGGGAGCAGAAAAGGCAGGTCGACTGAAATGCACTACTAAGGGGAATAGCAGGAGAGATAGGAGAGGTCTGCTGTGTCACATGGGTTGCATTCCCTGGCCAGGGATTGAACTCATGCTGCAGTGGCTGAAGATAGTTTGATAGCACCGAGACTTTAACCCCTGTACCACCAGGGAGGCTCCCTTTATTTTTACTACTATTACACCAACCACCACAATTGCTGTTGCTGCTGCTACTGCTGTTTCTGCTTGTCATACTTGCTACCATTAAGTGTAGTAATAATCACAGCTGGTGTAATATACTGGGAAGTTGTTGAGAATATGTCCTAAGAGTTCTTATCACAAGGAAAAACATCCTTTTACTTCTTTCATATCTATGTGAAATGATGTATGTTAAATAAAATTTATTGTAGTACTTATTTCACAGTACATGTAAGTCAAGTAATGATGCTGCACACCTTAAACTTACATAGTGCTATATGCCAATTCTATATCAATAAAACAAGAAGAAAGCAATAATAATAGTCATCAACAAGAAGTAATCATAACTGCCTTTTATTGGGCACTTACTATATTCTAGGTAATATTCTTTTTTTTTTTTTTAAAGATTTATTTATTTATGCATTCAAAAGCTGGGGTACAGGCCAGAGGTGGGGGGGTGAGAGGATTCACCACAGAGAGCGGGGAGCAGAACAGGCAGATCAACGGAAGTACACTGCTGAGGGGAGCAGCGGGCCCAGCAGGAGAGGTCTGCTGCGCCATGTGGGTCCCGTCTCTGGCCGGCAGCAGGGATCGAACTCGTGCTGCAGTGGCTGAGGTTTGCTTCATAGTGCGTTGCTTAACCCACTGAGCCACCAGGGAGGCCCTCTAGGTAATATTCTAAGCTACATTCCAGGGACTAATCTAAGACTATTAAACAACCACATGAAATATGTGCCACTTAATACTACTTTTAGAGATGGAGAAGACACAGAGAGGTGCAGTAACACATTCACACACACAAAATCTGGTGCCCCATTATCTTGCTGATCTTATCTCCTACTTTGCCAAGCATACTTGGGCCTCTGTGCCTTAGCACTGACTCTTTTCGTCTTTTCTGGAACCTTTTCCTCTCATCTGTGCATATGAATTTCTTTCTTCTCTTTTTTTCTAGATTTTTCTTTTCTTTCTTCTATATTTTACTCAAATGTCCCCTATTCAGGAAGGACCTATGGGACTATCTTATTTAAATTGTACCCCACATTTTCAGTACTCTTTCCTTGATATTATACTATTAATTTATTCTTATTTTATTTTTCCATGTAGAATGTTTCACGAGTAATGAACGTCGTCTACTTTAAATACTAGTATGTTCCTATCACTTAGATGATTATCTGGCAAATGATGGGAAAATCATTAGTCTATGTAAGAGGAAGTGGTGGAAGAAGGTTCATGGTTACAGTTTGCCTTATTCATATTTTGTGGGCAAAAGATAGTTTGGCTTCCTAATAGTCACTTTAAGAGTAGAGAACTTTTCTAAAAATGTTCAGCATATTTCTCCTTGCCTTTCAGTGTCCATAATTTGACTGATTACTGATTGATATAGAAGGGGCTGAGATTAACTTGGTTCAGTCAGACCCACCATTAAAACTGAAGACGGGAACTTGAATTCTAAAAGCAGTGCTGAAGAAATCAGGTTGGAGAGGGAGGAAATGCTGAGCAGAGTGTCCATTACCAACATCTCAAAGTGGAAGTGCTGGCTATAAGTATAGGAGACAACCAATATTCCCACATTCTCATCAATACTAGAATTTAGAAATTAAAAAAAATTACCAATCTGATTGAAATTTTTTTCTTGCTTTCACTTTTCTGACAACTTTTGGTGTAGAAAGTATTTTTGTTAATTAACCATTTATACTTCCTCTTTTAAAATTTGCCTAATCACATTTTTTGCCCATTATTTTTCTATTGGATATTTAATCTTTTCTTGTTGTCAGTTTTTATATATCATGTATATAATCCTTTACTACATATCACAAATACTTTTACTGTATTGCTTACCACAGTTTTATGTATTTTTATTAAATAACATATAGGTATTAAATTTTATGTAATAATCATTTGATTGTTGGTTTCTAGGTTTAGTCTTAACAGGACTTGTCCTACTCTACTATAGTAAAAATATTTTCTCACATGTCTTACAATGCAAACTTTATGCTATCTTAAATGGGTGTTATAGTAGTCTCTATTCTATTTTATTTATTCCCTTATCTATTTTCATGGACTTTGGAGGTCTCTTTTAACTAGATTAACACACTCATTATTTTAGGTTTTAGAAGATATTTTACCTTCATTTTTCTTTATTTTATTGACTTCACTTCCAGATATATTTTACAATTAATTGTTAAGTTTTGTTTGGGATTGTATTGAATTACAGATTAATTTAAAGAGAGCTGACAGTTTTATTATATTGAGGAATATATTTTACCCTCTTTTTTCATATTAATATTAATATTAGATAATGTTTTATCCCTTTCTTCATATTAATCTTGTATATTTCTGAGCTGATATACTATTTATTTTTGTGGGGTTTTCCTTTTAACAACTGTGACAGATTTTCAAAATAGTTCCTAACTGATCATTGCTGTCTTAGGAAAACTATGATCTTAAAATTTTACACTCATTTTTTATTATTTTTAATTTACTTTGTATTTTCAAAATATTTATAAAACATATTTTTATATTTATAAAACATGATATTTATAGAACATGTTTTTTACTCTTAACATTTATAACTCATATTATTTATTTTATGCTATTATTATTCCTATTACTTTTTTCTTATTCTATTGCCTAGGACAGCCTTAAATAATGATGCCTATTCTTGACTTTAATGGGGATACTTCTAGTGTTTAGATTTTGGTGTGCTGTAAGACATAGATATAAATGTTCTGTAAGTATGGAGATTTTATCTCTTTTTCAAGCCTGTTATTACTTTTAAAATGTACTGTTGATAATTTTTAAAATTTAAAATGTATTGAGATGCCCATATTATTGTTCTCCTTTATTATTATTAGAATGGATTACATAAACAGATTTCTATATTAAATTCTTTTCTTGAAACACTATTCTTTTAGTATTTTGGGATGTATCTACCTCTGTGTACCCACAAGCTTTAATATAGTATCCATTATTTTATAAATATTATAAATATTTTATTATTCCTTCTTAACCTAGAAATTACTGAAAAGACTTTTAAAAGTTTAACTAAGTAGTTAGATTTTTTTCTATCAATTTGTTGTTGATTTTTAATTTGGTTGAACAGAAATGTGAGCATGTTCTTATAATTTCTTTCTTTGAAGTTTTATTAATACGGCTCCCTGAGATATAATGTGTGGTAAATTATACAGAAAGGAATGCATTTGTATTTGAAATAAATATCTATTCTTTTGTTAGATATGCACAGTATATATAGGTTTTGTCTTATATATATTATTAAAAACTTTGTGTCCTTAGTTTTGCTACTTTAATCATCAAATTCTAAGTGTACTAAATTCTCCCACTAAGATTATGAATTTAACAGTGCCTACTTACATTCTAATCCATTTTATATATGTCAAAGCTGGATGGTTAGGTACATAAAATATATGAAAACTTTATCTTGACAGATTGTTCTGTTTATAATATGAAATTTTCTCTGTCCAATTTAATAATTTTGGTCTCCTCATTGATGACATGTTAATATTGCCTGTACTAGTCTTTTTTTCTCTGTTAATTAGCATCTTTCTAAAAAAATAAAAACCTATGTCTATCCCCTTATTTTAATTATGCTCTATAATTTTGTTTTGGAAGTTACTCTGGCAAGCAGTAAGTACTTAGATTAAAATAAAATCTGACAATCTCTGCCTTTTAATAGGAGAATTAGCATTTTACATTCATTAAGACTAGTAAAATATTAGGACATGTTATCACTATTAAATAACTAATAACTTTTCATTTTGTCTTTTAATGAAATTTTTATTATCTATTTTATTGAGGTGATGTAGTTTACAATACTGTATATGATTCAGAGGTACTAGTTTACTCCTCTTCAGATATGTTTCACCACAGCACACCTGCCACCAAGGCACCTACTATCCTCAGTCACTCTTTGGGTCCCTTCCCACCTTCCCCCAATTTCCTCCACAATTCTACAATCATATTTCTAGGGCTTGTTTTGGTTATTTTTGCCTTTCCTTTATATTCTATATATAAATGAAATCATCCACTTTTTTCTAACTTATCTTACTTACCATAATCCTTTCTAGTTCTATCATATTGTTGCAAATGGCAAGAGTTATTTTTAAAAGACTGACTTTTTGTAAAAAAAAAAATTTTTTTTTATATGTTTTTTGGAGTTATTGAAATTTCTCCACATTTTTCACTTCCCAGAGATTTTTAAATTATACATTCTGCTTTTATTCCATGTATTTTTTTTAACTCATATGTTTAAGTGCATATATCTTTACAAATAAAAGATAATAAGCTCCAGCATGTTATTTTCTTCTTCACTAAAATTGACTTTTTCAATTTTTAGGTTGAACTCATTTAGAGTTTAGTTCCAGATTATTAATATTTTTAAAAATTTACACCACTGTAAGTATTGATAGTTAACTATATATTTAACTGATCTCTTTTTTCTTTTAATTTTGGTAATGAATATTTTTCTTTCTCCTGATTTTATTATTTTCTTTGTGTACTCAAATATTTCTACCTGAATGTATTTCTTAAATGCCTAAATGCCTACATTTTATCCTCACATTTAAAGATAATCTGGTTGGATTTAGAATTCTGTATCTGAGAATTCTGTATTTGAGTTAGGAGTTAAAATAGTGGGGAGGGAGGCATGATAATGTAGTCTAAGCAAAAGCAGTGCAAGAGTAAATGCCTCAAATTAGGAGTATGTCTGGTGGGTACCTGGGATACATAAAAGTGTGAAAATGTATTTAATGTCTTTCCTCTAAACTTTATGACCATGTCTGTTTCATTTTCAATAGTAGAGCCAGCACCTAACATAGTGCTTTGAATATAGCATGTGTTCATTGTTGGCTAGGTGAATGAATAACTCCCAAATTTATTTTGCTTATTTTTTTCTATTTTTAATCGAAGTAATGTTGATTGTAACATCAAAAAATTTCAGGTGTGCATCACTGATAATCAACGTGTGTGTATATGGCCTTAAGTTCACCATAAATGTCCAATTCTATGCTTCACCCTGCCATTGTCCCCTGTGTCCTGATTTACTCAGTCCCCTTCCCTTTTCCTTTTAGTAACCACTAATTGAACAACATAAAATTTAAAATGAAAGCTCTAGACCATGCCATCAATTCATTATTATATTTTAATATCAACAGTCATAATAATGGGTATATAACCATCTCTTCTAGCATGGTGAGTTGGACACATAAATTACTGAGTTAGGAAAGTGTTGCTACCATGCATAATATTTGCTATACGTGACCACTTAAGTCACTTACACTTCTGAATCCCAAAGCAGAGACGATACCTTGCTATTTAACCCACAAAACTATTTTCAAGAAAAATTATAAAATATCAATTTGCAAATTCATTATTAAAATCTGATGTTAGTTATTTGTCAAAAATATTAATATAAAATACAAATTCAAAATAAATTTAAAGGTTTTTGAAGAATTAGACTAATTTCCTTATGATTGAATCATACTACAGTGTGTGCTCAGAAAAAGTTGTTGAGAAAATGTTAACAATATTCCCATGATGAAAAAGATAATAATCCCAATTTTTTCCAGGTTTATAGTTGTCTTTTTACATGATCATATGCAGATTTTCTTATGTTATTCAATTTAATTTTCTTTTACTTTCAAAGTGCTTTTACTTAATTCTTTTAATTGCTGAAAAGAAATTAAGTCCCTGTCATTGTTACCAGCACCAGCATCTCTCTCTCTCTCTCTCTCACACTCACACACACACACACACACACACACACACAAAATCATGCATTATTCCTTCAAAATGCTACTATTTCTAATTATCTGTACTTCTCACCTTCTCACCTACCTTTTGATACCACTTATTGGAGATTATATTTGCTGTCTATGAACTTTATTTTGCTTGTCTTTAGCCCAGTATTGTAATTCCATATAAGTAAAAAAAAAACAAATTTATTCACAAGGAGAATGGAAACAAATTTTTGCAGTATCATTTTAGAGGTATAATGCTCTGTGATATAATAATGCTCCTTAGGTTTAACTTTATATACTAGAAGGTCTGAATGGAGAGCTAGATGTGATAATGGAAAACATAGTGGGGATTTTTAGATTGGCCTCATCTGAGAGGTACTCAACTGGGAAACAAAAACAAATAAGCTTTAAAGGAAAGATAAGGAACTAACATACTATTAATATTCTTTCAGAACTCCATTTCTAAGCATTTATAATTCATCTCTTAAGTCTTTAGTTTATATGAGATGGTACTTCACATAGTTAACAAATCTAAGAACTGTAAAATTCTCCTCAGGGAGTAATTACACTAAATGGATGGCCCCATGAAAATAGTGGGTTACTGCTTCATTGCTTTCATATCTGACCACTAAAATCACCGGGCAGGCATCTGCATTTCTACCAGGTACCCTTCTGTGTTTGTGGTGTTTTCTCTTTAAAAACAAAACAAAACAAAACAATATTCCCAGATTTTGTAACTACTAGATTTCAATGAAAGAAGCAGAGCCTGGTGCTACAAAAATCTCTGAAAGACAATACCAAGGTATGAGTAAATTTATGAGCATAAAGCACATTTTTGAAGTGACATAACATTGTCAAACATTTTGCCACTCCCTTTCCCCAGCTCTTTACCCCCTGCTTCCAACCCCCATACCCTCTCATTTGTCCACAGCCTTTGAAAACTTGAAGTGACCTGGATATTGGGCATCTTTAAGAAGGGCTCATTTGTGACGTTGTGGCTGTTCTGCTGTGGGGTAGAGTTTAGTGACATTGGCCAGGCCAGAAGGCAGTTTGAACCCCCAGAGTTTCAACTCATGGAAACTGACATGCACAGAAGAGGTGCTTCACGTAATAAAGGAAACAAAGGCGAAGGACAGCAAGGCCAGAGTGGTGGTGTCACTGTGGTCAGTGAGTCCAGTTTAAGGGAAACTTGTTTCTCTGGTCTATTTTCATGTCCTCACTCTTAACAAACATGCAAGAAATAATTCACTTTCCTTTTCACTCTGATTTCATGGTGGGAATGGGGAAATTCAGGAATGTAATGAAGTAGCAATTTGTATTCTTGGGGAGGGAGAAGAGGTCAGTGGAGAACCCTTCCCCGCACTGCGGCCAGGCCAGCAGTCTGTGCTCATAATGGACTATGGACATTTGATGCCTGATTTTCTGATTTTCAAAAGAAACCAGAAATCCAGATTTTAAAAGAGGTGACTCCCCATGCATTTACTTTAAAAAATGTAAAAGACTATGCAGGTTGATGAGTGCAACAAATGTATGCATTTTTGGAATAGATCTGGTACTTAGGCCACAGGTTTGCTGTCTCTATGAGGCAGCATTCCATCTCCCTCTGGGGCAAGATGTTGGTCAACTATCCTAAATAATAAAACTGTACCTGCAACACTATCTCCTTCTCCACCTGCCAAAACCTCCACACATATTTTGAACATAAAAGACTTATGGTCCTACACTTAAGATCACAGACCTAAGCTCGGAAGGACAGAAATTTTGGGGCGAAAAAAAGACTTGTTGCATAGAAATAGATCATGTTCCAATACAAGTAACCTCTAATTATTGCCTTATAAACAAAAATATCATTGCTGATATGTCACATGTGGCCCACATTACTTTTAAAGTGAGGAAATTTGCCAGGGAGAGACTATCAATAATTCCCCATCCTTGCTGTTAGGTCAAGTGTTAATCTCCTAACACCCATGTTTAAATGTTAAATTTCTGTTGCAGAAAAACAAAACTGAAAACCATAAAACATAGCTTTATTTACACATGCATAAAGTCATAGAATCAATTGATTATTTACTGACATTGACTTAAAAAATTTCAAAGTAGAAAGCCCAAAATACCAATACTATACTATCAACTATCAAGAAAAATCTTTGGACACAGAGCATGCATTGGAATAAATGTTAGTGTTCACTGACAGGGAAAGCTGAAAACCCTGAATCCCTTAGGCTGTTTCTTTCTGAAAAAGTGGATCACTCCATTGACAGGAACAGGTTTGTTCAACATTGTGTTAAATTCTTTTTTTTTTTTTTCTCTCCATTTCTCCCCCCTAAGCACCTTTTCCTCTTGCCTATTCCAGGGCTTCTGCTGACAAGTCACACAGCCTTGTGATTCACTGTCAGTTTTCTCGGCTTGGATTATCTTTTCTCTGATGTCTTTTAAAGGGGCCTGGTGACAGGGGGGTGGGTGGACAAGGAGACAAGCAAGCTTCTTTATTTAGCCCACCCAACTTCACACAGCAACAATTTTTCAGTGTGTGGTTTCTTATGCACCAGCTCCACCTGACTGCTTCTTACCTGGTGCGTGACCTTCAGCTGAAAATTCCAACAGCGTGCAACTTGTCGTTGGCAAATGAATTGTAAGTATGCCAGCTGCCAGATGTCTTCATTTTTAAAACACCTTCAAAACTGCTTCTGGCACAGTTCCATAAGCAAAACAGGCTAAGCTGTAACTCTAGTTTCCATGCTGTGAGCAAAAGGAGAGGGGGTGAGGAAAGCAGATGGAGGCTAGAGAAAAATGTATCGCCTTCACATCTTGAAAAAGAGTATAAATGAAGGTGAAAACAGATTCTGGCTACTCTTATCAGTAAATATTTGGATGAGGAGTTATCTGTGACCTATGATTTGTTCAGAATGCAGATGGATAGTCACTTTAAACAATATAGTAATTTGAAATACTATGGTTTTATGAGGCCCACAAAATCATGAATATGGCAATTTAATTTCGTCAAATTAATTCAAAGCACAGTCTTTCTATCAGCATTTTCAATAACTCTCAATAGAAATGGAGACATCTTATATGAGTTACGAGAGGGAATAAAATAAAAGTAAACTAAGCAAGAAAGAAATGTCAAAGGCTTATATTCTGTTTTCATTAAGCTCTGACTAAGTAAACTATTTTCCTTGCCTAGTCACACTATACTAACTTATCTTTAAGTAGCTGGATGGACATGCCTGAAAAAAAATATTTTCTATTTCTTAAGCCTAACTCCTCAAATAAATTTTACTTTTATTCCATTTGTTGGGATACTACATTTGTTGGGGACTACACGAAGACACACATTGCTATGAAACCCAAGAAAGAAAACAGAACTTCTGTCTTATAAGTGAACACAAAATTCTCAATTTTTTCCTTATGGAAAGGATGTGTGCTTACAAAAAGAAGTGAGAGACACTGATCTTAGAGGAAACGGATCGGCAGTAAATGTATACCATTGAGTGCAGCTTCAATTTCATAGTCTGTCATGCACATCTTTCTATTAATCCCACTTTCCCTGTACACAGGTTTTTCTCTCTCACCTCTGTGGCAGATTACAGCATAGGATATTTTTTCTCTTAACTATTTTTACCATTCACTCCCATTTATTGAATTTCTGTCTATCTTTTAAGTTGTGACTCAATTTCAATCCTTTCCAAGAACATTTCTCAATATCCTCTACCTTCTTTGTAAGAAACCTTGTTCTAAGGTTATTTCCATAGTATGGTTTTTATATACTCTTATCTGTCTCCCTGTTTAGAGTGCAAGCATCATGAGGACTGAAACTGGGCCCTACATGCTTTAAAACTCCAAAACCACCCAGCAAACCACACACAAGCTGACTTCTCAGCTTGCTGGAGTAGAAATGGATGCTGTTAGACTTTGGGTGGGTCAGCCATGCTCATCCTTGTCCTCTCCCTACAAAATAATTATACAATAGGTCTGTTTTTGTTTTCGTTTTTGTTTCTATATCTTTTTTTTTTTTAAAGACTTATTTATTTATGCACACAAGAGCTGGGGTACAGGCCATAGTCCAGAGAGGTGAGAGGATTCACCAGAGACAGAGCGGGGAGCAGAACAGGCAAATTGACTGAAGTACACTGCTGAGGGGAGTAGTGGGCAAGGCAGGAGAGGTCTGCTGTGCCATGTGGGTCCCCTCACCTGCCGGCAGCAGGGATCGAACTCATGCTGCAGTGGCTTGCGGTTTTCTTCATAGTGCGTTGCTTAACCCACAGGGAGGGCCCTTGTTTCTATATCTTAAGCCTAACTCCTTAAGTAAATTTTACTTTTGGGTCTCCCTGGTGGCGCAGTGGGTTAAACATCGCACTATGAAGCAAACCTCAGCCACTGCAGCACGAGTTCGATCCCTGCTGCCGGCCAGAGACGGGACCCACATGGCGCATCAGACCTCTCCTGCTGTGCCCGCTGCTCCCCTCAGCAGTGTACTTCTGTTGATCTGCCTGTTCTGCTCCCTGCTCTCTGTGGTGAATCCTCTCACCCCCACACCTCTGGCCTGTACCCCAGTGCCTGTGTGCATAAATAATAAATCTTTAAAAAAAATTTTTTTTACTTTTATCCCATTTGTTGTCTCTGGTTCACTATTAATTTCTTGGCAAACAGGCATTATAATAAATGACATAGAGATTTTGAAAAACATAAATTGGATTTTAAAAGATTTGAGGGCTTTAAGTAAAACAACAGTGTAGTAGGTTTGAGGGACAAAATTTCTGGGTCTGTCAGTGCTTTCAATTCATAACAGAACAAATACACAGAGCTATGTATGAACACATATAAATAAAAGTAATATTAATAGGAAGGAGGAATAATTGAAAAAGAGAAGCAGAAAATAAACTAAAGATCAAGAGTATACTAAAACAGTTTGAAAATGAAATATTAAATATTCAACTGCCAAAAGTTTTCTCAAAACTGAAAAATTAAAACTAGTTTCTTGAAACCAGTGGATTCTTTTTTCAGTCAACACATCTCTCACATTGACTCCAAATTTCCCACAAGGACTGGAGCATGTCACCCTGAAACCTTTTAAAAATTGCCAAAGGGAGTGTGGCCTGAGTCTCATGAATGCTGCTCTTAACTGATGGGATTGAAGGAGAACCTTGGCAGCAGTTAGGGGGAAAAAAGACACCCAGAAATTAAAACTGAAGTTAATTATAGTACTTACAGATTTTTCCTCAGACCTGATTCTTGGTGTTCAGCAAAGAAGAAAAGCTCTCAACACAACTTCAACATGTCAATGCCATCACTACACCTAGCCTGTTTTAGGGGACGGGGTGGGGGACTTAAATTTACTTATCCCCTTAGAGCTGTTTTGGGGGAACAAGGGGTAATAAGAGTTTGTCTTCCTTTATGGCTATTAATAGAAATTGCAGTCAGCATGATCTTTCTCTTATTCAATTGATCATTTTATTTTTTCTAGGTACCCAGAAACCTCACTTGAGTTTATTCTCTCAGACTTTAGGGTTGCTGCATTCAGAATGTGGGTTTATGTGACAGTAAATAAGCAATGCTTGTCTTTGGACTTTTCCCCCCCATTTTAACTTGTCTTTATTAGTGTCTGTCTGATGATTCAAGACCAAGGAGGCAGCACTAAATTCTTACCAGCTGTTCGCCTTATGGTGACTTAGCTGACCTGCTTCCCCCTCTATAGGATGAAGATAATTAGACCTGCTCTACACCATTGCAGTATGATGCGATAAAATTATTACAAGTTTCTAACAGAGTATAAAATAGACACACTATTAATATATATTTATGATAGACAGGTTTACCGATCTGGGCAAATATTTTTCCCCAGACCTGACTCTTGGTGTTCAACAAAGAAGAGTAAAGTACTTGATACGTTATTGGTTTGACTGATTTCCAATGCCATCACTTGAGAAAGCTTAGGAAGTAGTACCAATGTGGATTTTATTCTGCCCAAAGGAGGAACCACTTGGTAAAGTGACAAGGAGCAGAGTGAGCTAAGCAGGTAATGTAGATACTACCAAACTTTGTGAGACAGGGTGGTGTGAAGACTAGTACCATTGCAGAATCTGGGAGTTTGTTTACAAAAACAGAATCTCAGGAATCATAATCTGCATTTTAACAAGATTATCTAGTGAATTTTATGTGTATTAACAATAAGAGACAATGTTTAGAATTCAGAAAATGGATTTTTAAAGTTAAGATACAAGATCTAGATTACTCTATGGACACAGACCTTAACTGAGAAGATTGATTCAAAAAAGAAAGAAAATCCTTAAGTCTAAAAAAATTGTCTCTCAATGGAAGTACAGAAATGAGCATTTAAAAATTGAGAGAAGAAACAATACAGATATCTGAACTCTCCAATGAGGTCAGATTTTAAAGCAAATGTATAGAATACAAAAACAGAGTGAAACAGATGAAAAATGACCACAAATTCTTTCCAGTCCTCTTATTGCAAGGTGGAAACCAATCTTTTCCCTTGAATCTGAACTGGAGTTACTCATTAAGTCTAGTTAATCTTTTTTCTGTGTAAGTTTTAAATTTGTTCTTCCATTTTTTTTCTTCTCTTATAGCTGATTAAGTTTAGGCTTCATCATCTCTTACTTACATTGATGAGAAAGGCCTCTAATTGGTGTCAATCTCAGTGTTGTGGCTGTTCATTCCAAACAGAATGAAATGGGCTCAATACAGATACAGTGAGTGAATGAATGAATGTAAATATGTAAAGTGAGTGTACTGTTTTTTGAGTTAGTGACTCAAAATGTTTCTAAAACATTGAATGAAGGTATATTAAAAATTATTTTTAGATTCTTGTTTTGACTCTCTTGTTACACCATGAAGTGTAACAACCAAAATGAACTAATTACAAAAGCACATTGGAATTATGTTTAAATTCAAGAAGTATCCACTTAAATTATATATATATATTAAGCAAAACATTCATACCTCTTCTCTTATTCATATCCTAGGTAGGAAAAATCAAGAAATGCACAGAATGTGTATGATATCTTTCGAGAAGTGAAAATATAGACTTCTTAGTTTCATTGTTTAATTTTATAATTATTGTTAATCAAATAACACATTACTAATGGAGGGAAAAACCTACATATGTCTGATATAAAGCAAAATATACTTTGATTGTAGTGTGTATATTCCTTCCAGGATTTACTCATATGCTTATATACAATTAGTTTGTCAATCTCAGTGTGTGTGCAATTTTACATCTGCTTTTACATATATATTATAATATATGCTTATGAAATTACATGGCTTGGATAATCATCATCCATGTAATGTTTAGTCTATTTGACCTACCACAGTTTTATTTACCATTTCTCATTTATTGGAATTTAGCATGCTTCGAATTTTTCCAGTTAAAAATAAAATCATCCAAGTGGTCATAGAAAATTCCTTCTGAATAATGTGCTCAGGCAAAATTCCTATTAGTGGGATTATTGACACCTCCAACCTATTTCAGGATTTATGTCTGTATTGGCAACTGTGTTTTCACAAGCACTTCTACCCCTGCACTGCCAAAGGCAGGCAAGTGTTTCAAGAAAACTTAAGTATTATATAGAAAAAGGTGCAATTTGTTGGATAAAGAAATAGCACCTTATGACTGCCTTTATTTTGGTTAGAACTGGGATATTTTTATCCATTTTTTTAGCAATTCCCTTTTATCTTTTAGTTGCCTATTAATATATAATGCTTATTTGTCATATTTATTATATATTATATAAATATGGTAAATATGCCATATTTACCATATATTAAGCTGTTAATTATTAAAAATCTATAGACTTAAAGTTATCATTTGATGAAACAGCTGCTTAACCAACCAGTCAACTGATGCCAACTGCAGGCATCTATGACTTACATTGTGGGTTTCTACAAACCTATGATGGGCTCATAGAGGAATAGGTGCTATTCCTTTTTCAAATGACTACGGACACTAATATTACCACCCTGGCCCCAGAGCCTTTCTAATTCCCATTCTATAAACAAAATGTGTTAGGGAACTCACTGTTTTGGAAAATTCTGAATAATGTTCTCAGGTAAAATTTTTATTAGTGGGATTATTGACACCTTCAAACTATTTCAGGATTTATGTCTGTATTGGCAACTGTGTTTTCACAAGTACCTCTACCCTCACCCCACCAAAGGAGCACCTGGTCACTCTCCTATTTTCTCTTGCCCTCAATATTATGGAGTGTATCCACCTCTGGAGAAAAGTGTCCCTAGAATTTGATGTAGTCTAATAAAAAACTATACTTTGATAAAGACCTAACAAAACGTAAGGACAGGCAACAAGAAAGATAGTAATATAATGAATATAGTCAATGAAATGAAGGATTTCAATGAAAAGGATACCTAAGTGTACATCTCTTTTAGAATATCTAGCAAATGGCACATTAAAGATAAGCACAAATTCTTTCTAGTCCTCTTATTGAGAGGTGGAAGCTAATTCCTTATGACCTTATTTTGGGTACCCGTTGAATAAATGATTTAATCTCTTTTGATCTCAGGAGTTGGACTAGATCATATTTAAATATCTTTCCATCTCTAATACTAGTATACTGATATAAGGTAATGTCCATAAGAAATGACCCTATGTATTCATAAGGTCAACTTACTTTATAAGATTTAGATATAATCAACATATGACATTTAATTAATTTTGGGTAGATAAGGTAAATGACAGCAAAATTTCTGCATAAAACTATATGTTAATTCCAAATAATAAATTTGTCCTTCCAGAAGTTTGCATTAATAGAGTTCTTGTTCTTTGACACAATTTTGATTCTTGAACACTAGTATATCTTTTAATTTATGCTGATAATTATCACTGATATAAATTATCAATTGATAATTTCTTCCAAAACTGTGCCAAGTTATAAGTAAAAGGATGTTCACTGTAGCACTATTTATATGAACAAGATATAAACCCCCTAAGGGTCTTTAAACAGAGATTAGGTTTAAAGAATTATGATGATGGCATAAGGAGGAATGCAGTTTTGTTAAAATGAACAAAATCCATAGAAACTGCTACGAAAAGTTCTGACATACCTATTCAGTGAAAAAGATAAGGTTCAGAATAGTATGTATGATATGATTTGGGGAATAATAATAAAATGGATATATGGATCTGGCATATGATAAATCTTTTTTTCAGAAAGGATAGACACAAATTACCTTTCGGGAGTGACATTGCTTGTTGGAGGCAACTGAAAAAGGAAGATTTCATTTACTCTCTTCCCTTACTGTTTGAGCGCTATTATCAAGTGCATGGTTCACCTTTTTTTTAAAATAAAATATTGTGAATACAATTGCAAACTTTTTTTGTTTCAAATGCAAATCTTATCAAGTAAAGATTCAGTAAACTATTATCTCCATTTGCCACATCACCAGTAGAGGTGGATATGAGAAATAAATGATACTGTGGCGATTCTGTTATTTGTAGAATTAGTTTTACCTTTCTTATTGATCATGATTTTATAAATGAAAAGGATACAGACCCTGAAAAAGTAAGATCATATTGTGCAGTTGTTTGGGGGGTATAAAGTCTTCCCCATACCCACACAATGAATTTATAAAAATCCTGGATTATTGAGACTCATGAATTAAGGGGTAATTATTTTTCAATAAGATTCCTAGACATAAAATAGAATTCAGACCAACTTTTCTTTAAATAGTAATCTCTTCTAACATATTTAAAGTGTACTGATTTGCAGATATGTTTATATAGAACACAGTTTTGAAAACTACATGACACATTTACAACTAAGGTGTGAGAATACATTCTAAGTACTATTGTGTTGAGAAAATATTAACAGAATGATACTTGGATATTCAGACAAGCGGTTCACTCATTTGAATTCCTCTAAGACTAGGTTCAGTGGTTATTTTTTACATAGCTTATGGTAATGTACTTTTAAAATTGTGAAAAGTGCCTCATTTCTGGAGCATTTCAGAAACCTGAGGCAATGTGTTTAATTATCCCACAATGAGCTTTAGAACAATAGATGATGCAATCTTGGTAAAAATATATATTTATTTTATATATTTATTCCTCATGCATTTTGTGTGTACATATGTGAAAATACAATATAGGAAAAACATGAAAAGAATTGCAAATGGAATTGATATGGTAGGAATGGGGTGTCACTGACTTTTCAATATCCTTTATATGCTTCTGTCTGATTGCAACTTTTAAAAGTACACGTGTTGTTTTAATAATTTTAAGATAAATCAAGAAAAACTGATAAATAACAATGAGACAGAGAACAAGACAATGAATTATTTACCCAGATTTATAATGAAATGGTTGAACTGGCTGAGCTTATACTTTCCTAAGAAGTATAGATCCGTAAGTTAAAAAGAATCCTTACGCAACACCTAGTATAATAATTAGGACTGCCTCTATTTACTTCAGTACAGTAGAAGACTTCAAGGCAGGGATAATTTATCAGTAGTCCACTACTCTTCAACTCTGCTATGGTTGTACAACTAAAGTAATGAATGCAATACCACATAAACTACTCAGTTGGAACTACTAATTACATTTTAATATTTTTAAAAATGTCATTTTCACACCCACGTTTTCTAATGGTACTTTATAGGATAATAGAGATTGCTTGAAGGCAGGAGGGAAGGGGAGGAGGAAGGAGAGGGGGAGAGAGTGATAGAAATAGATTCATCAATATATATGGATAAATATGTGGGTAAAATATTTGGAAAATGCTGGATTTAATGGTTAAACAAATTTCTTTGTGGTAGGACTTCTCTAATATGTTGCACCAGTGAGGATGAAGTCTGCAGAATCTTCCAAAGAATTTGACTGCAGTCATGCATCCTACACCAATCAGTTGTTGCACATTGTAGAAGCTTCAGCTAATGTTTGATAAAACAAAGAAAAGGGCAGGAGGAAGTTAATATGAGATAGTAGAGGTAAAAGAAAATAGAATATAGAGTATATCATTCTTCTACTTTCCTGAAGCTTATATTGTCTATCTAAATCATTATAAGGAACATTGATTCCAAGGTCTAAATTTTGGACAAAGCAAATTAATTTCTATCACAAATCACCAAACAGGTGTATAAAAGGAAAACTGCTTTGCCAGGCCCTGATCTTCAGCAGTCTGATTCAGATGATCCAAAATGGGATGAGGAAATGCATTTTTAGCATGCAGGTAATTCTAATACTTGTGATTTAAGAAACAGATTGAGAAACACTTTTTCATGAAAATAGTTTAAATATTTTATAGAGAGACTGAAAAAAGAAATGGAGCAAATTAATTTGCCTTCAAATGATCGGGGTTTTCAAAGTGGTATACACATAAATATGAATCAGTATCATTTTGAGGATGGTTTAAACAAGCACATAATGTAATTCCAAATGAAAAATCAAACCTCTTGAATGCCTCTCCTTTGTTGTAATATTTCACATTGTGATCTCATGTCCTGCAAACCAACCAGTTCACAAAGCTCTGGTCTGTACTTTTTTTTTCTCTCTTGGTTTAGTAACATAGTTCTTATGAATGTGAATGCATAACACTTTAAAGTTAGAAAAAGCCTTTCACTAGCTTCATCTGAAGTGGTTTGGGGGGTAGTTAAGAATCACATGTGTGCTTTTGGGCTCTGCCACTTCATAGTTGTATTATTTTGATAGAGTTACTTAGCTTCTCTAGTCCTCCATTTGCTCATTTATAAAATGGAGTAATATTTGTATTTACGGCAAATGTTTATTATGAGAATATTATGAGAATGAAGTCAAATGAAATAATTAATGTGTACCAAAGAGTAAATTTGTTTTTACATATGCATAGATATAGTGCTTTTTGCATGTGGAATTTTTTGTGTCTTACTTTTTGTTGAAAATGCTGATGAACTTTATCCAATACGGCTGAAAAATTTGGTACACTATATAATAACATTTACTGGTATCATTAATAATAAATGATTCCTATGATTTAAATTACTAGTAGAAATCTATCAAATGACTCAGAACCATATTTTGGGGAAAATTCTAAAGGATAGTTTGATTCCTTAACTGATTCCATAGCCCCAAATATTTTATTCCTTAATCTCATAATCTATGCAAATGCTCTATGCAGTCTAGTAAATCAATATATATGTGACATTTCCCACACTTCGTCTTCTATGTGGAAATAAGGCAAAATTGTTTTGCAGATTTTATGCTCTAATCTGAACAATTCAGTCTCTGTTTTAGTTGTTATCTTTGTAGCATCAAAATATAATCACCAACTGGTCATTTTACTAATTGTAGCTTGTGACCATACATATACACAAATGTACACACAGAAAGACAGACACGATGAGGCTATGGTTAGAGTTTTGCTTATTCAATGACTATATATTGACTGAATATCCAAAATTTGACTAAAATAAGCCCTCCCAAGTTAACAGATACTTTCAGATACATGGAGAGGTAAACTTTAAGACATATAAGTGCAATCACAGTTAGGAATTATTTCAGATTCATAGGAAAAAATAGAAAAAGAATGTGCTTTTTAATTTACATATTCAGATTTTAAAAGAGCCACCTATATATTTAAGTAATTTAAATCATTAGTGGTTTAATTCGATAATGGCAGAGTAAGTTGTCTTCATTCTATCCCCTCTACTACAGAACCCTGGAGCTAATCTAATTAACAAAAGTGGCATCATTAAAATATGCACTCTCCTAGATTTTGTTTTGCCTCTCAACAAACTTTGAAGTCCTTTTGGTGAAAATGAGTCACTTTTATATCCCTGGGCCATGCTCTAAAAGGGCCTTCAAGAATAGGAAATATCTAAAAGAGTGATTATTCACCTTGAGTGCACTTTGGAATTATCTTGGGGTGGGGGGGACTTTAAAAATTCCTGGTAGCTTTTGAGTCACCCCCCAGAGATTTGATACTATCAAATCTGGGAGGCACCCTAGGCATTGAGATTTAAAATGTTTCCCAGCTAAGGTGGAAACCCAGTGATCTCAGCACCATTTCATGCCTGAGGATATGGAAAACAGTTCCCCTATTTTTCCCCCAGTGGCTGGGAATGTGGTGGGCTGAGTAACTGCCTTCAAAGATGTCTACACCCTAATCTCTGGAACCTGTGTATGTTAAGTTGGATGGTAAAGAAACTTTGCAGAAGTGATCAGGTTAAGGAACTTGAGTTTATACTGGATTATCCTTATGTAATCGCAGGGGTCCTCATGAGAGGAAGAATGCAGGAGGAATCAGACAGAAGGCTTGTGAAATGAAACCAAAGAATAGAGAAGAAGAAACAGAAACAACCTATGCTGCTTGCTGCTTGCTAGCTTTGAAGACGGAGGCAGGGACCACAAGCCAAAGGATGTCTGTGACCTCTGGAAACTAGAAAGGTCAAGGAACTAGTTTCTCCGCTGGAGCCTCCAAAGGAATGCAGTCCTATTTTTAGTTGTCTGACTTCCAGACGGTAAGATAATAGATTTGTTTTGTTTTATGCCACTAAATCGGTGGTGATTTATCACTGGGACAATAGGAAAACAACATAGGGGAGAGACCAGGAGCCTCTTAAATAACCAATCACCAGAAAACTCAGCAAGAAAAGCCACATCCATATTGCTATGCTCCAAAAATATTTGATAAAATTTTATTAAATTTTAACATGTTTCGTATCTATAGTTTCTTTACATTCAGTAACACTATCATTGTGAAGAATCTCCTTAAACAGAAACTAACTAAATGCCATTATTACTGCCAAATGAAACAACATATTAAGAGCAAATAAATGAAGATCTGGCTAAACATTTCTGAAAAGCCGCCTGCCCTGGAGAGATTTATTGCTTTTTTAGGTTTGCCGTTCCTGGCTTGTCATGGTAACTTCAAAGTTCTTATCTGGTAGATTCTTAAGAGCATGAACATTTGCTATTGTAAATATACCCTTTGGGGGACAAGCATTATGTTCATATAGTTATGTTGCTTTATCATCCACCACCAGACACTTCTGATGAAAAAAAGAAAGCGTCCCCAGACCACAAACATCGGTCATATTTTGATCTAGCAGGCTTTGACTGGACTTTTCTTTGACCATTTCCAGTATCAAATCTAGGTTCCAACATAGTTTGAATATCAAGAGAACACAAAGTACAGCATTTGCCTTAGAAGTCCTACAGTGATTCTCTTCAAGTTACTTAGACTATTTGTCTTAAAATTAATTTAGATCTTCTATGTAAAATGCCTAGGCAGGTGATCAATTTACTATAGTTGTTTAATAAATCTTAATTCTCTGTACTGTAGAATATAAATTAAAGAATTAAGAGTTGTAAGAAGTCAAAGGAAAGCATTACAATTTTTGTGTTCATGGACAAATTCTTTAACTTCCTTGAGTTTTGTTCAATTCACAAATGTGTGCAAGACTAACAATGTATACCTAAAATTTCTGGTAGCATACATTTTGCTAATATTATATACATTAATGTAGCATTGCCATCGGGGACCTGGGGCAATTAACCAGTCTCATTATGGATAAAATCTCCATTAATGACAACACTGTGCATATCCCTACTAGAGCAATCACCTGCCAATGAAGAAGCAAGTTTTCCAGCATACTACTCTAGGAAAATGTACGTACATCCTTAAGCAAATAACCAAATAATCTCCCTACTGATAGCAATATATAATCTTGTAATATATAATATATAATCTTGTTATATATATAAATATAATCTTGTAATATATAATCTCTACGAAGAGAAATGTCATTAGAATCTCCTCTTCCTGTATGAAAACTTGTTTTCTGAAGCAATATGGGCACTTGGTCTGTTCAGTCCATTTGGCATGCTTCCGCAGCTAGAACCCCTTCATTCCACCTGAGAATATTTCAGTCTGACAAACCTTTCTTTTTTATTTTTATATGGTATATTTTCTTTCCAGGTGTATTTTACTCCCCTTCTCCCACCCGCTAGTTAGATCACCAAGACCCAGTGAGATCAGACTTTGTAGTCGCTCGTATGTCATCTGTGTGCTAAGCAAAAACTAAATATTATTTTCACCATTAATTTTTGCAACAAATAAAGAAGACTATAAACCAAGAGCCTTAAAACTAGAGGTGGGCATTTCACTGGTAATCCTTTTCTGTAGCTTCTTGATGAAGATACCCAACTCAGGCAAAACTTCTGTATGATCTATTAATAGAGAATGAGGATTAATGAAGGATTATGTCATAATGAGTCTGCCTGCAGAGTAGCTTCAGTTCTGGTCCTTTGCTGCCAAAATACAGTTCTCATTTCCAACAAACAAAGTCTATCTGAGAGAAAGCACAGAGCCCCTTTAGAACTGGAAAGTCCTGTGCATAATAATGACTGTCTAACTCTTCTTGTGCCAAAGAGCTTCAGCACTTTCAATGTCATAGGTCAATGCAGTGATTCAGAGGGGGCCTGATCCTTATCTAAGCTTTTGCAACAAAATTAGAATGTGCTGTAGTCTTATTAAAGAAATGTTTGTTCCTCTATCAATGAGCTGAAAAGAAAGCAGCTCAATGTACTTTTGCAAATTACAGCAATAAACTGCTTGAATTAACTGCTTTATTACAAATATTTAATTATTCTGAGGGTTAAATATCCAACATTTTGGAAAAGCAAAATTAGCAGTCCACTTGATAATCTACTTCATTTAAAATCTGTTACAACGGTATATTTTTGTTTTTATCTTTAAACAATTCCAATTTTCAGTTGTCTTCATTGAAAGTTCAGTCAGTTTCCATTTGGAATGAAAAAAAAAATACATAGAGTTTCTAATTTTTGAAGTTGACAAGAAAATCAAATGTGTAATCTATGAAAAATTACAAAAGGCAGAATTTGTTTCCATTTCTTAGGAATATGAATAGTTACAAAAAAGAAACAGGATTCAAAACACCGTCAGTCACATTTCAAATAAGACCGATTTGAAGATTTAGATAAAATAATTATTATTAAAATAGTTGTTTAAATGTTATTTAAAATATCTGTCCCTTTAAAATAAAAAGGGCCATGAATTAAAACTTTACAAGAAAATTCAACTAATACATGTTAAACAAAAAGCAAATGTTCTCGAAGAAAGTTTTTTATTTCAACAAAATGAAGCAATTTATCAATCCAAATCTGTTTTTAATGTCTCAGTTCAGTGGTACCAAAGCAGTTGAAAATTATTTCTAAAACTGATCATTTTTATCTGGGTTATAGTCTTAAAAAATAAGAAAGTAGAAAGCATTTTGCCACAGGGGGAAGAGAAATTTCACAATAACAGAAAATGGATCAACCAGGATATGCTTCAACAGAGGGACATATCAAAGCATTATTATAGTCTCTCTCCACTTACTGTTTGGATTCACTAATCTACATCACTAAATTGACCATTCAGTGCCAGAAAATCTGCCATGTAGGTCTCGACTTTTCATAGCAGCTCTTAAATGTGTATTCGGAAACTACAAAGTGCTGAATATATTTTCAGTCTTTTTATACTGCGATTTACAACTAATGACCTTAAGCAATGTCATGCATGTAAAACAAAATTATGAGACCACCCTGGTTTAGAGCCGAATAAAGGTATAGAATCAAATGTCATTATCATTCAAATTTAATAGGGGAGAAGAACAACAATTAAAAAAAAATCCACAGTAATATACATAAATCTATTTTGCAGTTTTACTTTATAAAAATATTCTCCACTTGAATTTTGCTATTACCGGCTCAGGGTAAGTAGACAATTATCTAAGCTTAATGCCAAAAGTAATAATGCACTGCACTGCACATATTCAAAACCCTTGTGCCACATCAGCCAGTGCCTGCAGGGATAAAACATTTATCAGTTGCTCCTTAGAGCAATAGCGGGTTTGAAAATTTGGCTGCCCAGGCTGACATTTAGTGAAATCATAGTTTTTGCTTGATTCAGAACCAACACAGGAAACCCTGATACTGGGATGACTCCACTGGCAGCGTGCCTTCTGATACCCACTGAACTGCGGGCTACTTTCTGTCCCACTACTTCCCATGAAAGAAGTCCTTTTACTTCCCTGCTATAGTTGGCACATTGCCCTTTTCACAGACCCAACGAACCGTCATCTTGGATGTAACAAATTAGTACATTCTCAGAATAATAATAAGTGCAGGCATGAAAACACTATTGTTTTTATTTGGAAATGAAGTAACTCATTTTAGCTGGGTGACTTTTTCAGTGTAACACCACAGGGTAAAAAAAATCTTCGAAAAGAATGATCAATTTCAGGAGAGATAGGACACATCATTTGCTCTAAAATTTATGGAAAAAAAGAATAAGGAAGAATGGCATTTGTTGCAGAGTGGTTAAAAATAGGGAACTTGAGGGAAATACAAATGTGAAGCAAGTAATGTGTCCGTTTCAAAGTATAATTAGAGAAATAAGATTGGGAATGAGCTAAACTATTAACTGGTTTTTCTGCTTGCAATTGCAAAAATATATAACAATGTTTTTTTTTTTTTTTAAAGGACCTTCAGGAAAATTAGAAAATTAACTAAATGTAGAATATGCTAAAATATTAGAGAATAATTTAAACATGTTTTCACATATTAATGAACATATCAAAATATACTTTCAATTTTCAAAATGTTCCCTTTCACCTCTCTGTATGGGAGTGTGTGTGTGTGTGTGCGTTCCCATTTTCAGGAATTTTTTACTCTGTTCAAAAGGAAAAAGAAAAAGCTACTATTTACAAATTTGCAAGTAAGTCAAATCTATTTCAAATCAGAGTGATAAAAAATTATAAGAAACACTTTTTTCCTCATTTATTCTGGAAAGGCCATCACTACCTTTCTGTGTCAGGAAACCTGAAAAATATAACTATAAAAACTATTGTTTTGATGGTCTTTATGACAGCTTCAACTGAAATTTAACTGAGAGTCAAAAAGCAAGACACCTTGAAGCAGGCAGTAAGATGAAATTAGAACTGCCAAGAAGTATGAAATAGTAAAGTAAAAAACGTATTTTCAATATTCTAGATTTTGTCCAATGTAAATATCAGCTCAAAATTATAATCTAGCACTCAAGATAATTTTTAATCTACTCTCCCTTTGCACCAGCCCTGATCATTTTTTTTAATAATCATGATAGTTCATGTAAAAATATACCACAAATTTACAAAACTTTCTGGTTCAAATGAGTTCAAGAATATCTCATTAGAAATGGAGACAGTCCTGAAAAGGCAGTCAAGCATGACTAAAAAGATCACTCTTTTACACAAAAAATAGCCTTCTTATTTTACCCTTTGTTGAAAGACATTTGGCCAGCCACAGGGGAAATACATAATCTACTTTTATATTCAAATAATTTATTTGAAAACTCTATGGCTACAATGACCCTAAGACAATTCTGGATTGAATATACATATTACATGGGTTTATGTGATCTTAATCATTGACTCATTTTCATGCATTACCAATGATTCTGATCATTCTTTTTAAAAGAGATAAATATATTCATATACTTTAATAAAAATTATCATTAAATGAATTATATCTGAAATGAAATAGATGAGATTAACGTGGTATAGTTTTGTAAGTAATGGTATATATAAAGTTCAGTTTGAATATTACTGTTCTTTTCATTTAACAAGCTATCTGTTTGTTCAAATATACATTCCAACACATAATCAATCTGGTAACGACATGTCAGAAATTAAGGAACTCATAGTTTGCCTTTCTATAAAGACAAACAGCAACACTTGAACATTTCAAGTTTTTGTTTTTTGTTTTCTTAAAATGCCTCCCCTCACATAGATTTGCTCTTTTCAATTCTCTAATTTTTGTTTCAGTGTTTTTGATAATAACATTAATATTATGAACTTTAAGTTGTGGTAAATTTAACTATGAGACATTCCCCCACCCATCCTGAATCAGAGAAGATGCCAGCAGCAAATGATGTTTGTCCATTTACTTTAAATAAGACACTGTTTTTTCATTCAGTTGCTCAATACCCAAGATTATATAACAGCAGAGAATAGCATACAGTGAGGAGCAAAAGCTTAAAGCAATTAGTTTCCTTCTGAGTACTTTAGCCCTCCTTATTTAGGTTTTAAAAAACAGGCAATCATACAATGAATTTCAAGCAGCCATACAAAGCATTTAAAAACTGTTTCTGCAGTCTTAATTTCCTTTCATCCTAGGACATATAAAAGAGAGGAAGTAACTATCACATTTGTGTCCTAAAATTGATCACTTAGATAGCTTAGAAAGTTTTCTATGCTTTCCACGTATGTTTTTCTCTCTGACTTTTCCTAGGTACAAATGAGATATTTCCAACTCTGATACAGGAGACCAAAATGTAAAATGTCGACTTGTCTTGCACATTCCGGGTACCTCCCTAGACTCTGCCACTCTCCCAGCAGAGCAGAATGAATATCTGTGCTAACCACACATTTCAGGACAAAGGAACTAATTCATGGGGGAGGGGAGACCACACACCATTTATAAGGTTTGTTCAGTTTACAAGAAAACTATTGTCAATGCTTTGTTGATTCATTATGAATGACCCTGCGTGACAAATAACAAGCGGCCACCTCCTTGCTGAGTCTCACCAGAATGCTTCCTGCATTCGAGAGCAGCCCAGGATCTGCTGGGCTAATTGTTATTTAAGGAAACTGGAGCTGTAGATACACGAGCTAGCTCTGATCACAGACATAGTCATCAGGTTGAAGATAAGATGAAACTGTGACTCTGGTACCCAAAAGATCACACACAATAGCACAGTGCTTGCTATTGCTGCACAAAACTCTGATGTGAAGAACCAAATTCCACTAGAGGGAGTGAAAAGAACCCGGAAAGGATCATAGAGATGCTGACTCTACGCAGGGTCCCACCACTAGGACATTTTAGTCTCCACGAAATCGTCTTGTCTCCCCACCTACAAAATGGGACTAAAATATTTTTAAAGGAAAATCACCTTAAAATCTTTTGTTGAAAACTGCTCGACAGTGCACAAGTATTATCTTCATCATCCATTGAACCTTTGTACTTTTTTCTCTGTCCTGAGGGAAATAATAAATTGACATATTTTCTATCATCAGAGATCCTTTTAAGACCACAATGTGATTGCACTCCAGTACATCTCACACTTATCCCCATTAAAAACACACAAAGAGGTGAAAGCACGGAAAGAAATAGGTAGGCATAAAGGGCAGCTCAGATATACTGTTGTACAACATGGGTGCTCTCGTCTAACCTGCCCCAACCTCTAAGACAGGCAACACAACCACCACACAAAGAAGCCAGCAAATGGGCCCTGCGAATGTTCCAGTTGAAACTGGTAGCTCTGTGGGTGATAGCACACAGATTGCTCTCCCGAGTGGCCATTTGATTTCAGATAGGCTGTGTGTTCCCCTACTGCTCCAACAATCCTGAATGGCACCCCGTATCTTTTTAAGTGGTTGGTTTGTTGGAAACACCATTACTCTTTGTGGCACTCCCATGGCAGCACTGTAGGTTTTTCTTTCTTTAAAGAATAAAGGGACCTTAAAAGTAAACCCAGGCTTCCTTGAAGAAAAGGTCCTTGGTGGCAGAGGGGGAAAAGAATCCTTTTTCTTTGCCTTCACTGCTCCTTCAATTCTATCAGCTCTGAAATTTACCTAGACTACCAGGTGGTATTCTACCCAGATGAGAATAGAGTTTCAAGGTAGTGGGAAAACTGGCACTGAGACAACCACTTTTTGTAGGCTACTTGAGGGAATGTTACTTGGTAAATTTCTGTGGAGGGCAATCAGGTAATTTCTCCCAAGCCCTTCTTCCAGGAATCTATCCTACGCCTTTGCTCCCTCATTGTGAAAGGATATATTACTGCAGAACTGTTTATTATAGTAAAGACTGAAAACACCTTAAATGTCCATCAGTAAGAATTGTTGTATTATGATGCAAGGCTATAAGGAAATAATGTACCTACAAAAAAAAAGAAACTGATATGAAATGATCTTGAATGCACAGAAGAGTACGAACCATAAGGGACTCCTCTGGGTAAAGAAGGAAAAATTTGATGTACATTTCCTATAGGCTGCATGAAAGCATGGCTCAAGCCTGTTTGATCATTCCTGTGTCTTTAGAGACATGAAATACTTTATTTCAGATAAGGAATGGTCTTAAATAGAGCTGTGAAGAATGAGGAAGAACAAGAGAGTCAAGAGTGGTTTGGGAAAAAAATCTGGATTCAAAGTTGTTTACAGAACTTGATAGAAAATTTCATAAAATCTTGTTAGTACTGAGTTAAGTGAAATAAGATGAAGAAAGACAAACACCAGACAATTTCATTCATACATGGGCTATAAAGAAACAAAGCAAATGAACAAAGTAAACTCAGATATGGATTGCTGGTAACCAGAGGAGAAAGGGGCTCTGAGGTGAGTGAAATGGGTAAAGGGAGTCAATTGTATGGTGATACAGATAGAAATAAACAGATGGCAAATTATCTGCTATGTACCTGACATATATGTTATAAACCATTGTTACTTCAATGGTGGTGGGTACTCCCTGGGGAATACAAATGATGTCAAATACAATTAATAATAAAAAAAGAAAGTTATAAAAAAATCTATCACAAAAATGTTTTCTTTTGACAATAAATATAGTTTAAAAGAGTATGGCCTGATCAGCCTAAGGTGCTAAACTTGGAGATAAGGAAAAATTTTTAAAATATGAAAAGTACTAGAAAATATGAACAGTGGATGAAGAATGATTTCCACTGTGCCCCAGCCACCCACCATACACACTTGCTTTTTAATCTTTTTATATGTCAGTTTTTTTCCATGAAGATGATGCCTTTAGTTTAGTAATTTAATAACAAAACAAATTCCTATATTGACCTTTAATTAGTTGCGCTTGGTGACTGATTTGGGAGGAGGAGGAATCGGGGATACTTTTGAGATTTCCAACTTGGAAGGAAGATGTTGAAAGGAGTGGAATTGAGGCTGATGGAAAAGAGACAGTCACTATTAAACATTCCTCAGTGTTCATGCTCTGAACTGGTCTGAGGGTGCCCTGAGAAATCTTTCTGAGTTTCAGTAACCGTTGTACACCAATTCCATTGTAAAAAAAAAAAACAACACCACACAGCCCTACTTCTACTACAGAAACACCTCGCAGCTGCCCTTAGGACCCAGTCAACCATGTTTTCTAAAGAAACTTACTAATCATTCAAAGCAGTGTTGACTTTCACTAGTATTGTTTCTATTGACTTGCAAATAAGTACACTTGTGTAGGGCAAAATTCCTGCACACACTGCCCCTTGTTACACAGAAACAGCTAAGAGTAAACAAGGATGGTGTTTAGCAAAACCAGGCCCACTGTTTGGTGTCCTCAGAGTCCCTCTCCTTGCTGACTTCCCCAGGTTACAAGGGCATGTTTCTGCCCAGCAGACTTCTGTCCCCAGATCTTCTTCCCATCCCTGTTCTCTTACTTGGGACTTTCTTCTAGCTCCATCTCTGCCATTTCCCAAACCTAGCTTTGCCTTCTGTTCTAAGATTCAATTCTATTTTAGCAAATGTTGAATATTGGAGGTATCATATCCACCTTTGCCCAATGTTCTAGGTTTTTCTATCACATAGGATATTATAATTTGAAAATGTTAGAATATACCATTTGTTACCTCTATTTCAAAGTCGCTGGCACAGAGGCATATCATTTGCTAATGAATTCATCTGAATAATTTGAAGTATAGCCAGGATCTCTCCTACTAGAGTGTTTTCCAGAGAGTCCTCAGGACTTAATGGGTCCCCAGAAAAAAAAAAAAAAAGTGTTCAAATGAGTAGGAAACTTGCCTTTTATATTGGTTTCTTATAGCTTCACCAACAATATTGGTTTTTAAAGGCTTGAAAGAGTTCTATCATAAAAATCTTGTTTAATTTTGTTTAAACCAGTGTTTCCTACCTTTATTTTATTACCTTCTTTTTACTTTTTTAACAAGTATGAGTAAGTTTCAAGAATCTAATGATACATGGAGCAGTCTCATACTGGTTTAATGACAAATCACCTTAAATACCAACATTCTTCTTGCTGTTATTATTGTTGATGTTACTATTTTCTGAGTACAGTGTGTAATGTAATTTATACAAAAGAACTATCTCATTTATTCCTCACCAAGATCTGTGATTTAAGTACGTTAAATCTTCATTTGAAGCATGAGGAAAATGACATTTTAAGAAACTGAGAAACTTCTTCAAAGTCAAACCACTGTTATGTGACAGAGTTGGGATTCAAATGTTTATGACCATGGAGACCTGTATTCTCTGGAACTTATGAAAGTCTTTCCTGACAGTGTTTGAATGTGTATTTAGACAACTTTTAAAAGGTGGAACAATAATATCTTGGTGTCCTGTCAGGTGGAAGCAGCAGAAGGAAAGGAAAGCCAGGGCAGGAAAACTAAGGGGATTTGCATGGCTGCTCCTCCCCACTTAACAATCTCCCTTTAGGTATTTTATGTACTCTTAAAATGGTTCTCAGGTTCCTCATCTGAAAATGGACATGTTGACACTTTTAGTATGGTTGTAGATATTGAAACTAAAGTCTATAAAATGTTATTAAAATCGATAAAGTAATTGAGCATGTGATCCAGAAGCACTAAAGCCTGGCATATATAAGACCCTGAGAAATGATACCATCTGACACTTGACCTTGGATAAGTTTCTAAAATTCTCTGTTTCACTTTTTTTCACATGTAAAATGAATATAATGTTTTGTAAGTTTAGGGGTGACTGTGAATATTCTATGACTACTACACCTGTAGAGCGCATAGTAAGCACTATATAGATTTGCCATTTTTATTCTTTCTCTCTTGTAGCTAAAATCATGAAGCAGATTCAGAAAGCACCCACAACACTATCAACAGAATGAAAAGTATCAGCCTCTCCAACTCTGAAGATGCTATTGTCTACAAGTAGACCACTATTCCTTCATCCAATCAACTGTTATGCTCCAAAAGCCTAGCTAGACTTCAGGTGTCAGCCACTCTTGAGCAAAGTTCCTTAGACTATAAGGGAAGAGACTTTAATCTCTTCCGAGTGTTATTTCTGCCTGGTAATTGGTGGCTAGTAAAATGATGTCAGTGGTATACTACCACGGTCACAGTTACTTTCTAGATTGCTTTCCCTAAAGGGAAGAAAGAAACTAATTTTCTCACTATCTCTACACTCTTACACTTAGGATTCATTCCTAAACTTTTAGCACACACACTGTTATTTTATGCTGTCATATCTCATTACCAATTTGCATAGTAGTGAGGAAGCACAAGGAAGTTGCATAACACACCCCAAATTCCAAGGAGGCAAGTACCTAGGAAGACAGACAGACACTTTGGAATGATGTTGGAGCACTTGCACTAAGTGGAATGCACAGAAGTGGGATTTCCTGATTAACTACTCCAGTTATTAGAAAATATATTTTTTTACTTGACTTATAATCTTTCTAAACAACATATGTTGTCACACATGCTTTACAAAATAAAATGTAGTATTGATTCCTAATGAAAAATTTATGACATATGGACATGTGTTAAGAAATTACACACAATCCCAGTTTACTGTAAGAAATCTGCCAATGTTTCAATCTTTTTCTTATAATATACACGTGGTACCATACACCTTTACATACTTTTCATAAATCTGGAATTCTCTCTCTCACTCTCTCTCTCTCTCTCTCTCTCTCTCACACACACACACACACACACTTTTCTATCATTAATAATAATGATAGAATAATCCAAAGTGATATTACATTATATGTAAGTACCAAAAGTTATTGTAAGACTCTCCCAGTGCTGCACATTTATGTTAACAAAATTTTATTACTATAAATAACTGTTATGAACAACCTTGCATATATATATGCAAAATTATATATATAATTATATATAAATATATAATTCATTATATATAAAATTCTTTCTCCTATCTCTCCCCCATCTTCTTTCCTTCTCAGACATTCCCCAAAGTTACTTGTGTCCTGGGAACAGGAGCATTTTCTACTATTGATTAATTCATGAACTTTTATAGATGTGGACTTTTTTTTGCTCGCTACCTAGAAAATCCTTTCAACCTAGTGAGTGTCTGTTTACTACCCAAGACTTGTCTAATCTTGTCTGAACTGCTTCAGGCCTCACTTAGCTCATCTGTGAAATGGACTTAAATAATGTTACTTTCCTCCTAATATTCTTTGAGAGTCAATGAATAAATCCTTAGGGGCCCTCCCCTGGTGGTGCAGCAGGTTAAGAAAGGTACTATGAAGCAAAATGCAGCCACTGCAGCACGAGTTCGATCCCTGCTGCCGCTGGCCAGAGAAGTGACCCACATGGTGTGGCAGACCTCGCCTGCCTTGCCCGCTGCTCCCCTCAGCAATATATTTCAGTTAATCTGCCTGTTCTGCTCCCCACTCTGTCTCTGGTGGATCCTCTCACCCACTGCACTTCTGGCCTGTACCCCAGTTCTTATATGAATAAATAAATCTTTAAAAAAAATACTTAGTAAAGGCCTTGATATAAGGTTTGAGCCTTATTAAACTTAATAAATTTAGCTGTTTAACATTATCATTAGCTGACATGCTGTCTCACCTGTATTGCACAACTAGTTTATACATAATTCCATTTTATATTTTTTAAAAGATTTATTTATTTATGCATACAAGAAATGGGGTACAGGGCAGATGTGTGGAGGGGTGAGAGGATTCACCAGAGACAGAGTGGGGAACAGAACACACCGAGCGAAGTACACTGCTAAGGGGAGCAGCGGATGAGGCAGGAGAGGTATGCCATGCCACGTGGGTCACCTCCCTGGACGGGGATCGAACTCCCTCTGCAGTGGCTGCGGATGCTTCATAGTACGGTGCTTAACCCCTTGAGCCACCAGGGAGACCCAATTCTATTTTATCTTTTGGAGACCCTCTTGCTATAGAATGTCACAAACTGATTGCAGAGGTTAGAATCTGGAAGAGAACTCAGAGATCATTTTTATGCCATGTTCCTCAATATGATGATTCACTTGGAGAGCTTTTAAAAATGCAGATTCCTGTGCCCCATCCAGTCCTACTGAATGAGAATCTCTGCTGGAAGAAAGTAAGAAAATTCATTTTCCCCAAGTTGCCAGATGAATATTAAGCAGAATAAAGTTTGAAAACTACTCACTGTAGTCTAAAGTCATGGGTCTGCCAAAGAGAGAACAAGGCCATAAAAGGTTAAGTAATTCTTCTTAGATGAAAGTGGAAAAAAGCCCATCTAGTTTGTGGAATGAAAGAATTGCCATATCTCACATCACCAGTAAAACACAAGTGATTTCAAGGATGCTTCAATGATGCTATGGTTCCAAGCTTTTGTACTGGAATAAAAGAAGAATGTGAGCTCAGATCAGGCTTAAAATTTGATTCCAGATCTGTTGGCAGAAAGACTGATCAAAGTTTGACCTAATTGTGGTCTCTCATTTATGGTGAAAACATGAATCCAAATGAAGAATCGATCTGCCACTGAACAGCCAGGGACACTACAGTAAGCATACACCCACACCCTACCGGACAAAGCCGCTTGCTCTAAATAAAGGCATTTCTATTTTGTCTTGTCTATTTAATTTGACATTTGTCTTTTGGCAGAAGATGCATGATTAAGAAAAGGAACAGAGATGTTGTCTCCTTCCTTTTGGAATCACATGAAGAAATTGCATTTTATTTTATTTTAGGGGTGAGCGGATATGTGAGCTGAGGGAAGATTTCCTGTATAATTACTTCTGAGATACATATTTCCATTTGAGGAAAAGCCATACAGGAAAATGAAGTCCATTCTTAATAAATCAGACCATTCATTTTATTCAAGGGCCCCTTCTATTTTTAAAACTGAACATGGTTGATTCTGAAGTCAAACACAACAGTGGCATTAGACTACCACACCCACCGATTAATCATGTGATTGGAACAGAGCTCCAATTTTTAAATAAACAAAATTAAGACTTAAAAAAAAAACACCATAATGGTACTGTATTTCCTGGTGAGACTTAAGATGTATTTCCTAAATGAAAAAAATATATATATAAATTTAACCACAATTGCTGTTCAGAGAAATAAGAAATTATAGTGTCTACAAGAAAATTCCGAGGGTGACTATTTGTTACTATTGCCATAGTGCTAACATTTAAGAGAAAAGTTAATTCCTAGAGTGTGCTCAGTGCAAATAGACCCACTGCATGAGCAATGTTATCTAGTGGCATGATTGCATTGTCCTGCATATCAGTGGAACAGTGTCCTGGGAGGATCTGCCATATGTACTTGCCCATCTCACGTGGCCAAGTGTCTCATACTCACATATGACAGGTAGAATCATGCTGCCTTTGGGCATCTTCTCCTCAATATCAGAAGTGAGTTCAATGGCCCGCTCACAAAAAGAGTGTCCGTAATTGCGATATTCACATGTAACCAAACAATTACCTCTTGGGGGACATAACTTTCTGTTATAGACCTATCCTTTCACATTCTGTATCTCCCTCACTCTGACTGCCAAAATTCCCTCTTCAGACTCATTCCCTTCCTTCTTCCTGACAGGCTCTGTACCAACTGGTTTTCTCTTTGGTTCTGTTTCTGTTTTAACATTCTGTTAAAATGTTGCTAAGGGGTTAAAAGTTAGAAATGGCTCTATTTCCTCATTCAACAGAATTAAAATTCCATTTTAATCGCTCTCAAAGATGTTGTGACTGTTGTGTTTTTCACTATTTGCAACATTCCTATACCTATCACAGGGGCTAGGTCATTGGATTATGTATTCCTTATACAAATCAAAGTGCATGTTTTCCTGAATGCTGTACTTCTCAGGCATTGTATCTACCTATAGCTCTAGCATGTGAAAATAATTTTACCAAAGCACATTTCATCTGCATTGCTCATTTATCTTGTACAGTAATCTCAAAAGGGGTATTCTGTGTCACATGTTCACTTTATCATAAGTAGGATAAAACTGTTCATAGTCGAGTCAGGATTGTTGCAGATACTAAAGTGCTTACATATTTTTTAATGCATGTGATGCATATATTATATCCATGAACTATGATTTGAAAATAACATTGGAAACAGATTTCAGCATCACCAGTTCATTCCCATCAGTGTTTAGTGTGGTGAAACTTCTGCTTCTCATCCATGCATTTCAATTTTAGGTTATCTTAGAAAATAGGTCTAATATGAAGGCTCCTATTTAGCTAGTTTTCTACAATGACTCAGAACTGTTTCTGCCATAAAGTCATATTGGAAGTACACCATTCTGTCTATCCTCTGTATGTAAATGAAATTGCCTTGAATGTGTCAAATCTCATTTTGCTAAAATGATTCATTATCTTAATTTATCAAAACAATCTAGTTCTAGATTTTGTCAGCAAATTGTTGGTATTGTCAAGTCTAACAAGCATGTTAATCTGGTGTTAAGGTCATGAATAAACTGTTAAATCATTTGGACAAACTCTAGAGGTATATTTAATATGCTAACACTGACAATGCACTGATCTTAATTTGTTTTTAGTCAACATCACAATCAACTGTGACTTCCTAACTCTTTTACTAGTTTCATATCAATAAGTTACAAAATAAAGAAAGATTGCCAAAATATATTGTGTCCTTTGCTTTTGACTTCAGTATTGGATTCAGGTTACTTGAGAGGATAATTAATCTGACCAGACTCAGATTTATGGGAGATATCCCAATAATATTTGTAGTAATGTTCTAAATAGTAATAAATTGATGTCTTGGTGGAAACTACCTATACTTTCAGGTTGTTTGTCAAATAGTTCTAGGCAATTCATTTTATTTACTGTCATTTCATGCTCATATCACATATTTAATTAATCATTATTATTCACTTAATGGCTATATAGTTATTGAAGATCAGATAAAATACATAATAAAAATGAAGAGAAAGGAGTGTTTTTGGTATTTAATAAGGATGCATAAAATGCTTGATAAATAAAATTTAAAAATAACAATTCTATCCCTTTTAAATGTTATCCATTAGTATTAGAGAGGTTCTATTCTATTTTTTAAAAATCATCACTATTTAAATTAAAAATAAAAAATAGAAATAATTTCAAATATCAAATAACCTGAAGAAAAAAACTGCAGCAATTTATTTTTTATGAAAGGTATTTGTAGTTACTTTATCATCCACTTTTTTTCAGTAAAAAGGGAATTAAACTATTACAGGACACCTTGTTAAGTAATTATATAGCAACATCACTGTGCAATTAAATAGCCATCAGTCCCTGCAGCTGAGAAATTTCAGGTAATTATTCAAAGATAATTTAATAGGAGAATTACTGTATTCAAGCAAGCATTAGCTAGTAATCTACCTCAATTAAAGCATCCAATTAATTTCAGAACCTTGATAACAGTTGCCTTTGGCAAAACTATCCTTTCCCCTCATTTGATCTTGCATATACAATATTCCTTAAACATTATATAAAGTTAATTTACTTCTCCTAAAAGTATAGTCCATTAATACTAGTCTCCTGAGAAATTAAACAAATTCAACTACAAAAAATATCCTTTTTTTCCTCCTCTCTTTCATTTGTAACTTTACACAGCCTCTTATGTAGAAATTGAACAAGGCTGATTTGGGATTCTGTAGCATCAACTTTCTTGGTTTTCGTCACAAAGAATAGAAAACTTCCTAATAACGGAAACTTCCAGAAGAGGGTTTTTGTTTTCAAAATGATTAGCCGAGAACCCTAAGAATTTGGTAGTGATGGTGGCAGTGGAGGTAACAATACGCATGTAGAGACCGTCCCAGGCAGGATTTCCTTCACTGTGCTTTCACCTGAGAGTTCGTGCTCAATAGAAAAGGCGCAGTCTGGGCCTCCCTGGTGGCGCAGTGGAATAAGAAACACACTATGAAGCAAACTGCAGCCACTGCAGCACAAGTTCGATCCCTGCTGCCGGCCAGGGAGGGGACCCACATGGCGCAGCAGACCTCTCCTGCTG